>JAABNY020000050.1:8027517-8050321 GCA_015164015.2 Brevimyrus niger
GCACGCATACGCACACAGGCGAACACAGGCACGCATACGCACACAGGCGAACACAGGCACGCATACGCACACAGGCGAACACAGGCACGCATACGCACACAGGCGCGCATACAAACGCAGTGGATTCGCAGCGGTGCGAGGATCACGCGTCAGCCCTGGCCCAAGGTGTGGCGGAAAATCATCGACGGCACGAGGGCATGACAACAAGCAGCCCTCTGTTCCCCTGGTCCAGAGTACAGCCTCCCCACTGATCTCCGCCCCCCCCCCCTCCCGTCACCACGGCAACCCCCGCTGCCACGGCAGCTGGCTGCCTTCCCTCTAACTCGAGGCAAGTCCCTGACTTTGCGGAGGACTGATGCCGTGTTAGCAACCATGAGTGATGCACTGCTATTACAATCGCAAGCAATAGGGCGGAAGCGCTACGTGTTACTACACTGTAATCCTTTCCTGGTCTTCCACTGTCCAGAACCAGCACTGAGGCCTTATCCAGACCATGCTCCTCAGGGCAGCAATGTCTTCTCATTGGTCAAAATGAAATCACTTTTACAAAGCCTTTAGTAAACACAAATTAAGCGATTTAGAAGAGGGAGCGTTCCATGAAGTAGGGTCTCTCAGTTAGCAGGGTTAACTTGTTAGAAGCCATGACTGTCCAATAGGAATGCTCCTCACCTAAACTCTCATTGGACAAATCATGACTTCTAGCTTCTCAGGTAACTGAGAAGTCCTGCTTTGTGGCACGCACCCCAGAGCTTGGGTCATGCTCACATATGTCCCAAGTAATGGCCCCATCAGCTTCATCGGGTTCTGGAGAGCAGTTCTGGGAGAAGCGGGGATCCAAACCCTAGAATGTCCAGAGCTGTGGTGCCAATGTGATTACTCCCCATTGGAATAGGAAAGGCCACAATGACTGATAGGACATGGTAATGCTGCATACCCTGGGGTCCAAAACCTCATTCCCACAATAACTACCCGACACTCCAGGGAAAGCCCATGGTGTCCCTTTAGCTCAGCAGCAGTAAATTTCTCATGACAGCCTGGCAATTTACAGAGCCCGTGTAGTGGTTCAGAATTCACGGAGACACAGTTACATCTCTGCGGCGTGGGGGCACATTTCAACAGCTCCGCGAGGAGCTGCAAGCCTGGAACGATCAGCCTGTGCAGCCGAGGGCCAGGACCGGCGGGGTTCGGCAAATCGCAGCCGAGCCCTAACAGAAGCAGATATCTCAGGTGAGGGCACGGGGTTGCACATGGTGGGAAGGAGGCGTGGGGGGGAGGAGAGCAGGAGGCCCAGCTCATTGCAGCTAGTTCCCATAGGAAGCTTCGAAGGGGTACATGTACCCAACACGGGATCAAAACATGGCAACGCGGAAACAAAGCAGAAAGCCGTTCCCAAATGAGCAGGAATCAGCTGAAGCCAAGCTCGAGAGGCGTCACCGCACCACCGCCTCAGAAACAAACACACCATGCCCACCCTATGTTCTCATTGGCCTTTGCCATAGCAAGGTTAACACGCTGTGCTTTTAAGTACACGGTCTGCATCCTAAATTAATTCCATTCAAGATCCCGGGCCCCACAACCCCAAGAGCTACGAGCCGCAGAGGTCGGCTCCGCATGCGGAATCAGGAACACCGGCGGGACGTGTCCGCCACACATTTAAATACTCATAACCCAACTGTAAACTCCGGCGCCAGGTGAAAGCAGCAGAGCCCTGTGAGAGGACGTGGATCCTGTGAAGCTTCCAGTGCATGCAGACTGCGCGTGGGGTTGCATGTTTCAATGATGGATTTTTTACACACACACCTCCCCCCCCCCTTTCATTTAATGAACTTTATCCTTACTGTAGCCTCGTCAGCCGACTCTAAACCTCAAACCACTCCAACGGGTCACATTCAGTACACGCATGCTGACCGTCTGACGCAGCCTCACATAGCGCCGCTGCAATCATGTTGCGATGCAATCGTCGCAATTATACGGCGAATGCACAATAATCACCAGGTTCCTCAGATGCCGAGTGAAATGTTTGTCCGGATGCTAACTTTTTGGTACTTTTAATTTGGCAAGCAGATTAGTGCTGGGCTTGAAATATTAATGATGACACACTGTGATGCCCAAAAATTAGTGATCTGTATAAATTCGACGTATCCTTAGACTATAAACTGCAAAAAAAAAAAACCTGCCACAACCCTGACATCTCTTTACCTTGTTTATCCACAATCTCCTCCTTTAAGACGTCGCGGCTGCTGAGCTGTCCCTCTCTTCACTACGACTTCAGTCCTTATCGCTCCCATGATTTACCAAAACAGTCACACGTGGCATGCACCACTGACTGAATTTAATAAACATAGGGATGTGCAGAATTCATACAGACAACTGACTTATGGGCATCACAATACGCATCTCGTTAATATTTTAGGCACGGTACTAATTTCCTTACCAAATTCGGGGCGTTGGTAAACGTCGGTTTAGTACCGAAAAGCTGGCGTCTGGACAAATGTTTCACCCGTCATCTACAGCCATGGTGAATACTGCACACGCACCAAATCATCACAGTCACATCGAGACGTGATCGCCACAGCCCTAGCCTCACAGATAGTCACATGTTTTAAAGCAGCCAATCCGCTAATACCCAGAACCACTGCTCCATCCAGTTGCTACTTGGAGATCTGGAGAACGTGGGACAGCAACTTCTCTGTCATTCTGGAGCGGCGTTCCAAAGGTCAACAGCACACGGAATATCCTCACAGCCAACTAGCGCGGTGAAAATAATATCAATCCTGCATCAGGTGACTAAGATTTCAGAGCTCATAAAAGAGAACACTACAACCACAAGTCTTTTCTGCAGTGCCAACTTGCATCACCAGAGAAACTAGTTCAAATATCTACGGGCATATTTAAACTTCAGGTGCATTGAAGTGTAAATTACTTCTAAAGCTGTACAATTTCCACTAATGTGAGAAAAGTACATTTATTAAAAACCGACTTAGTATGCTGACAGTTTGGAGCCATTTTTTATTCCCAACTTTGACTAACTGTAATCAAAGAATCACTGACCACAATGGAACCTCCAGGCAGCCTCAGACTCAGGCCAGTTCAATGTGGCCACAGTTATGCTTTTGAGGTCCTTAGAAGACACGAAAGATCTGACCAGCATGTCATCACTGGAGGCCCAGTACGCAACACCAGCAGCGCCTGTTCATACGCATCCAACCTGACAGAGCTGGCTTCTGTGGCCTTGGCTTTTCAAATCACACCCTCCTCTATTATTCAAATAAACACTTAGCAGCCACGATTGGCTCTGGAGAGGGCAGCCATTTCCTTAATTCAGATGTACCACTCCATCCAACACACTTAATTACAGTGTGCCTAAAACAACCAGTTCTCTAATATCTGCACGTTATTAAATACGCAGAACTAAATGATGCTTGCATAGAGACCACAGAGAAAACTGTATGGTTTAATGATTGACCATGTACTAAAACAGCGATCTGACCCTAAGAAAAACCAAGAACTACATGAGTAATGGATTTAATCTCGTAAACTACTATAGACGCTGTTAGCTTGAAGACTCTCCCTCTGGCCGATAATCTAAATGTATAATGTAATTTGTTTACTTGTGAATGGAAATGTCTCAGATAGATCTTAATGTCACATCAACCAAGAATGTTGGTAAGTGAAGGCTATCTGCATGGCACATTACCTTTAATCCTTAGGCAGTACAAAACATCAGCTCCGGACAAAACACGACTGCTCTGTGGAGATAAAGCACCTACGAGATAATGTGCTGTTACACTAAACCTATTACTCATGTAAACCAGTCTTGTGCACGGGACTTAAAACGTAGTGCACCAAAAGAAAATAATCCATTTCATTCGTCTCGTACACACCATTTAAAAAAATAATTCGCGTGGATATTCCGTATGCATTCTATGAGTGGATAACAAAATATGATAATAAGCACCAGCTGCCAAATCTGCACCCGAATCAATGTTAATAAACCTCGCTTCATGGATTCCCAACACTGTCGATGTAACTCGACGTGCTTATTTGGATTATCTTAACAGAGGTAAGGACTCGAGGTACCGCGCACAACGAGATAAAACAAGCGAGCCTGGTAATGCCGCTGAGTAACCAGTCTCGGGGTTCGGGCCCGATCTCTCACGTGCCGGAACAACAAACAGATGACGTCGCCGGCGTCACGTGACCCAATAACGCACAGCACGAAACAATAAAGCGAAACACTGAGGTCCGACAGTGGGACGAAAAACGCGCGACTGCATCGTTACATGCATTTAACGCGATGCAGGTTCCAAACTGGAGGACTATGCAGTTGATGCCGATCAGTTCTTTTGCACACAATACTTATTGTCTGGTCCAACGAACAAACATTTGATGTTTTTAGTTTTTTTTTTTAATTAAACTGCATGACCTCCCCACCCCTTATCACGCGAGGTTCAAGAAGTAGGATGCTAGCATGAATGCTAGCTAACAGCCCACCTGACCGGCTGTCCCCCGGCCACGTAAGACAAGTCAGCTCTGTCTGCATCACCATCGTTATCAGTATCTCCATCTCCCCCGGTGTAGATCACCGTTCAGACCCGCTTCGGATCCCCAGGCACCTGCCCCCCGTCGTCAATTTTTTGTGCCCAGACAGAGATCAAACAATAAAATTGTAACTAAACGCCACATTACGGGCGTGACTAGAGGCCGTGATGAATGAGCACTCTGACCGGAGCGCAGCAACCCGTCTCCGTCCAGCGGCCCTCCACCCCGCGCCCTCTAATTATTTACAAGCAGCTCTGGTTTATTTGCATTTGTATTTTACTCTGTATTTTATTTAGTTACCAAGCTGGCAAACGTTACTTATTAGCACAGCGCGTAGATTAGCTGTAGAGCAGTGCCGAAGCTGAAGATAAACTTATTATATATGTGTTTGCGGGGAGAGGGCAGACCTAAAACACGGAACGGCGAAAAGAGGCCGAGACAAATGCAGCAAGCAGCCAGGCTGCGCGGTCAGGGCTGAGCTAAACCGGCCGCAGCCTGCTAACCTCGGTCGGCGACACCGCCCGCGGGCTGAACCTGCGCTGCCAGCCCAATGCAAGCTGCCGCCTGCGGTAAGCGAGCAGCCGAGCCGCACTCCGACGGCACTACACGTCGAAATAAATAAGAAAAAAGAAGCTGAATTGGTTTGAGGGGCTTGTGCTCTTACCCGGAGGCAGCTCTTTGTCCGGTGCGTAAAGAATAAGGCGGGCCCCGCTCACCCCGCTCGGCGGCGGCGGCGCTGCCAGTCGCTCCGCTCCGCTGTCGTCGGCTGACAGGACGCGGCGTCGCCTGCGCGCGGCTTCCCCGAGCCAGTACCCTGCACGACCGCGCAGCGCAGCGCGTGGGAAAAGCGCCTCGTGGACGTGCCCTGTATTTCTTTTCTGTCTTGTTTTTGGTTTTGTTTTTGTTTTTTCTCCTGATTGTTTTGACGCCAGCCCTTCTCTTCTCTCAGGCTGCCGGAGAGCGAAACACGGCCCGTGACGTCACGCTGCCCCCCCTTTCCCAGAAATTACGGGAGGTTACGCTCGGGTGCCCCCCCCTTCTCCATCGTAATATTACATTAAAAGACACCGTCGGTTTGGGAATCTTACACTTCTCCATCGGCTAGCATTTCTTTTACTTTACCACGCAATTTTTTAAAACTGTTTCAAACAACTTATTTTGCTCGTATTTTTCTTTAAAACCTTAAAGCGTGTCACAGTTGTTGTAAACGTGCTGTAACGCAGGATGTATGACAACTGGAAATGCGTTTTTACTTCGCTGCGCACCGCGTCGTTCAATTTGTTATACTTTGGTGTTTTAGCGCCACCTACTGGTAAGATGTTATAGCATTAATGTGCAAGTAGAAATATGCATTTCAGTATTTAATATTGCTGTAGATAGGGCCATAGCTAGAGATTTTGACCCCGTAAAAATATTATATTGGACCCCCAATTGAGACTAATTAAATTATGTTCCATATTTTTAGCCCCCCCCTCACTTAGAGGTCCTTACTCCCCCCCCCTTTATGGTCACTGGGTGTTGATGGGTATGGTAAATTCAGTTTTACCAATAAAACCTCGCTTTCCAGCAGAAATTGTCTTCTTGATGTAAGGTATTTGTCATTTTAATAACCAAAGAGACAGCATGGGAGTTATGTTACTAATTTTCATGCATTCTTCGCCGGCAGACATTTTTGATATCTTTAGGGCGGTTCTTTAACGATAATCAAAAGCATCTGCTAACGCTGGTTTTCATACGTAATTCAAACATGGCCTTTTGCAGGTCAGACTACTCTGTTCATGCCAATAGGCACAAGCTTCACGCCTCCATAGCATCCACGTCAGGCCACGGTTGCTCCGACAGCCGGAAGGGTGACCTCCTGCCCTGTAGGGGGCGTGCCGTCACTTTCAGCAGGAGACGACAGCCCGCGCCGCTGGCTGCGCGGCAACAGTTTTGGCCTCTGCTGGATCAGGTGGCTCCTCAGTCTTGGGGTTTCCTGGCTCGCTGTCCGGCTTCCGGGGCTCAGGCAGCAGGCTGTCGGCTTCTGCGGACCGGAAGGCCTCTCCACTGGATCCCGCCGCCCGCGGCACTGGCAGGCCCTGGGGGAGCTACAGGAGGAAGCTACCATCAGCGGCTGGTGCCTGTATCAGCTGGGAAGTCTAGACTACAGGGCCCATCAAGCACTGCTAGTAATATCACCAAAAAAGGCCAAAACGCAAGAAATTATTCTTGAAAAGTAAGAGTCAGTGGAAATACTGTGTGCTGCCAAAATAAACTAGTTGGGTGAGAGGTTAAGCCAGTCTGTGACTGAGAGAACAGGAGAAACCTTCTGAATGCATGCCATAATGCCATGTTTTTTGCCATTTTTACTGATGCCCTACATACTCCGATTACAGTGACACAGATTTAGAATTTAGTGATCTGTGTTGCCACAGCAAACAACAAAAAGTGTCCTCTGCATTTAACCCATATGTGGCATCCTGACATAGCAGGGGGCAGCTAATTCAGCGCCCGGGGAGCAGTGCTTGGGGACGGTACCTCGCTCAGGGTACCTCAGTGGTGACTTGCTAGTCGGGGATTCAAACCTCGAGCTCAAATTTTTCAATTACAAGTGCGTTTCCCTAACCATTAGGTCACTGCGGTCCCCGGCCACCACTGCCCAGATGAAATGACAGATAGATTTCAGAGATTTTGTCACTCATAATTTTACCGTTATTCAGATTCAGAAAGTGTTTTAGGACTTGCTCTCAGCTGGCCCTGGCTGGGACTCGGGTGAAGCCTTTTGGCTTGGCATCAATGCTGGCAACATGATCAGCAAAATTTTCTCCGCCAGAAATGATCTTGTAAGCCTTTTGGGGGGGGGGGGTACAATATTAAGTCATACTGCAAATTCGTAGGCATAACAGCTAATTGGCGCTATTTGATTATAAGTTCACGGGGAAGGAAGAGAGCGCTCACATAGATGACGGCTGCAGCCAGGGACCCCCCCAGCAGAGGGCGACATAAGCCAGTCTCGGCCCAGTGCCACCCGGCAGCCCGTTTGCCAGGGACCGGGCTGGAATCATTGCGGGACGCATAGAGGCAGTGCTTCATACTATAGCCAGAGTCTCTGGGACGTGACACTAAGTCAGAATTAACTGCAAACTGAACACTGTACTTTTTATTTTAATATACATTATTATGTAATTCGGGAAACCCTGAATAACAGCAAAAACCAGATTTCAGAGACAGCTGTACCCCCCCATTCAGGCAGCACTGCAACGCCAGTGCTTACCTGAGATCATGTTAGAATGACATCAGTGTAAAAAAAAAAAAAACACATTCCTCAAAGATATCAAAAAGAATTTTTGCTCGTCTAATTTTAATTGCTGAAGCAGTGTATGGGTAAAGGGCTGGTGCGTGTGCAGGTTTTTGGGGTAACCTGTAGGTCGGCTGTTCAATCCCAGGTGTGACAGTTTTCTTATTGCATAATTAGGCCTACTGCATCCGTTGCAGATAGACACTCATAGCAAAACTATTGCTGAATTTTGAAGGGGGCAATAAAGCATTTTTTTAAATGGTTGTAACTCACCATTCTCTTGTAAAGCGAGTGTTCTGACAGTGTAACCGATTTTAGAACGGATCAATAAAAGAAACATCTTGCACGTGCCCATAATGAAGGTGTAACGAGAAACCCGAACTGGCGATATTAGATGGCTGGGCGCTTTGGCACAGGACAGCTGGTCCGGTTTGCCCAGGATTCCCAGTGTTTACTGCATCCTGAGAAATGCATTTGGGCGTCCATAAACACAGCTGTCCAGGCTCACTGCTTATACGCTGCTGCTTTCTGATTGCTGTTCAGAATCGCCTCTAATAAATACCTGGAAAGAGTCTCTGTCAAACCAGCAATCTTTAAATGAACTATGTGAGAGAAATACCATGCAGCTGTCTGTCCATTAAACTTCGGAAGCTTTCGTCGTATTAACATAACTTAAGCACACGCATGTATCTTATTGAAAAGTCTAGACAGCTACAAAGCTAATTGGCCAAATTTGACATTTTTGCATGATTCTTTGAGTCATTTTGCATCCGTGATCCAGTCTTGTTTCTGTATACTGTGCAATCCCGTCCATCATTAGAAATACATGTATGTGCTCATACAAATCAAGTAGGAAGGTAGGCCTAATAAGTTTAAGCTTTATATAGGCCTACATAATTACAAAGTATATGCCCAACATAACGCATACCCGAAAACGATAAACAGGAAAACGATTAAGATTAAACAAAAGTAATACATGCCTGTAAAGTTTAGTTTAACGTACTTCCTCAAAGATAACGGCTGAAACGGATGGTTTTATTAGAAAGCGATTGGCTATATTACTGTATCTACACAGAATAAAAGTACATTAAGATGTTGGCCTTTTTTACGTTCCTCCCTCGCACGTCTCATATTTTTCAAATCTGGTCAGTCAAAACATCACCAACATATAACTCACCGCTTTTGCACAGCGGCATCAGAGCCCTATGGGCCAAGGAACCGAGTTTACGCCAGGCCGGTCTGCAGAAAGACATCGCCGCTCAGGAGTGCGTCACCGGGACGGCGAGGGGCGGGGCCAACAAGCAGCAGCCTCCAGCTGACCACGAGACGCCGACGCCCACTGTGCCCGCGCCAGGGCCTCGGGCGAAGGGCAAGCAGGCGGGCGTGTGATCGTTAACACAAGTAAGAAATGATGCTCAACTCCGCATCTTGTTCGCTTTTTACTTAAATAACCTTAAAGGTTAAACCATAGTTTGCTTTCAAACAATACGGCACATCTCCGTAATATAAATGCTCGTAAATAAAATTTGCCTTTAAATAACAAATGTACGCAATACTGATGGACTTAAATAAGATTTTTTTTTTTACTTTTAAATTGCTATAGCCAATGTGACTGTGTTTTAAAGCCCTGCTTCCATTGTCTGCTGTAAATCGCTTCTGACTGTAAAGGCAATTTCTTGATAAACGTTTTACTTCTCACAGGCTTTATCAGGAACTGAAATTTACTAATTGGAGAAATTTAATAGCATATTTTCACTAATATTATACATTTCCAAAGCACCCGCAGGTCTTTAAGAATACTAGAAGTATACAGTAAATAGGCAACATTCCTGTAACAAAACACAAAGAATAAGTGTGTGTTGTGTGTGTTTATCTAGTGCAGATTCTGGATTTTCATACTTTCAACCTTGGAAACTCAGTGTATTTACAAGTTTATTTAATACACATTCTTACACATCATTCCATATACTGCGCATAACACCAAACAGACTATATTAGTCGTATCCCCAATACAGACAGTACTCTTTCCCAATCCGATATCTTCTGCTTTGCTCTGAGGAAAAACAATACACACAGTAACCAAAATTTTATTATTCAAGGCAAACATCTCATCTGATCATGTACGAACCCAAGCACGACGACATCATTTGAGGATTGCATTGCAACACTTAACGCGCTCTACAGTGCAAGTAATTTCACAATGTGATACAGTCGGCCTCGAAACCAAGGAGAAACGGATGGAGCACTCCTCACTCACAACGTCCTCAGCTCTTCATTCCAGTCCACTCCGTCTCTTATACTCAGCAACATCTTCGCCGTGTTGCTTGAAAAGCTGTTAAACAGGGGTTGGGTAAGGCAGAGTAGAGAGGCAGTGGGACAAATATTTTTAAACATATACAAACATGCATGCACTGATTGAATAAAACCAGAAATGTAGGCCAACAATTTTAACATTGGTGCATCGTGAACAGTGTTTTTAAATAACTCTGGGTTACAGTCAACTTGCTTATAGTTTTCGTTTTGGGGTGAAACTGTTTTATGGGTCCTGCTCTGCTCCTTATGACATACCAGTGCCCATAGAGCAGCTGAGCTCCCAAACGCCAATCCCACACGGAGCCAGTTCGGATTGGTGTTGTCTGGCTTTCTGGCAGTAAATGCTGACCGGGTAACACCTGGAGGGGGGAGAGATGCAGTCTGTGGTAGTCTGTACCCCGATCATATCTTTACAAACAGCTTGGTAACAGAAATATACCTACAACAGTATCACTCGACATGCCTTTTATTATGTCAACAGAAAGACTTCTCCGGCAAAGTTTGCTTTTCTTTCAGAGCAAAATTCCCACGGGCGGGTGAGATGACACTGTGATACTTTTTTGGCATACAGCTTCCCGGAAACACGAATAGGTCTAAAAGGACACGGTCCCGACCCATACTAGGTAGCAAGCTTGTAGATCGGTTAATGAATAACTGTTGTGATCAAGCTGTTGGCGTTGATTTGGTTGCGTTGTCATAAATAGGCGACTATAAATAATCGTATATCTTTAACAAGAGGCGAAGGCAGCGAAATAATTCATTATTAATACATTCAATATTACATTATTGGTAATATTATTTAGTTATGTAGAAACAGAAATTGAAGAACTTGGAGATCACTGAAAACGATTAAAACTCATCCGTAAAACACAATGGCGTGATATTGAAGCAAGGTCAGCATCGGGCTGAAATTACTGCTAAAATTGCTAGCTTTCTAAGCGTTCTAAGACAACCCCCGAGCAAATCGTTGGATTTATTTAGTAGAAACCACAGCTTGTGTTGTCTACTCACTCTTGCTGACGCTGGCCGTCTGCAGTAATAACCTGTTTAAAGGCATGTCTTCGAATATTCTCTAGTGTTTTTTAGGTTATGGTCCCGCTGTGCTGCACTCGACTTTCGATTCGTCAGCCTAGTAGATCCAAGGGAGGAAATGAACATTGATGATCACAGAGTAACTGATTCCAGTTATACTTTACGTATACATTTATTATACGTATGTATTATACTTTTAAATGTCACATAATTCTAATGATATTTAGCGAGTACCTGAAATGTTTTTTTAAAGCGTTCTCCTTATTGTGATTTATTCTGGTGATGCAAACAGCAATACCTCCTAATTTTGGAGTTACCTTGAAAACTTTTATATCAAGGTCCTGATTGCATGCTGATTTCATAGTTGACACAGACTACTAATTGATATTCAGTCTGAAATGGCTGACTTTTCACGACAGTCTACATAGCTGTGATGTAGGATTGTCAACTTCGGTCAGCTGGCTGGTGTGAGATTATCAATTCGAGACAAGTCTGTACACGCATTTACATGTATGTAACAGTTTTAAAGTTTTATAGTCTGTAGGGTTTGCAAACCACCCTAACTGTTTTGATGTGGCCAATTTTAGGTTTATAATGGATTATTATAGATTTCTTGCATGAGCGTGAGAATCTGAAAGCATCAGTGTCACGCCAGACGTGTGAAGGTTGGTAACCCTGGTGATGCCCTGATGAATACTTTCTACTGAAAAAAAGTAATAACACTAAAAACAACTCATTGGTTGGAAAATGAGTAATTTCTTTGCCTCAATGCCACTATTGGCAAACATATTAAAATGTTTAGAAGTGAGTTCTCGACGTTTGTCTGCTTTGGACCGAACTCAAGAGAATTTCCTAGAAGTAAACATATATATATGTGTGTGTGTGTGTGTGTATATATATAAATGCCACTTTTGAAAGCCTACCTGATGAAGAAAGTTCTAATCAAGCACATACTGTTGTTATGTTTAATTAGAAACTGTAGAACACTTAAGTTTTGATGCAGATCGAACAGGTGCGATCATGCAGAGGGTTATTCCGTCTAACCAGCGTCACCTAGCGGCGAAGTGGGTCGCAGGCGCGGGCCGGTGCTCGGGTCGCTGAACACCGCGGACGCGAAGCCATAGGAGAATCGGCCATTTTGGACGGGAGGGGTGGGGGGAAGAGGTGGAGGATGAGGAGGAGGAGTGGGGTCCCCTCAGCCACCACGTGAGAGAGGAGAGCCCGGAGAGGGAGCGATCGGGCGAGAGCGGAGCAGAGAACCAGGGGAGGAAAGGGGGAGAGACGTTCCCATGTGCTGAGCTCCGGCGGACACGGGAACAATGCCGACAGCCGTGCTGCCGCCAAAGGAGAACGCCCTCTTCAAGAGGATCCTGGTGAGCTGATGCATGGCGACCACCTAGCATCGTGCCTCATCATGCTTAGGGGTAGCAGGGTGCTCGGCGACCGGCCTAGTGCCGATCGGCTGGCCCGGCTCGTACTGCCGCAGATCGGCTTAGGAAGCACCTGAGTCTGCTGAGCGGTCGGCGCGTGTCTGCTCGGTGCGCGCCGCCGTGCCGTGCACGGGCGCGCACTGACCCGCTTGGCGGGGCTGCAAGACGCGATTTAAGATTAGACTGAAGCATCTGAAATGTAGTCGAGGTTGCCGGTCTGGGAACGGTGGGCTTTGCGAGTCCTGCATGTGGCGTGTCAGGTGTCCTGAGGGGCATTGCTGCGAGGGCGTTCGCGTTTCTCATCCAGAACCACTGTGGTTCCTGGGTTCAGTGATGCCGAGTGCAGTGCAGCCCCGGACGCGCACCAGTCATGTTAGGCTGCCGGGTCTGTTTAACACCCTGTGTCTTATTATTTTAACTTAAAACTGTCCTGCATGATTGAACTTGGTTTGCTGAGTTAGAAGCCAGCGTGACGTTATTGTGACAGTCACCCGGCTCTTTGATCCAATCTCCGCCTTTTTGGGATGCTTTTGACAGCCAGGTGGAATTAGTTGGTTAACTTGGTACCTGTTTGCAGATGGACAGGAAACATTAAACACCACCCTCTTTAACAATGAGTTGCCTGTAGCCCAGAATAATTTAATTCAGTCGTAATTGACTTGCATGGATTTTGGGATGTCTTGTACCGTACTAAATGTTTTGGCAACATTTGGAAAAAAACAAGCAGTGAAGAGCCTTTATTTAAAGCTAATGTATTTAAGGCTATGTTATGAGTAATCACCTCAGATTTTACCTGACTGCACGGGGAAACTAAAGTGACGTTGCAACGTGGATCATGCACCCAGCGATCATTTTCTGATGTTTTCCCTTTATTTGAGTGAGTATTCTTACGTCTCAGCCAAATGATGTCTCTAGTGTCTATATTTGGCAGGCTGTCTCGTGTACTTCTGATACGCTGTCGAGGGTAGCGGAAGGAAATCTCCTTTAACCCCATTTCAGCTGTACTCTAACTGTCTGATGTGGTTTAGTTTAGTGTCACATGAGTTACTACCTTACGAGACTTGTTTGTTGTGCTGGGAAAGCATGAATGTAGCTGCTTGTACACTTATCAGTTTTATTCCGACTTTTTAAAATTCTGATGCTGACTTGCGGGAAATAAATGCATTTGCGTCCTGCAGTTTAAAAGGGATGTGATCACCGGCATAACTGGAAGCACAGAGGGACGCAGGATTTTGTGCCGGCATCTCAGGAGGCAGGTTTCCATGTGATTAACTAATACAGCTTCGGAAGTAATCTAAGAGGGCAGCTTCGAGAAGCGCACCACGATAATTGAACTCCGCTATACGAGGAGCTCAGCAGTTTGACGTGTCAATGAGACGTTTGGCCTCTCGGCTTCCCGACCGCGAGCAGTGAAGCGTTCCTCCTATTAGAGCGGCAGATTTCCTTGCCGAAATACGGGAACTAAAAAAAAAGCTCTTTGGAGGAACGATCGACTGCCTCCTCCGTAAATCACGCGAGGACCAAAGCGCAAATTCCTTGGAAAAGAAAGTGCATGGACTCAATTATGACAACAGTGAATATGCCACTGGAAATTTGAAAAACCAGACAGGGCACAAGATATACTAGAGGAATGGTGTTTCTATGGTCACCAGCAGTAAACATCCACTCGACACCACCTCGTAGTAAGGCAAGAAATGCAGTTACACTGGCTCTGCAGAACATCCAGAAGAATATTCGCCGTAACGTTCAGTTACCTTCTTACCGGAACCTGGAGCCAAGCCCAGGAAGCACAGGGTGCAGAATGGAGGACACTCCGTATGGGAGGCCAGTCCGTGATCCATGGGAGGAAACTAAAAAAACTCATACAAACACATGCAAACTTGATACACACAGAGTCGGGTGCAGGAATCGTAAAGCACTACCCTGTGCACGTAAGGCCATGGCTTACTCTGAGTTATTTGCCAGTAACGTATTACTGAGCATTGCGCTCACATTCACTAAGTAGATCCTGGGTTTAGTGCATCGAGGGTTTATTGCCAGGACAGCAATGCTTAGGATAACTTGGAGATAAGGAGAGGTACTCACACTGGTTAGTGTTGCCATGTTGCCCTGACTGCAGTGTCACAGAGAGGCGTGTATAACAGTGGACCCTGTCCCCTTCGCTCCACAGAGGCCTCCTCTGTTCGCCCACAGCAGTCAGGACCAGCTGAGGGCAGCCAGGCTGTTTGGCACGATTTTTGCTCCACGTCTGCTTGGAGTTTTCCTGCAGATATGAATTAGGAGTCATTGTTTGCATTTTATTATTTTTCTCTTTCTTTTTTTTTGATGTTGAAACTTGCTCCTAGTGCCCAGCTTTTCCGAGGTCTGTGTTCACAACCACCTCTAGTGCAAAGAAAGAAAAAAAAAACCCTGAAAAAAACAGCAGTCCTGTTCCATCTGCGGGGTACAGTTGCCGAGTTGGTCGATTTAGCTCTTTCTATGTGAAAATGCTGCACCCTTGGCTTTGTGCGGGCCGGCAAATCCTTGAAAAAAAAAAATCGGTTGCTCGTAATTTAAACAACTTCTGACAAATAGACTGTGATTTCTCTCAGTGAGTCACTCCTGCTTTTGATAGGAGACTCATACAATGACAACGCATCATTCCCTGTCTTCGCCGACTGTCATGTGTCTCCCGTCTAGCGCCATGACCCCCCCCCCCATCTCTGTCCCCCCCCCAGAGGTGTTACGAGCACAAGCAGTACAGAAACGGCCTGAAGTTCTGCAAACAGATCCTGTGTAACCCCAAGTTCACCGATCATGGCGGTAAGCAGGGGCGCCGCGCTGTCCCAGCCTAACGACATCTCCCTGGGGGGGTCCACCCCACCCGCTGCTCTGAGCCAGCTCGCCCCCACCCTGCCTAAATGCTCATCTCTTTTCCTCTTCATGGTATCACTCACCTGTGGACATTTCCTATGGATTACACTCGAGTTTTCTGCACAGTGGTATAAATCAGATCATGTAAACCCAGGTTCGTTTTTCCTTATTAAATTTCATAAATTCCCCTTTTTTTCTGGGTGGGCACCATTATCGTTTTCGTTTTAATTTATTTCTTATTTTCAATTGAAATCCAGTTTAGTTTTTCTGTATGGGTTCTATTAGTCTTTATTTTGAAGATATTTCTCTATTTAGTTTTTGTGCATTTTAGTTTAAGCTTTAGTAATTTTATTTTTAGGGATAGACAAAAAACGTTTTTGAAAGTTTCAAAGCAGTTTTATGTCTCTGATCTTCAGAAAATCCCACATTAAAATACATTATGTACTCAAACTGTACAAAACATACTTCAGGTTTTATTGGTAAACAAATCATAACTTTGGCATAATAGTGTTGGAAGGTGTTTGATGTTTGTTTCAATTTTTTTCCCAGAAACAATATTTTTCACTTAGTTGAAATTTTCTATTAATATTTTGTTAATGATTTATCATTAATTACCAATAATGTTGTTGATACTTTATGTACTAACGTCCTCAAAATGCACAAAACATGTTCCAGGTATTATTGGTAATTAAAGAAAAACAAATCATTACTTTGCCAAAATAGTAACGGAAAGTGTTTGACGTTTGTTTTTATTTTTCAGAAACAAAATGTATAGTTCCCGTTTAGTTGAAATTTTTCGTTTTTGCGCGTCGTTCTCATTTTATTTAACAGTAACGTGTTGTAGTTTTAGCTCTCATTAGTGATAATGACCCTGATGGCCTGAGGAGCGGAGCACCCTCCAGATTTCCACCCCAGTCTTCATTTCGAAAAGCTTTTGTCAGTGACTATTCTCACGGACAGCGGTGTTATGCCCGTCATTTCGCATAAGCATGGACCTACCCAGTATTTTGTAAAAATATAGTGTATGAATTAACTATTCGGTCAACAAAATGTTCCCATCCTGACTGTGAATAACACATTGTTAAACTTGCAGTAGACTTGCTGTAATGTGGCCAATGAGCAAGCTTCAACGTTTAGCTATCTGCGTGCATCTATTTGTCTTGTGGGTGTGGCTTTGATATGGTACAAATTTGGTCTTCACAATTTTGTCCCTGTTTTTTTTTTTTTGAGGCGTTCAGATCCCCCCTCCCCCCCAGTAGTATAGGGCATTATGGGGTCAGGGAAGGTCGGGGGTCACTGTGACCCCGGGCTGGCTTGCATGCTTAACGGTCATACTGGTTCCCAGCGAGGCTCTGCCCGCGGTAACCCCGCCTCCTCAACACCCCCTGCTGCACCCTCATTTTACAGAGACGCTGGCCATGAAGGGGCTGACCCTCAACTGCCTGGGAAAGAAGGAGGAGGCCTATGACCTGGTCCGGCGGGGGCTCCGCAATGACCTCAAGAGTCATGTCTGTATCCTGCCCGTCTGGCGCCACCTGCAGGTCACCCCCAGCGCGCCGGGACGTTTTGAGCGTGAAAAAGGCGGCCGTTGCGATCCGTTTCGGGTTTTTCAGCAGCAGCTCCCCGGATTGGAAGACCGAAATGTCTGTCACCACCCACTGGTGATTTCTCTGGCACCTCATTGGCTGTCGGGCTGCCCCGCCCCCTGTCTTTTGAATAGCATATAGTGATATTAGAATAGTCTGTGCGCCTTTCCATCCTGCTGCGTTCTCCTTGACGCCCGCTGCCCCCCAGGCTGGCACGTCTACGGCCTGCTGCAGAGGTCGGACAAGAAGTACGACGAGGCCATTAAATGCTACAGGAATGCCCTGAAGTGGGACAGGGACAACCTGCAGATCCTGAGGGACCTGTCACTGCTGCAGATCCAGATGAGGGACCTGGAGGGCTACAGGGTGGGTGATCAGCTGAAGGTGCTCTCTGCTGCCCTCCGGCTGCCGCTGGATGAACCGCGTCGATCGACTTTAAATCTCTTGCAGTCTTAACTACTTTGAGAGCGAAGTCAGGCTGCGGCACTGTGAATCGGTGGCAGACACCCCCTGCCTCCCCGTCCCCCAAAACGCCATCTTCCCGTTCTCTTCTCTCTCAGCCTTGGCGGAGTAGCATCCCGCCTCAGTCTTATATCCCCAAATTGCCCCGGAGTCTGGTTGCACCCCGTTCAGACCCTTGCCCGTGCCCTGTGTTTACCAGGAGACCCGGTACCAGCTGCTCCAGCTCCGGCCCGCGCAGAGGGCCTCCTGGATCGGCTACGCCGTCGCGTACCACCTGCTGGAGGACTATGACATGGCCTCCAGGATCATCGAGGAGTTCAGGAAAACGCAGCAGGTGACTCTCCAGCCAGGTCTCGGTGTCTTTCCCAGGCGTGCGGGTCAGCACTCCCCCGACCCCCATCCCTCGACGCAGTGGGAAGGACACGAGAACCCGTGCGGGGGTGTGGGCGGTCCGCGATCGACGGCCCCCCTCCAGTCCTTCTCAGATAATTGCCCCCTGCCAGCCTTTCGGGTATATTTATAACTGCCTTTCTGAAACAACCCCGGAGGGAGGAAGCTGTAAGGTCAGAATAGGTATTGTGACTGCTCCACCTCGCCGCCCCGGTGGCCACAATGCAATGGACGCCCAATTTACCCCCCCCACCCCAATAAAGCTTCCTGGAATTGTTTGTCATGTTGCTCCTTTGCGTCACACCTGAAAAACAAAGAGTTTTGGCATTTCAAACTCGCCGTCCGTGATTATAGCCAGACTGCGGTGGTCTCGTGACAGAATTAATTTAGCTGCTTATCTTACCAATTTATCCTCACTAGACTCTTGAACCGTATATCCTGCTCAGTCTATATTTACCAATCATAATTTCAGGTTAAGTGCCTCACCCCCGGAGCACTAGTATAGATCTGGTATATGGCAGCAACTGGCATTCGATTCATCGAGTCCTTAACCGTTACGCCACCTGCTGGCCAGTTGCTTCAATGCAGCAGGAGGTACAGATGTCACAGTGGTACAGCCTGTTATAAACACTCTCAGGTGGTGAAAACCCGGGTTTTAAAACTTACCCGGATACAGTCACCGAAGGAGTGATTTTAATAGAATTTATTTTTAATGTTTATAAGGTTGTTGTGTCACAGACGTCACCTGACAAAGTGGACTATGAGTACAGCGAACTGCTGCTCTACCAGAACCAAGTCCTCCGGGAGGCCGGTCTCCACCAGGAGGCGCTAGAGCACCTCGGCACGTATGAGAGGCAGATCTGCGACAAGTTGGCCGTCGAGGAGACCAAAGGTGCGTAACGTAGCTCAACCCGAACTTCAGCGGTTTTTGTTCTTTTTTTTTTTTTCTTTTTTTTTTGCTTTTGACTGAGATGACGCTAAGCAGGATGGGTCATGCGGCATCTGACGGGGGGTAGGGGGCGCTGTTTCCACAGGGGAGCTGCTGCTGAACCTGGGGCGCATGGAGGAGGCGGGCGAGGTGTACCGGCAGCTGCAGGAGCGGAACCCAGAGAATTGGTCCTACTACCGCGGGCTGGAGAGGGCCTTGAGCCCGGGTACGAGGATTCACTCCACCAAGGCTTTCCGCTGGCCTATTGCACGGGGCTTCCTGGAGGAGATTTCAGACCCCTTGCAGGCCTGTACTGGATAAAATTATGGATGGATGGATGGATGGATGGATGGATGGATGGACCTTCTTGTTGGCTCCACGTCCTGGCTTGTTCCCTGCCTTATGGCTGTAGCTTCCATGCATAGAACAAGCAGCTTTAAAGGATGGATGCATGGATGAATGGGGAGTTTTATTTACAGCCAAGGAACTAGAGGAGGCAGGACCAAGACACCTGATTGTCTTGGCGCGTCTGCAATGTGACTGGCCATCTCTCCGATACAATCATTTTATCGTTCTACCCTCAGAACATTTTTGTGTAGGTAAAACACAAGCGATGGATGAATGGATGGATGCATGGATGAATGGACCTTCATAGTTGGAGCTTTTCCGCTTCATTCAATGACTGTTGTGTCTCTTTGGATTTTGGTTGGCATGGAAGCGGCTTAAGGACAGTTGGTCTGTAAAATCCGGATCTTGACCTGTCGTGTTGTGCGCCCCCCCCACGCGTCGTGTTGTGCGGCCCCCACGCGTCGTGTTGTGCGGTTCGGCAGTCGGCACATTGGCTGACGCTCGTTTCGTCCCTGCAGCCACCGTCGAGGACCAGCAGAAGATCTACGAGGACGCCTGGGTGAAGTTCCCCAAAGGCCTGTTGCCTCGGAGACTCCCGCTAAACTTCTTAAGAGGTCAGAGGTCACGTCCACGCGCGCTCCTACAACATGGAGCGGTTTTCACGCCAAGTGTAGTGCACAGTCGTGTCTATTAAACACATGCCAATGTGGAAATATTGAGCTCATTAGATCAATTCTGTACTTAATAGCGTGAGGAAATGTGTGCAAAAGCTGCTTAGCAGACCATGTGGTCAGGTACATGCGTCATGCAGCGCTTACGCCATCCCACAGCGTTCTGTGATATGACGGGCTGTTTCGTGCATTTGTACAGCGTGGATGATTAATTGAGCAGTTAGATTTTGCTTATCTGGCCGACAGTGTTATCCGAAGCGACGTACGTTGTTTTGAGAAGGCAGGGTCAGCCAGTCCCTGGTGGGTTGCTCGGGGGCCCGATGGTGACATCGCTCCGGGATTTGAACCGACGACCTTCTAGGCACAGCCAAAGACGAGCTACACGCCACCCCCACGGCAGCGTTGATAGTCGTTTGAACGCGCAGTGGTGGTAGACCCTCGTGATGACGTCTCCGCTTTATATTCAGTATAGGTCAGGCGGCCACACATGGCCGTTTACACGCAGCGGGGGGCCAGCGGTGTGGAATCGTGGGATACGATTAGGTCAAAACCCGCTTCTCACATCCTCGTAAACTATCGGGATTGAAGTAACAGTCCTCTTGTTTGCTGTAGGTGAGAAATTTAGGGATTGCCTGGATAAATATTTAAGAATGAATTTCAGCAAAGGATGCCCCCCCGTGTTTACCACCCTGAAGTCGCTGTACACCGACGAGGAGAAGGTACTTCGGGCCCCCGTTATTGCGAACTGACCCCCCGCATCCCTCCTCACTCTGGGTGCCGGGACGTGTCGCATTTATGGCTGTTAACTGTGTTTTCAGAGTCTGAACTCGTGCTCTGTGTTGCGTCTGCAGGTGTCTATAATTGAAGAATTAGTGGTCGGCTATGAAATGTCTTTAAAAAGCAGTCAGATGTTTCATGAAAATGGTGAGTTTGACCCTTTTTTTTTTCTTAATGGGGACACATTTTCAGATGCCATTTGATGTAATGGTTGAAGTTGTACTAAGTGTACCTAGGACCCCCCCTGGGGTACAATGGGGTCACGTTCTAGTAATACCTGTTGTAAAGCAAAAATATCGTAAAATGAAAATAAATTTTCATGCAGTACATCCAAGCTAACATCATAGCCTAGCCTACCTTAAGCGTGCTATGAACACTCACATTAGCCTACAGTTGGGCAAAATCAACACTAATTTATAAAAAAAAATATGTTGAATATCTCATTTACTCATTTAATTTACTGATTAATGTACTAAGAGTGAAAAACATTCAGCCATCATAAGGTCCAAATATCGTAACACAGACCATAGTAACCCGGGGAGCGTCTGCATATTGACACTACACCGTGACATCAAGTGCAGTCTCCTTGGAGTAATGATTAAATAGACGTGATGTTGGTGAAATTCCCCCTGGATTGTGAAATTACAGGTCCAGTACTGTGACCCATGTGCCAGGGACTGAATCAGGAGAAAGATTTATGTGAGAGCAGCTAGGAGGGATCCTGAGCTTTTGGTGGTCATTCCCTCTTTGTGGTATTCCATGAATCTGATTGGTCGTGACCGGCAGTAGGCGGTGGAATCTGATTGGTTAAGACCTGCAGTAGGCAGAGGAATCTGATTGGTTAAAACCTATCCCACAGACGATGGGAAGGAGGAGCCTCCCACCACCTTGCTGTGGGTGCAGTACTTCCTGGCCCAGCACTATAACCAGAGTGGCCAGCAAGGTCTGGCGCTGGACTACATCAATGCCGCCATCGAGAGCACGCCCACTCTCATCGAGCTCTTCGTGGTCAAGGCCAAAATCTACAAGGTGATTATGAGATGGATGGGATTTGGGGGGGGGTGTCTGTATCCTGTTGACCTCCGTTACCCCCCCCCCCAGCATGCGGGGAATATCCGGGAAGCGGTGCGGTGGATGGACGAGGCCCAGGCCCGGGACAAGGCCGACCGCTTCATCAACTCCAAGTGCGCCAAGTACATGCTGCGGGCGGGCATGGTGAAGGAAGCGGAGGAGATGAGCTCCAGGTTCACGCGGGTGAGGGACGCCCTCCTTATACGACGAGAGAATCAGCCGGGCTTCACGTGACTGCTGCCGACGTTTCTCTGGACGCCGGCTCGTCCACGCTAGACGGGTGTTTGCTTACGGCCACAATTTGGTAAGGAGATCAGCACCGGGCCTCAAATGTTAATGAGGTGCGTATCATAACGCCCGAAAGTTGCGGCAAAATTTACGCGATTCGTGTAAATTCGGCGCATCCTTTTAACGAACGAGTCAGACTTTAAACTGCAAAAACCACCACCGCACCTTGTTTACCTACAATATCTCAATCGCTGTTCCTCTCACCGCCGCGACTTCAATGCTTATCGCTCCCATGATTTACCAAAACAGTCACACATGCACCACTAACTGAATTTAATAAACATAGGGATGTGCAGAATTCATACAGACAACTGACTTTTGGGCATCACAATACGCATCTCGTTAATATTTTGGACACGGTACTAATTTCCTTACCAAATTCGGGGCGTTGGTACCAAAAAGCAAATGTTTACGCCCGACACCCATCATCTAAATCTCTGGTGATTATTGTGCATGCACCATATAATCACGAATATATATCGCGATATGATACCTTGCAGCCTTATATAAAAGCGGAAAATGTCGATATGTGGACTTCTTAATGCATCACGGATTTAAAGTCCTTAGATGCTACATCCTCGGGGGGGGGGGGGGGTCCCTGGCATGCCTGAATGTAATGAAGGGGACCCGCACCTTAAATGACACCCCCCCCTGACGTGTGGAACCCCCCCCCTTTCCCCGCGTCTCCCCAGGAAGGGGCCTCGGCAATGGAGAACCTGGATGAGATGCAGTGCATGTGGTTCCAGGTAGAGTGCGCCGTGGCCTACAAGACCACGAGGAACTACGGCGAGGCGCTCAAGAAGTGCCACGAGATCGAGAGGGTGAGCGATCCCCCC
>JAABNY020000050.1:8064907-8076195 GCA_015164015.2 Brevimyrus niger
GTGGGGGTAAGGGCACAAGGGGGCGGAGAGGGAGCAGGGCGAGGGAGCGGGAGGGGCAAGGGGGGGGGAGAGGGGGGGGGGGGGGATAGTGCTTCCCTTCTCCTGATCATATGGCCAGCTGTAACTTAAATTATTACATATTACATTTACTGTTCGAATGGCAAAACTTTCATCCATACAGACATATATTTATGAATGTATAAGTAGAATTAGGATTTTTTTAAAGTTGCCACGGTTTCAAAGGGTAGGGTGAGTAATAGTTAAGAGCATTTCATTAGAACTCCTTTTAGATCATGGTTGGTTTTCAAGGCTGGATCACCTTGGTGTGATGTAGCCCAAGATTTGAAAAGACTGCAACACGTTGAAATTCCAGAGAGGGTCTCAGGAAAGGGGAGGACCTTCTGCAACATGGTTGAGGCTGTGAATCCCGGGGAATTCACGACACCTTCGCAAAACTTCAGTCTCCTGCCTGTCTCTGACCCCCCCGGGGACTGAGCTTCTTAAAGCCTCAATCTATGCATGTTTGGAGCCCTGGATGTGATACAGGCAAAAAGAAGGTGGGTTAATAGGTGAGGACGTGTCTGGTTCTGTTGTTTATTCTGCCTCGTGTGGCCACGCCCACTGCCCACCAATGCCCCGCCCACTCCCCACCAATGCCCCGCCCACAAGTGCCGTAGTCTCATTTCTCCAAGGTGTCTACATCCATGCTATGAGAGTGCCTGGCAGCAACCATCATGGTCAAGAAAAGTGGGGGTGTTCCCCCGACAGGTTCCCCAAGATGGAGTCGACATGGCACCTGCGCTACCCTCCCCTCCCCTGGGACCATGTAACGACAGCAGTCGGCTAGGGGCCATGTGGCCTATTGCAGCTGGAAGGGCAACCTGGATGTGTGGGGACGAAAAAGAAAAACCACTACCCCTTTAAGACCACGATTCCTTTCATACCGCAATACCTTTAAAACATCCAGCAAGACATGAAAAACAGGCCTGCTTTTAACACAGCTGGGGAAAGTGACTCAGACTTTAACGGTGTCTGTTACTGCATCTGAAATGCAACAGTAAAAGAAAAAATACTCACATTTTTATTTAGTGGCCTGCTATTTATGCATTAGTCCATTAAGTATTTGAAAGAATTACTGTCTGGGAAAAATAACAAAAAACACTTGATACTAGGGACCTAATTAGGGTTAGAGCCACCCTTTGCCTTCAGAACAGCTTCAGCCCTTCGGAGTCTGCTGCCGTACAAGATGGGAGTCGTGTGTAATTGGTTACTGGGCCGTTCTTTAAGAAAGAAAGGCTCCTGCAGCTGGAAATGTAGCCCACATAGAGCCTGAATGATGTTTAGATCTAGGGGCCGCGAAAGGTGTTAGATTTCATCCTGCCGTTCGTGAACTCACTCCTGCGGTCGTTTCACAGGGAATCTGGGGGTATTTTCATCTTGGAAAATGGGGACACTTGGGGGGGGGGACCTGGTGCTGTAAAATGACATCATGTTCCTCATCTGACCATGCAGAACTATCAGCGGACAGAATGACTCCCGTGGGCTGGCCGGTCTCAGCGCCACAGACCCTGTGTGTTGTGATTTTGAATCGGAGCAGTACAGGTTTCACCAAAGACATGCATGCCTTTAATAAGTATGGGGGGTGGGCCATTGCCCCCATCCTGCCAAATATGCTTGGAGCGTCCTCCCCATCTACGTTCTGCTGTTTAGTTTGAGCTACACTGCTGGGACTTTTCGTGCGATTTCAGCATTCGGACAGCGTGAAAATATATCGACGGCACGATCAATTCTATTATTCCGGAATAGTTTTGCTGCGGTCAGCGGTAGGTGTGGACTGCCCCGTTCCCCGCTATGCTGAGGGTGCAGGACTATGTGTGAGTCTATATATTTATGTTACATATATATAGATATTCAGCTAAAATAAGGGTCACTTTGTCTTCATGAAGGGACGGTTCTAAAACAGGTGACGGTCACTTGTCCGAATGTAGGAAACGTCCAAGGAGCTTATGAAAAAATATTATTTTGCTTACCTGTTCCAGAGGGTAGGAGGGGACCTGGGAGAAATATGTCTGGGAAAGACAGAGTCACCGTTTTACTCGTTAGGAGTGAGGTGTGACCGCTGGCAGAGGGTTCACGACGGCGCGCGAAAGCCAAGAACGGGCCGCGGCCTCCATTAACCTCCCGGAGACGGCGATACGCCGAGGTGGCGGCTGATCTGCATATTAATGAGCAGCGACGAGCGAAGGCGGGCCCTTGAGAAGCTAATTGGGGCGACGGGGCCTGGGGCCGACCCCGGGTCCCATCCTGCCTGGCCCAGGCATCCTCCCTTGCAGGTGGCAGGGTATTAATCACCATGATTAAAATGTGCGGGGGGCTGCACCCTCAAAGCGGTCACACTTTACCAACGTTCAGAGTGTTTGATTACGACCGTCTGCGGGAGGGGAAGATAATGTCCTCCATTCGCCAGGACCCCCAGGGAGGGGTCCCCCCCCCCTGAATACATTCATAAGCAGCCCCCCCCACCCCCATCCTGACGTCGGGGAGTAACGACCCCTCCCATTCATCACGGTCAGGAGCATGCGTGTGCGGTTGCCGGGGACGACGGCGTGAGGAATCAAGAGGCTCTCTGTAGCATACGTGCTCTTCATTATGGAAGGGTGGTGGGGGGCTGGCAGCCGTTGGTAAATCCCCCCCCCCCACACACACACTCTCTCGTAAACCAAACATCGGCCTCCTCATCCCACCCCCAAGAGCACAATGACACCACTGGCTGATAAAACTGCACACAATCTCACTGCTGTTTATAAATTGCTTTGGGGACAACCATCAAAATGGCAGCCTGTTTCCAGGAAAACAGAGTAACTCTGAGCCTGCTGGGATCCTGGAGCTAGGTACGCTGCTGCCTGGTTTAGATAACCTCTGTTTGGTTAACCTGCTAGTTACTGGTTGGTAAGAAAAAAACTCCCTGCCCTCTTTACCAAAATGCTTCTCCTCACCACACTGAACCATGAATTTGACCTGTTTCCTGGTAGCGATTTATACCGTCTCTGGTTAATAGCAAATCGGCATTAAGTTAGATTGGATTAGATTCAACTTAGTTTATCGCCATTGCGTTTGGCAGAAGCGTTCACACAACAAAATAGTGGCTTCTAAAATAGTGTAAAAGTGTTTCTAAAATAGTGTAAAAGTGTTTCTAAAATAGTGCACGAGTGCCAGAAAGAGCTGTACAATATATGTATGTGTGATAAATATTGAGATTATTGAGCAGAAAGTTCCGGGTGACAGTTGGTGCAAGTCGTGGTTGTCAGTCGCAATGTCTTGCAGAAGTGCCGCTCCTTTGTGAAATCCTTCCAGAAGCTTCTGGCTGGTTATTATTAGATTCATAACCGAATTAACACCCACAGAGCTGCGGGGTGATTAGCTGCATGTGACTCGCCGCGGAATGGCTGGGTGATACGTCCCTTGGAGGATGTGCAGAATGGTTTGAAGGCTAACCACCTGCGCCTAACCGTGTTCATCTAGAGAAACCAGTGTCGAGAGAAACATCGGGAAGCCTTGTAAGACAGAGAATGAGGAACAAAAGCCATTTCCCCTTTAACTTAAAACTAATGGCATTCTCCATTTCAAACCAGTGAATCACCATCTTCCCCAATGCACCAAAGAGGGTGCTTTCACTGGCCCTGAATTACTTTCAAAAATCAAAAATCAGACAAATGTTCACAGGACAGCCAGCAACATATTTTTTTGTATACTGAGCCTATTCTTAGGGTCTCTGTCCTGTCATGCTGAAGGCCACACCCTCCCTAAACAGCCTGTAGACCCCCACAGACCATTCTGACTCCAATTAGCATCTCTGCTGAGACCGCTGAGTGTCAGGGCACGGGTCAGGTCCTCTCTGTCCTTCGGAAGGGTAGGCCAATGCTAATCGCTAACGCTAATCCTATGTAGCGTCCTTTTCCCAGGTGAAGTGGAGCACATTCTGGATTATTCCATCCTAAGAAGGCAGAGGTGTGAGGAGCGTTACGCGGTTGTTTTATACTTCACTCTCACAACGCATCCGCACCATGGCCGCCAAGTCTTTACTGCGTTAATTCCACGCCATAGGTGCCCCTGCGCCAGGAGATAATACGACGCGCGCGTAATTTGCAGTAGCGCCAAAAGTTGAGAAACCTTTTGTCACAGGACTATGTATTAAAGCAACATCTGACTTTTTAAAGAGTTGAGGGCTGTATACTTTCAGAAGCAAATATTGCGAGCAATATATATATATATATATATATATATATATATATATGTATATATATTGTGTCCCTTGATGTATAGCGTCTTCAAACTTTAATCAGTTTACGTTTCCAAGGAAGCAGTGTCGTGTGCGAAATACAATGAAGCTCTAACTTGAAATTCTGACTACTTTCATACGCAACGTTGTTTTTCAATACAGTTCCGATATTTATAAAGCTTGGTTCTAAAATTCGCCGAGAGCGTGGGGTTTACGTTTCGCTAGCACATTTATATGGTTAGAGGAAACAGAACTTAGCAAGCTGTGCAATTTTAATGACTCCTTTTCAGGATTGTCTAGTATATGTTTAACATTAGTTTAATGTTTACCGCCGCTACTTTTGCATGAGCTCTGCCTGCGCCCTAATTATTTTCATCCTTGCTAATTAAATCACTCACGAAAAGACGAGTTTGTGGGATTTTTTTTTTCTTTAAAAATACTGCAATAAGTGTATGTATACATATTTTCCAGTATCCTGCAGCCTATAATTACTATAATACTAGCGATATCTAACAACATACAATGCAATAATCAACTTCGGGTTAGCAAAGTGATATGTCGCAGAGCGAAGTACGATGTGGAGCAGCAGCAGTAATATATTAGCAACTTGACCGCCGCGGAGGTAGCAGCGTACATCATTTCGTGTCACAACCTTATACAAAACATGTGAGACCGGAAACGAAGAAGCCGAGTAAAATGGTTTCCTCGCACTGCCCCCTGGTGGACATGACCTTTACGTAAACTACGCGTTCAAGTCTCTACACTGCTTGAGTTGCGCATGCGTCGCCTCGCCTGACGTATATCGCGGCCCACAAAGCTCACCGCTGACTGGGCAGCTTCTCGGGGAAGCCCTAACTGCTGGCATGCATCCAGCGCTGCAAGCGTGAGGTCAACAGACCTCCCCCCAGGACGCGGGGGCTTTTGTTTGTTCCAAGTATAGGATTGGTCAGTAGGGATGTGCGATACCACTGATTCGATTTTAGATCCGATACCAAGTAATACCAAAGTCGCTGATACTGATATTCAGTGCCGGCCCAGCCCTGATGTTAACATTTGCTGAACGGTGCTGGGGGCTGAGAGTAAAATTTCCCAGCTCCCAGCTTGGTGTTAGCAAATCGATCATTATATTTCCCTAGTTCCCTAGTGTTCTGGTGCCCCCCAGGTGACATTCTGCTGAGCTTCCTCAGGCAGCAGTAAAAAAATATGTCCATTCATATTAAAACATTCGGGTATTTGGCTAACTAGCTAGCTCATGTTTGTCACAATAATTGGCATTTAAATGATCAGGGGAAAAAGATTGAAATATCGACGTTAGAATTAATTCTCAAAACGAAGCAATCGGATTGGGGAAAAAAAAAATCAGTATTTCAGTGACGATCTGCAGATCCTTATTGGGTAACTAAAACCTGCTTAGTTTGAGCCCATTGGTGCCATAGCTGTGGCGAATTGTACGAGGATACGACCTTCTGAATCTTACCCTCACCCTCGGCTGGGTCTCACCATGTGAAGAATCCATGTAATATAATGCAGAAGAAATGTACTGTGACCAGAAGGGGGTGTTCATTTAACACGATCAATGAGATAACCATCTTTCTTTATTTTTGTTGTTTTTTTCTGAAAAACAAACGTGTGCCTGTATTCTCATGTTTACATTTTGCAATTCTGTACAAGATAAAAAGAAATAAGCACTGCTTAAAGTACAGAGTAAAATCTCAAACTAGAAAAACGACCAAATAAAAATTTGAATTACAATACAAATTAGTAGTAAGACATTGTCTGAAGTGCAATGGCGTAGCTCAGATGATTTTAAAAGTGGGAAAAAAAAACAAAATAAAAATATGTCTCTATTTTCAACAAACAGGAATTTCTTTACAGAGGGTATAGCCATATCATCTGATGTATTTAAACCTGTAAAAACATATTTACAAATAGCAACTTTCTTTTATATACTTTTTTTTTCATTATCACATATACGTCAGCACCAGTTAAACAAAATAACAGACCAACGGAAATGACCGACGACAACGGAAAGAACAAAGTCTACATCCGATTGGTCCCAGACCACGTGACCTGGAGGAATCTGCCAGGTAGTTCTCCTGGGGGGTGGAGACAGGCCTCAATTAGGGGCTCCACACTGCCCTCTCCTGTCTCCAGAGCGAACGGTCCTGTGTCAGAATCATTTGTAATGGAGAGAAAAACAAAAAAAAACCAGAATGACCCGGTCAAACATAAATCCTTTGTTAGGCCTTGATTGATATAAAGCCTATATGCATAAAAAAAACTATTAGACCCAATTAATTTCTAGTTGATGTAGAAAATCTCTGTTTTTGTTGTGATGGAGCATGTATTCAGACAATGTAAGTCCCCCCCCCAAAAAAAACAATTCATACTTAAGCTTATTATATCCAATATAATCCAGTTATGTTCCAAATTGTCACTCCAGGGCCCTAACAATCATTCGAACCCCCGTCCCCAAAATGTGTGAAGCGCAGGTATGAGAATGTATTTGAGGCATTAAAATACATATTCTGCATAAAAATCTAGGTTAAAATTCAAGTTTCCTATTCAAGCTCACACATTTAGGAATTTGCTGAAGTTACTAGTGGCTGTTCCATTCATTTCCTATCGATCAGCGTGAGCTTCCACGTGACAATTCAGCAAGTCAGCCCTTCAGCCAGAACGCGGCAGTCGCGCGCGTGGCGAATCCAGCCAATCCGACGCCGCGTTGTTGGTTGCTAAGAGACGGTCCACCCCACCAGGGCCCATACTGACGCCCAACAAAGAATCCTGACTGTTCTGTTGTTATTTTTGTAGTGTAAATAGCAGCCAAATGCAGATTAAAGGCAAGCCTGTAAGCGGGAGTGGGTGTGTGGTGCACTGCTGCCTGATGTTCTCTACAGCTTCTGGGGTAAACAAAGGATCATCGGGTTTAAAGTCAAAGCCTTGCATGCCGACAGTAATGCAGAGAATGCTTCGACTTAATGACCCCCACGAGACCCACAATGGAAAAAACACTCCGAACTGACGAGCTACGCGGCATGATGCGGACGCTACGAAACGATCCCGTAATCCCGACCCGAAAAATATCAACGGTTTCCCCTCCAGCGCCCGGAATTTAAGTACAATTCAGATTTTGCAGTTTTCGCAGTGTAGATTTGAAACTAGGGGAGGTATGACATTTTAAAAAATTAAAAACGCGAATAAACATCCTGTGTGGAAAAACCATTAAACTCCTGACAGACTGCGCTCCTGTCAGGAGGAGTTTTTAAATACCATGACAGTGCACAAAAGCCACTTTTTTTTTCTTCTCTCCAGGTAATTAACGTGTTTAAAAAAAATGAAAGCTTTTGTCGTTCACCCAGGTCCTTCCTTCCTTCCTCTTTGTGTCTATCCACAGTCAACTTGAAGCCCCACCCATGCCTGCCCGCTATTGGCTGGAGAAGAACTCGTCCATCCAGCCATCCGCAGAGTCCAGCTCTGCCCTCTCTGGCAGGTTATAGGCTCCGCCTCCAGACGGCTGCCCGCTGTAGCCGTACGGTAGGTCCTGATTGGGCGTCCGCTGGTATGTGGGCGGCTGGCCGCCCTGCATGTACGAGCCCGCGGCTGCCACCATTGGTTGGCTCTGCGCCTGGCCGAACGGGGCCATGTTGGGGACGACCTGCGCCATGCCGGGCAGGCCTACGGGCCGTGGCTGGTTGGTCCGCGACTGGGCCGCCACGTGGGGGGGCATCATCTGGCCTCCCATGGGCTGGCCCACCCCCTGCGGAAAGTGCTGCTTGACCACGCGAGGCTGGCCAGCCTGCATGGCGTACACGGGGCTGCCGGCGAAGGCCGCCATGTCCCCGCTAGTCCGGCCCGCCGTCGCCTGCAGGTTCTGGGGCGGCTGCGGCGGCCAAGCCTGGGGGGCTCCTCCCATCATGCTTTGCAGTCTCTGCGCCTGGCCCTTGGCGATGGGGGGGCCCTTCATGGGCTGCTGGGACATGTCGGGGTTCATCAGCATGCCCTGTCCGTACCCGCTGGCCATGCCCCCTGCGTGCCCGCTACCGGGCTGCCTCTGCACTTGCGTTGCATTGTGCGTTATAGTCACGCCTCCCTGGGCTGGGTGCTGCAGTATCGGGTTCACGCCGGCGTTCAGGCCGTACATGCTCTGCTGACCGGCCGGCTGGCCGGCGTAGGCCACGCCCATGTCTGACTGGCCGGCCCCCGCGGGAATGGGGGTGGAGTTCTGCACTGGTGCCATCTGGAGCATCCCTTGGTTCTGCGGCTGCTGCTGCTGCTGCTGCTGCTGTTGCTGGAGCAGCCTGGCGTTGCGGATGTTCTGGAGAGCCTGGTTCCTGGCGGCCATCTCTTGCTGCGAGCCTGCAAACGAGAGCCGCGCATGAAAACCTGGCAGTGGGCGGGGCAGGAAACCTGACAGCCAATAAGCCGTCTTCTCTTGGGACCGGGACCAATGAGGACAGATGGCGTCGTTACTCGAAATGTCCCCCAGTTCTGTTCCGGAGCTGTCTACGATTCGGTGATCGAGATCCACCATCTTCTGTCCCCCTGCTTTAGATACATAGAGATTTAAACAATTACCGGCTGACCCTCCCGCTACCAATCAATAGCAGACATTAGAAGGTGACCAGCGCAGACGCATGCCTGTCGCGAGTGTCTGTGAAGAGCAGCACGAAATCACACACGACTCCTTCAAGGAGAACAAAGCGTTGCCCCCGGGACGTCTGTGGAGCGCTTCTCTTTTCCATTAGCAAAGTAAATCTGTTTCCTCGCCGATCTGACTCAAGTCGTTGGAGCACTTGGAGATCTGGGTCAGGTTGCCATGGCGACGACGGGAGCCGAAAAAAGTTGCGCTTTTCGCATTTCTGATGGACGCTGCATCTTTGGTGAAGAAGTGCAGCAGCACCGTAGATTAAAAATCACCGAATGTATTTCATGGAAGTGCTGTGAGCCCAACATCTGTCATGAAATAAGATTCTCACAGGTTCGCTTTAAGTGCGTGTCCGTGGAAAAATTCTGAGACCTGTTGGCAGGCGCTCCAGATTTATTACCAGTTGTTACACCACTGGGTGTTGGATGTAACCGAGTTATACCACTGGGCATTTCATATGACTTTGGTCTGAGTTACACTGCTGGGTGTTGGATGTGACTTTGGTCTGAGTTACACTGCTGGGTGTTGGATGTGACTTTGGTCTGAGTTACACTGCTGGGCGTTTTATGTGACTTTGCTCTGAGTTACACTGCTTGGTGTTGGATGTGACTTTGCTCTGAGTTGCATCACTGACTGTTAGATGTGGCTTTGTTCAAAGTTAGACCACTATGTGTTAGATGTTGCATATCTCTGTGTTACACCACTGGGTGTTAGAGGAAACTTGGTGCTACTTCTAGATAGAGTTAGGGAACTTGTTGAGCCTGACCTGCAAGTACTCAAACTGAGCAATTTAATCCATATAATTGCACGAGTTGGACGGAAAACAATTAATCTAAAACAACAGTTATTTGCTTAATAAATAATGTTTTTTCAATGAAACAGCTTCAAAGTCTCCTTCAGCCTTCAGAATTCAGGACAGATCAGGACTTAGACCAGCAAAGGGTCTCTAGTCCAATATAACCATCTTGTGAGCTGCTGCTGAATAGCATATGAAGGTCCCACAAAAAGCATCTCCTCACTGGGCAGAGACCATGGGATGATCTGAGGTCAGACGTACAAATGTGGGTCTCTGACAGCAACTGTTTTCCCCATTTCTTCAAGAAAACGTTTAAGGAGTTAAACGTCTTTGCTTCTCACCGAGGTGCTGACTGGAGATTGAGCTTCGCAGATTAAATCTCGGTTACAGTCTTTCAGTTTCATGTTCCCCGCAGAAGCCACACGGATGATGCAGAACCAGTCAGTCAAGACATTGGTTTCTCGGGGTGCTCAGGATTACATGTGATCAGCTCTCCCCGTCACCAGCCAAGGGAACTGGGATTGGGAGCCGCTCTTTCAGCTCCTCTACGGTCAGCCATGCGACAGCTCCCCTCGCCACGCTAACATGTGGCTCTTACAGTGAACACCGTTCTCATTCACACGGCTCGAACCTCCAGTCAGTGACCGACGGGCAAGATTTATTTTTCATCAAGAAATTTTCTGAGCTGCTTGAAAACGCAGTTCTAAATATTGTTGGGTAAGTGTTCATCCGCAGGGTTATTGATTATAGTTCTAGGAGAGTGTGACATCACATGACCTGGTCACCTGACCTAGACACAATAGGTATGGTTTTGGAGGAGTTTGACCAGAGAGTGAAGGAAAAGCGGCCAGTGGGAGCTCAGCACATGTGGGACCTCCTTCAGGACAGCTGGAAAAGCGTCCCAGGAGGCCACCTCATGGATCTGGTGTAGAGGAGACAGTAGGGTCAGCCAGTCCCTGGGGTTTACTGCGGTTTAGGGCTTTGCTCAAGAGCCCAAACATGGGTTCACGCTGCAGAATCAGGGATACGAACCAAAAACCATCTGAATCCCAATCTATAGAGCTGCCCCCCAAACAGATTAGTTTTTTTTTAATACTTTTTTGCTTGATGCATAGTTCCAAATGTGTCATCCTATAGTTTTGACGTCTTTATAATCATTATAAAACACAGACTATAGAACAAATAAACCTTTCTATAGGTGGATGTGTCCAAATGTTTAACTGGTGCCATATAAGAGGGAACACAGTAGAGTCCAACTGCCTGTAACTTTAAAATGTTCAAATTCCATTACCTGGAGCCCCTATGCCATGCCGTGGGCCAGACCTGGTTGCTGTGTTTGTAATCATGCGGGTCATGACTTACCCTGGAACTGGTTCACCTGCTGAACCGGGTAAGGGCTTCTCTGCTGGTGGGGCAGCTGCCTGGGGTGTTGCTGCTGTAACTGTGGGGGGGGGGGGGGGGGGGCATTCAAAGAAAAAACAGATGGGGTGAGAAAAGCCAACACCCCCACCCAACATTCGGGGAAGAAAAAACCGTACCATCGGGGGACACCATGTGGGCGGGTC
>JAABNY020000050.1:8154390-8168077 GCA_015164015.2 Brevimyrus niger
CCCCGAGCCAGCGGGAGCCTTTGACAGCAAGGCCTTAAGGAGCAGTCTGGCTGGCAGTGGTACCCTCCCTGGGGGGGGGGTCATTCAGAGATATGCTGAATGCACCAATCACTGTGGGAGGGGGGCGGGGTTTGCATTGCAGGTGACCGGGGGCTGATCCATCTGTGAGGCTCAGGACCCGACATGATGGGCCTGAAGTGCACGGGGGGGGGGGGTCTAAAAGCTGCAATCAGGATGTGCAGGATAACACTGCTCCCCCCACCCCTACACATTAGGGATGACATCACTTCCTGTTCAGGGCCAAGACCATTGCAGCAGGGCTCGTGACTCATGTTACTCCGAAGCCCTGTGGATTGTCGCCCCAGCACAATCCAATAAAGGCGCGTTAATCCAGCGCCCTCCGCAGGCCGTGGGAGCTAAGGCGTGATAACCGCGCCTGGCCAGCTAATGGCTATCGACGTGGCCGCGGAATCGCGGGCTGTTCATAAAAACGTCACGGCAAAACAAGAGCCAGCCCCCTTCGCCACAGCCAAACGGGACGGAGGAGACTCAGGGGCGCAGTCCCAGCGGCCCAAGCGCCAGATTACAGATCCAGGGCAGCGGGGGGTGGGGGGGGTGGGGCGAATAGAGATGTTTTCTTGGCCCGAGTCGTGAAAAGCGGAAGTAGGAAGCAGCCGCTGGCTCTGCTCAGGCAGAAGAAGGTGCCTCTCCGTTCTGACTGCCTCTCCGTCCTGGCTGCCTCTCCGTCCTGGCCCTCCTGAAACCTGACTCATGCCCCCTGACTCATGCCCCCCCATCTCCGCTTCAACCAGACACCTTCCCCGCCAGCGAAGCGTACGGCCGATGGCCAGCGGCGCCCCCCGGCTGATGGCCGAGGTACTCGGCGCCTAAATCCGGCACAAACCGGTTACGCTTTATTTAGTCTCTCCCCCCACTGCCCCCGGGTGCCATTTCCGGCGTTTCGCTTTCACCAGGGCTGTGGGGGCCAGCTCTGGACAGGAAGAGGCCACACGGCACCTGGTGCTCACTGACCGCTCGCCTCTTACGCTCCCTGCCAGAGGGACATCTGATCTGGGCTCGGCTGCTATAAACAGTGCGGCCCCTTAAGCTCCCTGCCCCTTCCTCTGCCCACGCCTCGTAGTTCGGGGAGCTGATCCCAGACCAGTTACACAGCAGCCCCGCGAGAGAGGAGAAGAGGTGAGATGAGCTAAGACGGAGCCACGACAGGTTACATCCATCCATCCATCCATCCACCACCATGAGTCCGAAGCCCGGCACAGGAGGCTCAGGCGGCCCCAGCTGCGATCTGTCATCACAGCCGTCACCGAGGACACCTTGTATGAGGCGCCACACCATCGCTCCTGCGCTGGATGTCGGGATGGAAACCTGAAGGGGGCTGGGATTCCAGGATTTTCAGATGTGGGGGTGGGGGGGCATAACTCATATAGAGAGGGCCGGCCTTATTATTATTAGCCAACGATATGCTTTGGATTTGTGAGTGACAAGGGAAGGGGCACCACAGGAACCAATCGGCATTCAGCTGGGTCCGGTGTCCCTGTGGCCCCGCCCCCCGTGTGAGCCCTGCGCCTCTGACACCGGCTGCGCCAAGCATGACTGGCGTCATGCCGTCATCCTGCATGTCCCGCAGACTGCTGGGAAACGTGGTCCCGAATTCACCAGCCTACAGATGGGTGACCTTTGAGACTCCGCCAGGAGACGCCAATGACTCAGGACCATCGGGGCCAAAGCAGGTCATGTTCAGGGAGACACCCGGAGCCCCTAGTGACAAAGCCCAGGGTGTCTCCAATGACTCACTCATCAATCTTTCATCATTTTCCCATTTCCAGAACATTAGACACCAGCGGCAACGGATAAATGCTGCATGAGGCGTGTTTTTAGGTGGCCATGCAGCCGGGGCGAGGGATGGGAAGGGGGGCGGGGGCAGTCGTACACAGTACCCCCCCCCCCCCAACTAAACTGGCTCCTTACCGGCACCTCTACGCGCAGCCAGGCCTACCACAACGGCGTAACCGGCACGTCAATTAAATAGGGGGGGGCCCTCGGAGAAAGCGGTTGTGTCCATGACAGAGGAGAAGGAGGAGATGGAGGAGGTGGGGGCACAGCCAGTTCCCTTGGCAGCCCACGTCCGGGATACCGGCGAGCCTAATTAAGGAGCAAATTTATCAATAATACTCCGTCTTAGCAGGTCTGCGGTGGGCAGCCGGCCGTTCGGATGCAGGGACCGATCGAGGCCGGCTGTTCAGTGAGGGGGGGGGCGCTCTCTCCACCCGAGAGACTCAAAATGAACACGGCTACGTCGTATTTCGACTTCCCCTCGGCACACGAAGGTGCTGCGATGTTGATTCCGGAAGCCAGGGGGCAGTCTGGTCCTCCGCCTCTGAGATACTCACATTTCGTGGGGACCTGGGGGCAGATTCAGACCTCGTGGTGGACAACGTTACGCCGCCAAGGAGGATGTTCACCCTGTATCGCTTCATTAAAAAGTCCATCCAACTATTTGCAATTCTGGGATTTTTTTTTAGTCGGGGGTCATAATTGGGGCCATAATTCATACAGAAGAGTCACCCTTATTAGTAGCCAATGCCTTGTTTTGAATCACTGCGTGACAGGGGAGGGGACACTCTGGGAGCCAATCAGATTTCAGCTGGGACCAGTGGCCCCACCCCTAAATACAGCCATTGGCCAGGGCCTGTTCAACAAAGCTCGAGGTAGGAGGTGGAGGGCACGGTGGGTCGGATGTGAGCCCGTCACAGGGTCCGGTAAACCAGCCAGCTCCGAACTGGGCACAGCTGCCCCTTTGCCAAGACGATCTTCAGTCCTCCTCTACCTGACCGGTACCTGCTGCCTATTCAGTGGTACCGTCACCCCACTGTGCCCCACCAGCACCGGGGGGGGGGGGGGGCAGTAGAGATGGCCGGGCCTCATGCTTAGGCTTGCAAAAGCACCAATATTTCCTTAAATATGGTGGCAGGATTCTTTGGTTTTTGTGAGTCAACCACACCTACTAAAATCCCCCGCTGGCTAGGAACTGGTTAAGCCTGATTCTGGGCCACTGGACGTCAGGTTCACCCTCTCCAAACCAGCAACTGACCCTCAAACCAGAAGACCCCCCCCCCCCCACCCAGAACAGGGGCGGGTAATCTTATCCGCAAACGGCCGGTGTGTACGGAGGTTATTCGGATAACCTTTCGGTCAGCTGCTCAAGCCCTGGCAATTAGTCCTCTAATTAGTAAATCTAATTAGGGAGTTGCAGTGAAAATCTACAGACCCAGCAGCCCTTTATGGAAAAGACCACCCACCTCTGCCCTAGAGGGACACACCCAGCCTGCTTGCCCAGGACTGACAGAAATATCACTGCCAATATCACTGCCAATATCACTGCCAATATCACTGCTAATATCACTGCTAATATCACTGCTAATATCACTGCTAATATCACTGCTAACTGTCTGTTTATCAGCATGAGTTAAGCATCACAAGAACTTTCATACTGACAGTGTGTATTTTGGAAAATGTGGTTGTCATTCTGCTCTAAATACAGCACAGCGAGATTCCTCTTATTATTTTTAATAATATTACCACTGCTGGTACTGGCACTGGCTCCCCCTGTCTGAGGAAAAGTGCGTTACACAGACACAGGGGATAATCTCCAAGACCCATTTAGTGGGTGAAGAGGTGCGTGGGGGGGGGGAGGGTCAGTATGTCCACCAGAGCTTGGGCTGGGGCCCCCTGCTCCCACACTCTTTAATGTTTTGGTAACGTCACAATTTATCAAACGAAAGACACGCGTTCTGCAGTACCACAGACACTCATTACGCGATGCAAGGTTTGCCGTATTATAAATCTGACGTGTCGTATGTGATTTTCGGGGGAGGGGGGACACTGTACCGTGCTTCCCAAGACGACCCCCTCCAGGAGGAGCCCGTGACCTTTGATTATACACTTAACGTCAGGCTTGTAAATACGGTAAACATGCGAGATCTGACTGGGCGTTGATGCTGCTTTCAGATACAGTCAGAGTAGCACAAGGAGAACACTGACTCTGCAGAAAAGCCTCAGCTTTCTCCAGACCTGAACGCCGCCTTCGCTGTGGCGCGAGACACACGCCTCACCATCGCTGGGCCTTTTTGCCGGGCCGAGGAGATCGTTAGAAACAGAGAAGAAAGGAAAAACAAAAGGAAAACAAAAAAAAAACGGTCTGGGAGTCAGAGTTCCGGACGATTCCTAGAAGCCGGAGAGAAACTGCAAGGGAGAGAATAGGGTAAGACAGGGGCTGGTTTCTCGAACCCGAGAAATCCAGGCAAAACAAGAGACAGTCCAGCCCGGCTGGGGAAGAGGAGTGAAAAAAAAAGAGAAAAGGTCCGTTTTGGCACCTCCGATTTCAGTCATGTTCCAAAATCTAAATATAAACAGGAGAGAGCTGGCCAACATTCCGGAAAAAGCACAGAGGCACCAGAAGCAGGTTAATAGGTAGTAGCCCAGCTGTCTGAGCCCATGAAAGCGGAACTTCATGACGAACGTGAAAATGCCCCGTCTTCACAACAATAAATACATCCCTGGAAAGGTCTGTTCACTGAACCACACAAATGTCATGGAAGACACTGTTCTTTTGCACTGATAAACCCAGAAAATTAAAACTCACCAACCGATCCACTATTCACACCGCAAACCAAGGAGAAGGTCTGAACAAACAAAGTAGTACAAAAGCAGGTTGAAAGAAGTCCTACGTCGCTTGTATGACATCTCCCCCTAACCCGTGCTTCCGGCTCAATAATTACAGATACATCCCTAGAGTAACACAAACACACAATCTTGTCATCCATCTATAAACTACTTATCCCGTTCAGGGTTAGTAAAAGCTGGCAGCCTATCCCAGAGGGACACGCTGGGCAGCATACCGCTCCATGACAGGGCACAAATTCACACACTCGAAGTCACACTATAATAGTAAAGTCTACCTAGATCAGAAACGTTAGAACATATCAGAGATTTACAAAGAAAATTTGAAGAGACCACGCTGCTTCGCCGTTCCTTCAAACCCGAGTTCACCGATCAGGTCCTACTGGGAGCTGCAAGGAGGCAAAACTGTGCACTGACTGGCAGGGAACTCAGAGGGGGCGAAAACACGGGGCCCCCAGGACCGGATGGGGACACACTGCACTGAACCCGAACCTCAAGCTTAGACCAGCTGCATCCAGCACGGACCGTCAGCGGGTGCGGCGTGAAGAGGAGACCATCAGACCATCAGACCATCAGACCATCAGACCATCAGCAGCTGCCTGCTCTCTGGGAGAATCTGGGCCGGCATGACAAGCGTTACCAGCGCCCCTCAGGACATCTCACAGGAGACCATCCCTGACCGGTCCCAATCTGGGAGGGGGGGGGGGGGGGGCACCGAAAACATCCAAAAGCAGCCCCTCACAAGTCTCCAACACTTCCAGCTCTTTCAGCGAATCTGCTACAACACTCAGTGCCCTTGACTTTAATGAGGGATAACAGCCGCCACCTAAGGCACAGACAGTCTGTAAAGTGTGGAACTCGCACCCTACTCGAAGACCCCCCCCCCACAGGAAAGTGCCCACTGGCTCACTGAGCTTCCTAAAGACACAAACAGGCCGAGACTCTTGCGGGCTGTTCTGAACATTGACTGTTCGAGACCATCGCCATGGTCACCACGCAAGGAAAGGTCAGCACGCCTCTCGCATCCCGCCAGCCCCTCGCTGACAGCGTCGCGCTAAACCTCCGTCTAACCGCGACGGACACCGCGAGGGCGGGCGCCCACACGGACTGCAGCCCTTCCCGGAGGAAGCCGGCTGCACGAGAGACCTCGGGAGCTGCCCAAAACTCTCTGAAACTCTCCCGACGGCCATAAGTCCTCCGACGGTAGGAAAAGGTTCAGAGAGAGCAAACAGACAAGAGACTAGAGCAGCTGAGGTGTTCAATACAGCTCTTCGTATACATTACATAACCCATCAAAATATGAGATTATATTATATATAGAAAACCTATAAGAAAGCTGTACAGTGCTACTCAATCCCCTCAAAATACTCTACAATGCTGTACAAACTACAAAAAAAATACTCTACAAAGCTACCTAAAACCCTAAAATACTCCACAACCCTACAAACGTTAGCATTGAGCCTTAATCCGGGTTGGATTTGGTCCTTACAGTCCACATACTCAAACCGCACGAAAGCTCCTCTCTGTCCCAGAGGCCAAAACAGACCCACAGGATAAGAGACACGACTATTTATAGGTCCAGACACAACAGCGTGTGACACAATATGACCGTGGCACGTTGAGAACCCATGGCAGTCAAACGTGCAGACGAAGGAGTCAAGCGGACGTGGGGGGGGGTGGCAGCGGGGTGAAGAGCGCCCCCCCTCGACGTGACACCGAGCGGAGCCCGTCCCCAGCTGCGCGCCGTGGTCGAGAGTCCCGTGTCGCTGACGTCACGGGCCTCAGTCTCCCTGCCAGCTCACCAGTTAAATTTAGCAACTGGGCCCTTCTCCCGGAGAACAGTAACAACGTGATACCGGGAGCGCTTTCTGCACGACTCGTTGCATCAGCGCTAAACAAAGTTGGGGGGGTTGATCTGCTACTGAGCCCCCGCGTATTCCGGCTGAGGAATGCTTCCTCTCGTAACACTGCCCCCCAAAAATAAGCCGTGAGCAGACGACGGGGTACAGGACCTACAAACCAGCAAGAGCCAGCCAGGGGATTCCAGCTGCAAATTCCTGACAGCTCCACGGACGCACAAAAACACCGAGTTGCACATGTCTGTCGGTGATTCACACAAGTTATCACCCAGGATTCCAAGCTTGATATGAGACAGATCACCGCCACTGATTTACTGAACACCTTAATGAATGAAACTATTCTCATCATACATTCGGTGCAATTACACAGTTATGCTACTCTCCGGTCATTAAAAACTACCAACAAAGACAAAAATCAAGGCACCAGATAAATAACATAAAAACACAGACTAAAGGCAGCAGGAAAATGAATAGCATGTACATTTGACACCTTAACTGTAACACAAGAAATATAATTTATCTAGTTACTTTAAATGTTTGATTGCACCCTCTGAATTGATACCATTCCTGTCGGCTATGGTCTCCCCTTTTCTATGCATTTTGCTTTTCCTGTAGTGACCACTTGTGGCTAGCTTAGGACGCGAGCCTGCTTTAAGGTTTCGCCATTTCCCTTTTAACAGGAAGCTCGCTTTCCTGGTTCTGGGTGGTTCTTTGATGTAGTAACACAGGCATCAAACACTTTCCTATGGCGATTAATGTTTTTTTTCCTTCTTAAACACATACTTTCATCTTTTTTTTTTAACAAAAAAAAAGAACAGACGAATTACAGCATCGCTTCCTGTGCTCCCATTGTGAAACTGAACAACGTACTTCAACTTATTTTTTTTTTCTCCAAATTAAAACTGTGTCCTTGGAAATATTGCCACTTGCGTTTCCAAATACGGTGGGGACCGAGGGAAACTGTGTTTAACTCCCAGCACGTGAAAAGCGACTCAATATACATTATATTAAGTATCGGACAGGTGCCAGTGTCTTGCTGATGATGTCAAACTGTAAAACGCGATATGAAATGCCTGCCGTTAAATACACGTCCCTGCATGCAGCAGTGAACCGGCCGTGTCACACAGAAAGGCTTAAATGCTTCACGATGTAAAAGGTTTAGACCCCCGCAGATAAAGGGGTGTCTTCGTGCCAGACCTCGGTACAGCAGCCCGGAGGGACGGTCACTGGGGAACGCTGGCTCCCGGATCGCTGGCCTGGAGATGCCGCAGATCCGCAATGTGACATACCAGCCCGTTTAGGACAGAGAAACCGAGGGGCCGTTTCTACACCTTCCCGCCTCCTTTCCCGCATTTTATTTGCCTATAAATAAAAGCTATTTTGTTTAAATGACAGTCGTTGTCTATTGTAATCGAGTCGCAGTTAAGAAAAAAAAAACCCAGTGCGGTTCTCTCTTATAACTCCGACAAGCAGATTACCTAAAAATTATTAAATGCTAATACTTTCTTTCTTTAATAGCTACTAAATACGACATATGAAATATTCCGCCTCGTATATGTGATGTATGGAATATAAGCATTTCATGCAATATCAAATTAATTGCAATTATTACTGAAAGGTGGTGCGATAATAGCCTAATATCGGGGGTCTTTATTTTCTCCAAGGGTCTCTGGCTAGTCGTTGCTCCGGCAGCCGACCTAAGAGGGTTACTGTATCTTTAAGTGGTAATCCCTCTAAGTGTAAGTGTTTGTTGTCTAGCAGTTAATGGGCGGCTCGGTGGAGTGTCCACACTGGCTGGTGGGAGGTCCCTTCCCATTACAGCCGCCGCCGCCTCCTCCTTAACACGCCATTCCTCTCGTCGCCTCCACGGTCGCAGCGCTGAACTATCAATCCCACCCCAGATTGTCAAAGAGATGCGATTAGTAGTGCGTGCATGAAATGCAGAGGTTATTGTGTCGCTGCACACGAAGTCAAGCATTTGGGTCTGAAGACGGTGATGCTTCCGCAGGGTCAGGCGGCGGGGACCGACGGCATTTCACGCCGGTGCAGACAAAGCGCCCGCGATGCCCCGATCGCTTGCCTTTCATCACGGACACTTTACCGCGATCGACGCGGAAGCGCTCAGATTGAAGGTCCCTAATAAAGGCTGCACGACGAGCCCCCGTAATGCGCGTTTAAGCTCGGTTAGGATAATATCTCGCCGTAGTAAAATCTCTTCGCCGGCGCGGTAAAGTTTTAATAAGGCACTAAATGCGCTTCTTAAAACGAAAAGCATGCACTTCAAAAGCAGGGTATAGTTGCGACAGGGATGCGTAACACGTGAAGACAATAGCCACCCTGAAGTGTCCCATTGTCAGTCTGGTGCGATGCTTCCTATTCTGCCCCCCCGTTTGTTTTCATACCCTGTAGCACTTGATAGCAGCTAATTACACATTTACTTGCTGAAAAAGCCACACTTTCTCAAAACAAAACTGCCCTTTCCGGAACAGATGATATAAAGACTGCAGCGTATTTTCAAAACACCGATCTTAAAGCAGCGTCTGTCTGGATACACACACACGAGTACATGCGCGTCTTCTGGCTTTTTGTAGTACGATAAACTGAGACTTCAGACCGCAGCAAGCTGACGATTGCGGGGAAATACTGTTTGACAAACATTACAAAAAAATGCATCCTCGTCAAAAGAGCTGGTGAGACCTAAAGCCAGTAACACTAACTTTAATATGAAAACCGTGTCAGTAAATACCTAAACCCGTAAATATAGCGGATGCCGCACAACAATGAAACGAAATCAAACAATGGTTTTCCGCACCAAACTATAATAATCACAAAAATGTCTCTTTTCTGCAATAGAAACATTCACATGTATATATAACAAAAGCTACTCTTTGTATAAATGACACGTCCTCAGCAGACATTACCTAAATAAAAATCAACATACACCTCAGGATTAAAGTTTCTGGTTTTTTGATTACCTAAATTATGAACACAGATCGGCAACAGTTTATACCCCCCCCCCCTTCCCCCGTCAAGATAATCCAATACTAGAGCAAAAATACTTTTACAAATATGTTGTTCAAAACTGTGAAAAAACTGCCATCTGTCATGCACCAAATGGCAAACCTAAAGAATCTCTCAACTTTTTTTTTTCTTTTTACGTCGGGAGGGGTGTGGGACACAGGGGTCGAGAAGGTGGTCTTACGCCGTCCTTACCGCGATCAGCGTGCTATTTCTCTGTTCTGTTGTGCTTGCCGACTCTGGGTCTTGCTGTTTGTTTTGCTGCTTATTATGAGCGGATTTCTTAACCCTCTGCTCCAGGCTCCTCTGGTACAGGCTGACCGTCTCCCTGCGTTCAATCTCCAGCTGTTCAGCGTGTGCTTGGTGGTACCTGGTCTCACAGTTGACATGGTGCCTCCGACAGCCCTCGATCCTCTGCCGTAACCTCTCCACCACGGTACTATGCTTGGGCATCACATTATTACCGCTGCCTCCAGCGCCGATGCCACCGTTTATGTTATTGTTATTAATGCAAATACTACTGCCGTTCGCAGTAGCGGGGGTGGCAAAATCCCCCATCATATAGTCTGTGCACAGTATTTTGGAAGAACTTTCTCAAGCCTCCTTCAGCAAAAGTAATTCCAGGGGGAAGAAATGGGGGATTCAAAGGAGTGCAAACGAGCGGCGGTCGCTTCCCCTCATCGGGAAAAATGTGTCATTCAATCATTCAGTACCATTAAAACAATACTCTGGTCGGTCTGCAAAACAGACAACAATAGCGGAGCGCAACTGACCAAACTCAGCGGTCGGTGCTTCACTTGCTCCCACCGGCACCGGATCGCTGCATTTAACTCGGCAGAAGATCCCGATGTTACAGGCGATCATCACACATCGCGGACAATGTTTCAAGCACGCAGCTTTATCGTGCTGTCCTTTAGGAAAAAGTTTTGTTGTTCCCAGCGCAAGGGCTCCGGAGTAGTTTCGCGAACTCGCATCTCATTCACATTTTCCCGTGAAAATCCCCCGAGCGCCAACAAGTCCGTCCAAAAGCCCGGAGGTGAAACGCGCAAAAGCCAGATCCCGAAAGACGCCGATCCGCGGGGTCGCTCGCAGCTGCCTGCCACCATCACAATGATCAAGTGCTCTCCTCCTCCTCCATGCCAGCGGAGTGATATCAGGACAAGGGCTGAGTAAAAAGCAGCTAGAGGCTGTGAGCAGCCTCGGCAATCGCACGCAAAACGCGGAGCGGAGCCGCCGAGCGCCCGGACGTGGACGCACTAGTGACCGCTTGCGCATTCATGAAGGGAAGTGCGCGCATACTTGACACAAAAAGTCGGACACGGCAGTATTCCTGCCATTAACGTCTAGATATTCAGGCTTTGCACATAATCTGTGTTTTATATATATAAGAGTATATATATATGTATATGTGTGTGTGTGTATATATATATATATATATATAGATAGATAGATATATACACACACACACACACACACACACACACGCGATAAAGATATATATATACACACACACACACACACACACACATATATATATATACAGCTGGATTGTTTTGTGGTATTTTATGTTACATTCCCATTAGATTTCAGCACCCATATTTTAATCCACTTCCAAACACCGAACAGGCCGCCAGTTTTATAGAGTTTTTCTTTTAGCAATAACAACAGTCGTTTTGTGTTTGATTTAGCACAGACTTGAGTTTCGGGAATGTTTTTGGAAGTTTTTTTCCCCCACTCAAAACAGCAATATTCTGACCTTCATCGCGTTCTCGGGTTGTTTATAAGGGGTTTCACAGCGTGCCGGGTGGCGAGTCGGAATCAGGGCTTTTGCTGTTTAGCGAGTACGTGACTCCAGCGCCTGAGAGAGGCTGTCAGCCGGGGGCACCGTACAGCGGGGGGAGCGTTAGGGCGATTCCAAGTGACTGCAGCCCTAAAAATCTGGAACATAATCCAAATGATCTGGGTTGGGGGCCCAAAATCTTTAACGGCACCCCTGAAGGAAGCTGCACGTAGACTTCTGAGTGCAGGAATAGCACTCTTACTGAGAGGATAGGTGACCGTTCCTAATTGGCATTTTCCCTTCTTCTTTAATAACCACCCTTCTGATCTCCCTACTCGCCATCTTCCCATGACACCTCAGAGCGATGACTGTGCTGTCAGGTGACCAATAAGCACTTATCTGCGTTGTCCTCCTCTTTACTCTATGGAGTCTGAGTCCATAAGGAACTAGCTGGCGTGTGTTGATTACTATGCACCCCAGTACTCGGCAAAAACACAACAAACATACATCTGTATGTTTTTCCCCTCCTCCTATGTTTACGTTTAATTTATTAATTTGGTCGATGTTTATGTCCTGAGTGCCCTGCGGTTTTTGAGAAAGCAGGGAACCCCGGAGGTTTTTCTGGGGTTAAGACTCTTGTTCACGGCCACCCCCCAGCCACCCCCTTCCCCCCCAGGACTTTTAAGTGGGATGATGATATTCCTCCGGGCCAGGTGTCCATGTTGGGGGTGTTGTGTGGCTCGCTGGGTTAACTCGCCGTGCCGGTGACCAGAAGGTTGCTGGTTTGAATCCCGTGCTCAGCAGAGTCACCGCGGGCCCATCGGTTCCTTGAAGGTCCTGAAATACTCAAGGTGTGACAGATGGACACATCACCTAGAACAAGGTTTGAAAGTCCAAGCCGGAATGCCTCAATCCAACACAGTTTGCAGAGTTCCCTGTTCAAACACACCTACAGTACTAAACCAGCGGTATATCCTTAAAGGGCCGGTGTATATGCAGGTTTTTCAGGTAACCTTTAGGCCAGCTGATCAAACCCAGGTGTGACGACCCTTCAGCCAATCAGTCCTCTGATTACACCATCCCTTTATTTAACCAAGTCGAGCTATTTGATTGGTGTAAAGGCTGTGAACTATCACCCCAGAAGCCCGATTACAAGTCAACCCAGACAAACCGCTCATTACTGGACTCGGCCTTTTAGTAACTAGTTCTGTACAGATGGAAGCTAACAGAGGACTTTAGGGTACAACAGCAACTCACATTACTTTAGTAAACACTTGTCCATCTATCTTCCGACTGTTTATCCTGGTCGTGGTCGAGTGAATGAATGAATGACAGTTACATTTACATGGTTCTGTTTCAGACGCCCCAAAGCGCTTTACAGAACCAATCGGGAGCCACTTCAGCCCCCCACCAGTGTAGCCCCCACCTGGATGATGTGACAGCAGCCATTCAGCACGAACATGTTAACTACACAGTAACTAAGGTGGTGAAGGGGCAGGAGAGGATTCACCAGTTAGATATAGGGGATGATTAGGAGGCCAGATCTGAAAGGGCCCCAGTGGGTGGGGTGCAGTTTATCTCAGGCAGTGCAGGGAACATTGGATTGGGTGTCAATCAGATCAAATAATATGACTAAGACTGATAAGGAACTGTGGCGCGGTGAGACCTGGGAGTAATTCCAGAAAGCAGGATCTCCCACATAGCTGGATTACTTAAGCCTACTGTGAAAACTGACCAATAGGAGGAGATGGATCCTTAAATCTAACAAATGAAGAAATCCAGCTTTTTTTTTTTTATCCCCACCCGCTACACCCAAATTATTCAAAAACAAATCCACTTGCTCTCCTTGGTCCTCTGAAGTGTTTCTGTCCATTAAAGGGGGGTGTGTGATGGAGTTTAATTGGCTGAATCCTCGCCGGGATGGGTGCGGGGTAGGGTTACCTCGGCAAAGCAGTTCACCCAAACGGTCATTGATCAGTTCCGAACGTCGAGCTAAAACCACGACACAGCAGCTACTGACAGCTCATCCCGCAGCTACCGAGTTCTTCGACGCTTTTAGCTCACATGAAATAGTTAACATTTCTTTCACTTAAAAATAAAGAAAAGTCGGTCCTGGCCTTTATTGTCGAGTCATCCGTATACAGCCACACAGTGGCGCGAAACATTCCTTCAGGACCACGACGGAACATACCAACTGCAAGTGGCGGGGGCAGGGGGGTCCACAGTATTTAAAGTGCAAAACAGGGGGGGGGGGGGGTACACTGTCAGGAAAATTAAGAGTACCAGTTTGAACCTTTGCTTGTCGCGGGGGTTGACTAGCGAAGGGTAC
>JAABNY020000050.1:8175986-8189046 GCA_015164015.2 Brevimyrus niger
CAGTTCTTACCTACATGTGTCTCACTGACAGCACATGGGGCACAGAGAACTAGGACTCTCAATAAAGTATCCTTCTTGGACAGAGCCCCTGCTCTTCTGAATCTATGATGTTCTTCTTGGTCACCGATTAATGGATGTAGATAAAATCATCGGGTTACCGACTAGATTGACGAATGCAGATTTAAATGTAGTTCACTATTTAGGGCTTATTTTAGCCGGTGTTTCAATACGTGTTTGGCTTTAGTGGGAGAAAGTCTGCAGTGAGATAAGAGCTCAGAGTAAAAAAGTACGAGGCGATTTCAGGGACAAGCGAAGTCTCCGTCACCACGATCCACCCTCAGCTGTGAATCTAGACCATAAATTAAACGCCCCAAAACAGTGTTTCCTCATCCAGTCGGTCCACGTTTTCGCTCCCTCCCAGAAAGTCCACATTTTTGCTCCCTCCTAGCTCCTGGTAGTAAGTTGGGAGGGAACAAAAAACGTGGACCAACTGTGGGTTCCCGTGGACCGGACTGGGAAACTCTGCCCTAGCAGGATACTGGTACATTCAGCGTATTCCCCAAACACCAAGCCAGGACGTTCAGCCAGAACAGGCGCCTGAAAAGCCTTTGATATAAATGAAAATCATTTACAGAATTTTCAACAGAGTCAACAATTTAACACACAAACATCTACTGGAAGCACATTAACACATAAAACACGCAAAACAAATGCAGCTATCAAAAGACCACGATAATCATACTAATGAGCCAACAATTAGATGCCCGAGACTAGCTCATTATGTCAATACTCCCTTTTAAATATTTTGAAATGTCACTAATTTCATAATTTCACCTCCATGTGCAGCCAATTGTTCAGCGTACAAATATTTTGGAGGTGAGACAAAGCGACGTCGACTAAGCCGGGCGATCTCTGGGCGTATCGTGACTAAATGTTTGTTAAGCATCTGAAGTGAAAGAGTTGCGGTTCAGATGAGACTTACGTCACTCCCCCACCCGTTATCGCCGGCCTTGAAAGCTGACTCCTCTACGGCTCTGGGGAGGCAGGCCTCTGCAGCAACTCTTAGGAGGGGGGGGGGGCGCCTTAACACAATGTTGTTTCTCTATTTCTCCAAAATGTACAACAATAATTGTGTCAACATGTGGTGTCAACATGAACCAAATTGAAATCCCCGACATTTCAGGCAATTTCAGGTCCCAGAAGAAGAGGACAAGTCCAAGACAGAGAGGACGTAATGTTGGAATCCATACTCCCGACTCTGCTGCCCTTTTCAGGGGGCTGTTTACGTCGGTGAACCAAATGCATCAGGCGGGCTCTCCTTCAGAGACTGACCGCTGTCACGATGGCATCCGGCCACGGCGACGGACGTGGCGGCTTCTTGGAAGCGCGATGGCTCTCTGCCACCGATTAGTTAGTGTTTAAACACAATAGAGGCAAATGAAGATGGAATGTAAAGGTTAACGAAGCTAATTAGCAGCAGACGAGTGGATCTGCTTCTGCAGAGAGCACAACTTCATGCCGGCTTACTGGGTACAGCTCCCAAAGCCAGTATAGGATCCTCACAAAGCTGCAACACTGGCTATTATAGCCGAAGTTTTTTTACTGAGGCGATTCCAGTTAAGGACGTCGCTCAAAGGTTCAACAGCACGGCTTCTCTTGCCCTTAATCGTCATACGGCCTATGGCTGCGTATTAATTTGAGGAGAAATCAAATTCATTAATTATTAAGCAAGCAGGGATGTAAGGGAGTGGGGTGTGGAGAATGTCAGTCAGAAAGGCGTTCTCAATGGGGGCGTATACGGGGGCGGGGCCTCAGGGACAGCTGAAAGCTGATTGGCCCCCAGAGTGCCCATCTCCTGCCACTTGCCATTTCAAAGCCTATCACTGGCTGATGATAAAGTTTGCTGCTTTGTATGAATTATGGCTCCACATCTTAAAAAAATCTTCGCACCTTAAAAAATCTTCGCACCTCCCGCCTGAGATCGCGTCCTGGCACCGGTGCTAACAGTGTGCAGCTGGTTCTGTCCTCTACTTCCTGTCCAACAGGAAGCGCACAGGTAGTGAGGCGGACAGGCCCGCACGCCCACGCAGTGAGCCCGAAACGCGGAGCGCGGCCACACGCCGCTCACAAAACGCTATTTGCCTGCTTCACGCGGTCTAAGACTGGCGAGAAACCAGAGTGTCAGGGACATCGTTTCATACTGACGGTTTATCGAGGGATCGACCCACTAATAGCTTTTGATTGACTGTGGTCTAATTATCTTTTTTTTTTTAAAAAAAAAAAACACCTTCGAAAAATACAGTTGAGATGTGCGGAAGACAAACTTCTTTTGCTTCTGAAGATGGGAGGTAGAGAGCGGCGGGTACGACCGCGGGTTTCACATCGTGGGATATCTGCAAGCTGAAGTGAACCTGAATATGGTGCGAGTTCTGAAATCAGACGGCTGGCATTATGAGACGTGGGCCCGGGCTAACAAACACCAGTGTGCCTGAAAAAGGCCGCCAAAGCTTATCAAAACATGCTCTGATTTCTGCCTGTCCACCGAGAGGAGGGGCTTGAGGCCTCCTAACTCACCACGGACCTCATCACCCAAAACCGCAGCCGCTCTCTGATGTCATCAGAAGGGGGATAAGGAGCAAAAAGAGTCAGATCCCACGTTTGGATTCCACGAGGTTCAATGACACTGAGTGGCGTGCCATTGGTGGAGAGCTGTCACTGAGTGGCGTGCCATTGGTGGAGAGCTGTGGTCAAATGAACATGCCAAGGGATGGGTGGTGAGAAGTAAATATGAGAAACCTCTTCTGAAGGCTCAGCAGGGGTGATCAAAGTTGGCACAATGGAGTCTAATGGTGCTCTTCACTCCGATACTGTAGGGGGCGCTATGTTCTTCAAAGGAGTCATTAATTTGGTGGCCCATTTACATTTTATTTAGTAAATGCTTTTACCCAAAGTGACATACATTTTTTGATAGAACGCAGGGTCAGACAGTCCCTGGAGCAATCAGGGATTAAGGGCCTGGCTCCAGTTTAATGAAATTAAAAAAAAAAAAAAACCTTGCAGGTTTTTTGCTTGGCTGCCATCTTCTCCTAGAGCAATGTAATCATGCCAGGGATTTCCTGTAGGCCGCTGTCAGGTTCCCGAAGCAGACGGTCCCTCCTAAAGGTGACCCGGAAGGTGCCGGGGTTTCCGCGCCTGCCGCCGTCCGCCCCCACCCGAGGAAGCGCGTCCCCCGGACGCGAAGAGACGCGCCCCTGCGGGTTCACCACGGGCTCCGGCTGAGACGCGTCAACATCTCTGGATCTCGCAGCGGCGAAACCGCAGCCGGAGATGCACACACTGCTTGGCTAAGGTGAAATGCGTGTCGTTTGTGCTGAGCGCAGCCTCGCGATTCCACGCCGGGAACGCAGCCTGAACCACGGCGCCGCCGTCCATCCGCAGCCACCTGCTCACCCGTCGACTCCTTCTCCCCACGGTCGGCGGTATTCACCGTTCCTCCGCCGGGTCGTGGGGCTCCGTCACTGCGGCCAAGGTGAGGCCGAGGGAAATCCAGCAGGCTGTACTTTAAGACGGCAAATTACTGTTTTTGTTTTGCCAAGTCATGGTGTTTTGACAACAGTGCAGGAGTGCAGGGTCTCCAATGTCTGAACTCAGCACGTCAGTGAGCCTGTGGAGTAATTTGCGACAAGCTAATAGGGGTCTGGCTGAATAAATTAATAAATACTTAAAATATTTGTTTCATTGTGATTTAATACAAATGCATTAACACTACAGCCTTAAGTAAAGAATACAAACATACATAATCATTCAACCTGTGTGTGATTTTATGAGGGTACATATGATATGTTCCATTGTGATTTAATGCTAATTTATTATAACTAAAGTCTTAAGTAAAATGCATGTATTGATTTCATTAGGTTAAAAAGGTAGCAAAACTAGAAGATAAATTAAATGATGAATTATAAGCCATTTAGCGATTTGTATGTATTTGGCATCATGACGTTGTTACCTTAGTCGGCCCACAACATGTCACATGTCATGCTGCTCTGTCCTCGCCGTCAGTGACTGCCCGGGCAGCTCCGTGGCTTTACTTTGGGGGGGTTGGGGGAAGGAGACATGGCAGGGAAATGACAGGAGATGATCTTAAACTCAAGCTGTAACATCCCTGGCGTCCTGCAAATCCCGGAGCGGATCGCCGGGGCACAGGAACCGGACTGTGAATGCCGGGAAAGCGTGGCGTCAGCCTGGATGATCATGGGCGGGACTCTAACAGATAATAACCAGACAGTGGCAACTGCGACCCGCTCCGCCTGCAGGACTCTCCAGTAACCTGCCGTAAACTCAGGGCAGAATGTATTTCGGCGCCCCTGATATTAAAACCCAAGCTGGTTTTTTTATTATGCTGTCTGATACGACGTTTCACTTTCAGCGCACACAGCCAGACCCCGTAAACGTTCACGTTTCCTGCCTGGGGACGCCGTGCAAAAACGTAATCACAGGTAAAGCATTCAGATTCACCGGGGGGCCCAAACTCTAATTAGCAACTGCTACAAAGCTATTTAAACAAATCAAAAGGGTTTCTTTCAGCAACAAACTACGACAATAGAAATTTGAAACGCGAGCCAAAGTGGGCCCGGTTACAGAAACGTTACATTTTTTGTTTTCATTCATGGTTTTCCGGCCAAAAAAAATGCATAACAGAGACCCAGAAGAGGACCTGTGATTCAGTCTCTTAGATCAGGACAATAGATCGCTTAACAAAAGCAGCCCTCGTTATTATATGATCACAGGTACAGAAAGACGATCTCAAATATTTCAAAGACGAGAAGGCAACATATAAGAGGTGAGGAGTGCAGGTTCTGCTGTACTCTGACCTATTAATGCGGGCTGCTGCTTCACAGGGCTGAAGCTAAGCAGCTTTGGATGATCAGCTAATCAGATAAGCATAACGTGTGCTAGGCGTTCTGCAGCAAATGAGTGTGTGTGTGTGTGCGTGTTTGTGCGTGCTTGCGTATCTCCAAACGTCTCTGCCTCGTGCCCTCGGCTGCGCAGTGAGCAGTACGCCGTTAATTTCCTTTTTGCCCGGACTCAGCTACATATTAAACACTAGTGAAGATACCATTTGTCTGTCCATGTGACATTCCACAACCCCGAATCACAAGCGGTGTCAGATTTCAGCCCAATTCCGGGTTGCCCACACGGCTAAGTGTGTGAACTGAAGCTACTGTACATGCTGAACTGTGAGAATTTGATGCCGCACTGTAATCACCCCAGCCTGAGACTTGCAGTCCAGCCAAAGTGTCGTGCCTTTAAGAGGTGGGAGGATCCTATAGCAATATATGCATGTAGCCACACCCCCTTTTACCATATATGGAGTACTACGTTCCATAGATTCCTTCAGATCTACAAGCGATGTGTGTGAGGATAGTCACAGCGATGTGAACCAAGGAAAAAGGCTTTTCTACTGTTTGCCGGGGGACCTTATCGTGGCTACAGTGGAATTTAAGCATCTTATCGTGCATTAGTCAGCGGGGATATTTGGAGATGCCTCTGTAAAATGCTGGGGACCTCATTTTCACGTGTGTGAATGTCGGTCCATCAGTGTGTCCGTACAACGTGTCATGCATGAAAATGTTTGTGTGTGCCACGGTGCACTGCCCTGTGACTGGAAGGCGAGGGGGTGTGTGCGTCTGTGTGCGTGTTTGGGGGCTTGGGCAGGGAGTGAACACCGCAACAGGAAGACAACCAGCAAGGGCCACCCCAGAGTTCACCGCTGGGAAGAGTGCCCCCACAGGAAATTCATACCCCTCCTACCAATAAACCACATGTCTCCTGCACCCGCCTTCTCAGGCCTGCCCCCTAGTGGGGGTTCCGCCATCCGTCACCCTGCCATTTGGTTAGCGGTCAGCTGCTGATGTCATTCTCCACCTCCAGCTCCTCCGTCCGTTTAACAGATGGAGGTTTTCCTGCTGGATTAATTGACCGGCGACTGAGATGGGCAGCTGTAGGCTTTGAACCCAAGAACACTTCGCGTCCATAGCCACTAGGGGGTATCCCTTACATACCAGTTAAAGGTCAGTCATGTGACTATATCCAGCTACCTCTTTCCGAGACACATTCATCTACTGTGCGGAAAATCTTTATCTAAGACCGCAGAAACATTACTATCCCGCATCAGGCGGATTAAGGGAGTAAACTAGCGTTACAGATTTTTACGTATTATATATTCAGTACATCTATATATACGTAAATGCACATATCCCTTGTCATCAAACGGACTGACAAATGTCTATTTTCTAATCTACTGTATAACTGATCCACTCCCTTCAAAACATTACATCAGTATGGACTGTGTCGGAGGTTATTACTGCAAAACAGATCTGGAGTAAAACTAACACTTCGCCAAGCTGTGATTTCTCACTTTATCTTGCTGCCGCTGGACCTCGCAAGTGTCATCGGTGTGTCTTAGGCACGCTTATATACGGACGTCGATCTGACCTCCTGCTCCGTTTCTGACTTCCTGGGGGGCAGCTGGCACATAAGTCGGACGTCGCTGCGCTGTGGGATGCGTCCGCGAGCATCCCCGCGCGACGTCGCTATAACCCCCCCGTTTTAGCCGCCGCGGAGGCTCCGCAGACGCTTCCTGCATGCGCGCGACGCAGCGGAGCGTACGAGTGCGAGCGCGTGCTGTGATGCCGAGCTCGCCGCTCACGCGCCTGCCCTGCAACCATGCAGCATCCCTCTGCCCGCGAGCGCCGTTTCCTTATTGATGTGCAAGGTTACACATCAGTTAACAGACTGTCTCTCCTGTAAACAACGACTGGAACACATGATCAGACTGGGCTGGAGGTAGATCACACACTATGTGCAATTTAAACCGTATACGTGCATGCATGTGTATTGCATTACATATCCTTTACTATATAAAACATTACACTATATAACCTGACCTTTTACTGTCTGTCTGTTTTGTGGATGCATGTTTATGGTTTGCTCTAATACTAATATTCTAATTTATTTTTACATTGTGCTTTTCACAACAGAGTTAGGTTAGGTTAACCTCAGCTGCTCCCAAGGCATTCAACAAGAGTGTGGCAACCTTTTATTACAGCATTTATAAAGTATGGTGCATGAAACAGGGAAAAGGGGAAAACGAAAAAAAAAACGCCAGAAGAGCCTTTGTCTACATGTCTTTGTGTGCCAACAGAGGGCCAGCCCTGGGTGTTCTGGTGCCCTGGGCGAGATTCTGCCCAACCCTCCTGTACCAGAGCAGCAGAAAACAAATTCTGTCAATTTACTTCTATTTAATCATTTTAGTCGCATTGGGTGTCTGTCTGCTAACTAGCTGGTTAACCTAATCCTAACTAGCTAGCCCATATCCATTTCACAAGAAATGCAGTGAGATATTAAAACTAGTGTAAATAACTGTAATATCAAGGAATGCAACCAGAGGATATTTTTTTACTTGGACTTTCGTGCCCCCCCCACCCACCCCCACTTAAATGGCACCCTGGGTTACTGCCTGGCAAGCTGGCCCTGTGTGTGCGTATGTGTGTATGTATGTGTGCGTGTGTTTATGTGTGTGCGCGCACATGTGTGTGTGTGTGTGTGTGTGCGCGCACATGTGTGTGTGTGTGCACGTGTGTGTTATGTCCCCACAATGTGATAAAAACCTGGTACTTTGACGTTACAGCAACCGTTTTCTCAGTCCCCACAAAGGGAAACTCAATTTTATAGAATCAAAAGCCAACAAATGTCATACGTCTTGTATTTTGTTTGGTTGCTTATGGTTAAGGTTAGGGCTGGGTGGGGTTAAGGTTCCTTATGGTTAAGGTTAGGGCTGGGTGGGGGGCAGGGTGTTCTAGTTTGGGTTAGGGTTTTTCTCAAAGAAGGTGGACGGTCCCCACAAAGATATCATTCCAAACGTGTGTGTGTGTGTGTGTGTGTGTGCGTCCATGTCCTGTGGCTTCCTAGCATGCCTGGACCCTGATGTATCTCCATGTGTTTGTCCTACATCTGAATGACTTCACTCTAAGGTATAATACAGACATGTGTGTTTGCTTGACTTTCTACGATGCGAGACCGGAGTGGAGATATTGTGTGTGTGTGTGTGTGACACTCATCGCAGTAGTGACAGATTGGACCTTGGTGGGGCACCGCGGGCCTCTGGTATGCGGCCTTCCAGACTGGAGGCAGGCCCCGGCTGGCCGCGGGGTTAGCGTGGAGGCCGCCCTTCGTGGCTAGCGCCAGCCGGGCATCCGGGCCTCCCGTTTCCTGGCCGGCAGCCCTGCGTTGGGGCCGCGCCGATCCGCGTCTGTCTGTGCTGGGCGTGGCCTCGGCCGAAGCCAGATGGCGCGAGCCGTCGGCCTGCGCCCGCTCAGCGCCGCCCCTTTGTCAGCAGTCACTGGAAGGCACAGCCCACGCTAACATACAGCCATGGTACCGCGCGCCATTTTGCAGTTTGACCGGTCGTCCATATGCTCCAGCCGCACGCTGCTGGCATCCCCCTAATCAGCATGATTTCCACAAGTACACTCACGTTAAACCGTCTAATCACATACATTAAACGAAACTTCGCTGGAGCCATTCTTCCTCTAATGCAATTCATTCAGTCGCTTGCCAGTGTTTACCTAATCAGTGTAATTCACCCCTTTGCGCCTTTAAATCCACATTTACATTTGACTCACTTAGCCGATCAGCAAAGGCGTTAGCGGCCATTCGGGCGAGAGCTTAAGTAACTCAAACGTAGCCGAAAGGGCCCATATTCATTACGGTAGGCGCCACGGCAGCAGGTATTTAAGGGTTAGGGAGCCGTGATGACGCCGATCCGACGGGTTCACGGTAAACAGCGCTATATGATACCGGTGAGGATAGATGCGGACCCGCATTTGGGTTTAAATGAAGGCGGAATTCACAAGTCATTTGCATTTAATGGACTTAAACGTCGTTGCGTGTCAAGTGGCCAATTTTTCCCGTGAATTAAATCGAGGTACAAAGTAAATGATCGCATAGCTTCTGAGCATGTTTAAAGCGACTGAAGTTTGCAAAAGTGTGCTATCGTAAATACACGGGAAATGTGACATTATGTTCTTAAAAGTGCCCCAAAAATAGTTTTTTATACATTCCCTGTAGGCCTATACTTATAATGATACGAATCTGCCGTGACACTAAAGTAGTGTCCAGCAGAAACTTACCGGCGGCTTGCAGATGTTTGCGCCGCTGGACGGGCCGCTTACAGGCGCTGCTCCCTGGCACCGACTCCCCTCCACGCCGAGGCCGATTAAGAGCATCTTCAGTAACAACAAATAGCTCATTAAAGCCCAAAAGCGTATGCATAGTGGGGTCAGCGCTTCGTTACCTCGGCAATTAAAGGCAAATGAGATGGGCTGGCGGATCCCTGCCGGGCGCGCTTTGTACGGGGATTAAGCAGTTCCACTTAATTAATCCGAAAGTGTGTTGCTCTACTTTCCGATGCTGCTACTTGTTTCCACACCGGCTGTATGGCTGACACTTGTTTAGGGATAACTCTGCGGGGACAGTTAAATAGATGTAGGCAAAAAGACTATACCGTTATACGGATCTTTCCCCGGGTTGTCTGAGAAATTCCAATGATTTGCTGGGTGGAGGCAGAAAAGTATTTTTTTTAAACCACTAATAAAATCTTCATGAGATATTTCCATTTGATTAATATGGCAAAGTTTACACTACATATATCCATTTCTGTTCATCGCTTTTTTCATCATTGCTCGGACTTAGAGATTTAATTATACGTATATATTATACTGCTCAGCGTCCGCAGCTATCGTTATGCAAACGTTTCACCGCGAAGAGAAAGGGGAGTTACCTAAATGCCGAGTGGCTTTATAAGAAAAGAGCATCGCGAGGTGTTTTTACAGCTGTTTGGAGACTTGCCGAGGTCCTGCGAGGATGTGAGCCGGCGTTAGGATCCATCCAGCACGCGTCAGCCGTCCGAAGTGTGAACGGATTCATATCAGGCCGGTTCCCTCTTATCTGAAGACACGTGTTATCATCTTTTTACATGTATACACAATGTAAAAATAATTATTATATAATAAATTATAATTAAAATAGGCATCACTTACACGGAATAACAATTAATTGACGTAGAAAGTCGTTAAAAAGCACGCACAGAACATTTTTAGGTCAAGCCTATATTTACCTGTGATTTGTTGCATCTATTTGTAGGATAATTATCGCAAGTTTCAACACTGAGTTACATTTTTAAATGACGTAGCCAATATTCGTGTAACAAAAATCTAACTGTGAAACTAATCCTATTACCCCATAAGCTTTTTATTTAGAAGTATTGTTTTAGAGACACATTTAATGTAATGTTTTCTGTATGGTGTTTTTATTATGATCATTTCGGATAAAGGACGACGTAGAACTCACAAACAAACCCCCTTTAACGTGAAACTAATCTGCTCTGGATCAAACTGTTCCTGAAGATGGCATGGGATCGTAAACGTTGCGTAATTGTCAGCGACCACGACAAAGGGTTTTAATAAGCGCTTAGCGGATGCGGAAGGCGGTGGTGCGGAGACGGCGGTAGCGCGTCGGCCGGGGCCGGTGGCCGCTGCTCGTTAGCCCGCCTGCCTGGCATGTTCGCCGTGGGAGGAGGAGGGGGCGAGCCGTGTGTTTTCGGAGTCCGCTGTGCCGCTCGGACCCAGAGGCAGATGGTCCAGAGCGGTTCTGCAGTCTCATTCTGAATTGCCACTCGCTCGGGGCGGGACGTTGCCAAAATCGACATCTGCTCACCGCGCCTTCGAAATAAAAAAAAGACGGTGCAGGAAAAAGGCAGGCGGGCTCATCGAGGCTCTGATGATCGGACGAGCGTAACCTGCAGCCATATTAGGGTTCAGTCAGCATGGATAATCAGTCATGGCTCAAGCATGGCTATGCCCGCCCAGTTTGGGTGCAATTTGATCTTTACCGCGGCTCTCCGCAGCACAAAGGGACCGCGGGGACGCGAGCTGGCGCAGCCCGAGCTGCACGTTTGGGAGCGCGGCGCCGCTCGGGGCTCGACGCCAGCCGTGGGTGGCGTGCCCCCAGCAAGCCACCGCAAAGCCCGGAAGACGGAGCTCTCCACCTGGTGTGCAGCGGACCCTCCGGGGGCCCCGGGCTGAGCCCCGCACACCAGAAGCTCTGGTGGCGGGTAAATTGGTTTGTTTACTCCAGAAGAGCGAATACAAATGAAAGATAAATTAACGAGGAAGTCTCCTGGAATCGGCGCAGTGAGACTGCCTCATGCATCATAACCTTGACATGAAAGACAAACAAATGGCGGTTTTGTCTCCATATGAAACCTGAAATGAAAACAGGAAGGATTCAGTAAGATAAAGGTATGTGAGCTGCCTTGTCACCCTCATAAGTAGGTGGACCTGGGCATGGACGTCAGAGGCTGGAGTGTGTCCAGGGCCCCAGGATCAACCGTGACCTTGCCCTGCTGGGGCTGGTTCCACCACAGGCCCAAAGACAGCTGGAGGCGGGGCACACGTCCAGGGAGACACTGGGTCGGAGGCCAGCAATGGGCGCCCCCTGCTGGCAGTCCTGGGCCTCGTGACCCGGGTCGATGCTGGGAGCACTGGCCTCGACCCAGCCTGCTCCACTGGAAGAGCACCACAAGCAGGGGGGATTTAGGGGCCTCAAGCTGGGATAGTAGCACATTAGTCAGAGATTAACAGCAGCCGCGTCTGTAAAACGGCCGTCGACAGGCAGTCCCTGGCCTGTCAGGTCAAGTGCAGGACGCGGGTGCCTGACCCCAGTCTTTGCGGGGTGTAAAGCGCACTATGTGACACAGGATTCCAGAGACGAATTGGGACTTAAAGTGGGCGAGGAAGCAGAGACCGCTACAGCTGTGGGCGGGGCCAAAAACACAAGGCTGCCATTTTCACAAGGGAATTATGGGGAATTGGGCACTGGGTCACGGAAGTGTTATTCCTGCCGTGGCAATGTTTACAGTGTTTCACGTGTAAGGCCGCAGAAACAAAAAACCCACACCTTAACTTCTGGGGATGGAGAGTCAATGAATGACCTTGTGACTTGCCTTTGCCCCACCCCTGGGTCTCCATGCCCCACCCCCCCTACCTGCCACTGCCAAAATGTCCCGATCCTTTGTCCTACATGCCCCTGGGGTTGAGTGCTGGTTGCTGAAAGGCGCTATAAACATGCTTCCCCATCCTGATGTCTACAGAGATTCAGTTACTGGTGACTCCGGTTCATTGGCTCAGTGTTTCTCAAACCAGTCCTCTGGGAACCGTCAGACAGTCCACGTTTCTGTTCCCTCCCAACGCCCAGGGAATTGGGAGAAAGCAAAAACGTGGACTGTCCGGTGGTCCCTGAGGATTCGTGTGAGAAACACTGCATTAGCTGGCCAGCTGTGTGAGCAGCCTTGTTGGCGCCAAGACACACAGTTCCCACCACGGTGTGATGTAGTGATGGACAAATGAAGCTTCATGAACCACTTGCTGTATTTTTTGAGCCCAGTAGATGGCACTCTTGGTTTTGTTTTGGGGCATGCCCTTATTTGAACAAAGAGCACCATCTGGTGGGGTCAGAAAATATAGCAAATGGTTCATGAAGCTTAATTTGGCCATAACTACTGCAAAGCCCTGCCCTTCTGGGGCCTCGCCTGTACCTGCGTCCCCTTTTTGAGCAGGACACGAGCTTGGTGTTTCTGCGACTCTGGGGCCTGCGGCTATATTTCGCACCAGTGTGCAATGAAAAGTGGATGTAGTTCTACCCTTAACTATGCCACTGCCTCTGAAGCTCATCAGTAACATATCTGTCATCTTTCGTCATTTTCTGGAGGTTATGTCCACCTTCACGGTGATGGTGTATCGAAAGAGAAATATTGTGCAGAACAAAACCTCTGAAAAGGCTGTGGATGCCTGACAATTCCGTCCCTGCAGTTGGGCTCAGAGTTGGGCTTTGCTCTGAGAAGGTGTTCTGGAGCCCCCCGAAGATCACATGATGCTCTGAGAAGGTGTTCTGGAGCCCCCTGAAGGTCACATGATGCTCTGAGAAGGTGTTCTGGAGCCCC
>JAABNY020000050.1:8198474-8214261 GCA_015164015.2 Brevimyrus niger
GGATCAGTGTCTCCGCTTGCCGCATCGAGAGCGCCTGCTCGCTGCAAAGTTGCCTCTAGATTTTGGTGAAGGTGGAAGTTATGGGGGAGGTGTGGTCAGGTCCGACCCGTGAGGGATGGTTTTGTTTATGGTATCTGGTGCTGCTCCAGCAGACATGGAGAACCAGCTGGAACTGGAAGAGAAGACAAGGCTGATCAACCAGGTGCTGGAGCTGCAGCACACGCTGGAAGGTGAGGCGAGACCTCAGAGCCAAACCGCTCTGTACTTCCAGAAGATTCCCCATAAGATGCTCCTGCATCTATACATTTCCCGATATTCTCCTCATTTTCCCAGATCATCCGACTGAATCCCTCCACAGCCCCCCATAGCATCATTAGTAAAGAGGTTCTGTCAGCCCATCTTACACTCGCCCTTCCCGGATTCCCCATCACATTTTTATCTTGCTTTTCATTCGGCTCACACTTTCGTCCCGATCAGTTCGCCTGATCTGCGTGGGAAAGCTGAAGCAGAATGCGCCGGCCGATCTTCCGCAGCAATATTAACCAGTAGTCCGTCTCGTAGATCTGTCTGCAAGGGTGGATGCTGTGAAGGAGGAGAACCTGAAGTTGAAGTCGGAGAACCAGGTGCTGGGACAATATATCGAGAACCTGATGTCGGCCTCCAGCGTCTTCCAGACCACCGACACAAGGAGCAAAAGGAAGTAAGGGATGGGCCCCCCGACACTAACTGCCTAGTCCTTGGGGGCCCCCTATTACGAAAGCCTAGTCTCTGGGCCCCCAGTATGAATCGACTAGCCCCTGGGGCCCCCAAAAGCAAATTCCCTAGTCCATGGGCCCCTGAATATGAATTGCCCAGTCCCTGGACCCACAGAATATGAACCACCTAGTCCCTGGGCCCCCCCCAATACGAATCGCTTAGTCCTTGGACCCACCACATATGAATCACTTAGCCCTCCAATATGATTCACCTAGTCCCTGGACCTACCAAATATGAACCACCTAGTACCTGGGCCCTCCCAAAATGAACCGCCTAGTCCCTGCCCCTTCCCAATATGAATCGCCTAGTCCCTGACCCCCCCCCCAAAAAAAAGTCCCTCCTCCAAAGTGAATCCTCTAGTCCCTAGGCCCCCCCCCAAGAGTGAATCATTTAGTTCCTGGTTCTCCCCAAATTGAATCTCCTTGTTCTTGGACCCCTAAAAGTGAATTGGCTACCCCCCCCAAGAAAAAGCAAATTGCCTCGTTCCTGGGCTCCCCAGCCTTTTCCCATCCATCCTAACAAATGCACAGGAAACTGTAAGCTCAGTTGTTTTATTTAATATATTACCTTTTTTTAATATGCGTTATTTTTCATGTACTGAAAGTGTTTGATTTTCCTCCGAGATCTAAAGGACCCCCCACACACAACAACAGAAAGTTCCAGACCTTCTTCTGCACTTTTTACAGGTCACTTTTTTTAAATGAAAAACAAAATGTAGAAAAAAATGTTTTTGATCCTTTTAAGAACAAGATGCACCTTAGTGTGGGTTCCAGCGTCGTGGTTGACCCGCATTTACATTTGCACAGAAGGGACTGTTCTCAATCTCTGCTCAAACTACTAGTCAGATTAAACCTAGTGATAAATCTTGCAAAACTACTTAGTACACTTAACGTTAATAGTACGTCATCTAAGAACAAAATCTGGACCGTAGTTCTTACTAATCCTGCTATTAATAATAACAGTAATGAATCATTTTTATTACTGGAATGTTACATCTGAAAGTGTTAAGATGTGAACAAACGACCTAATCTTTAAACGGATGAATGCAGGTAACCAGATACGCAACGTAACTGTAAATACCTTCACGTGCTGTTTCTGAAGAGTAACCAGGGATGCTTCTGTCGTGGACGGCAAACTCCTGCCCTTACAAAGCAGAGAACAGTCCCTTCTGTTCAGTTTCACCCAAGGTCATCAAGGATGGTTGTGACCTTCCAGCCTGTCATCCTGTCATCGTCACCCTCGTTATTTGGCGTTGCGTTACCACGGTGACTTCCATCAACCCAGATGAGCAGCGTTTCCCAATGCAGTCGTTTGGGACCCACACAGTCCGCGTTTTTGCCCCACTGGGAGCTGGAAGGGAGCAAAAAAAAAACGTGGACTGTGTGACGGGGCAGGCGAGCGGGAGCGAAAACGTGGACACCGGGGAGGGGGGGGGGGGGCATTAACAAACAGAGGAGCGTGGAGACAGACCTCTGCTGTGTACCGGCCGCCCCGACGGACCATGCGAGCCACTGGTTGTCTTCGATCGGAAATCACGGCAAGCGGCTCCTGGTGTCCAGAGTGCATTAAGGCTGTTTGGACAGGAGTGAAAAGCTGACTCCGGGAGACCATTTACCCTGGAGCCCTGCTGAGTGTGCGTGCATGCGGGGGGGGGCGGGGGGGTGGGGGCAGCTCTCACGAGGCTCTGTCATGTGACGTGCAACACAATAGATCATCCCACACTCATCTTCATTTGGAGAAATGCTCCGATTTTGTATTGCATATTTACGCTAAGAAACGTAACTTGTTTCCTTCATGACCTGTCAAAAAAAAAAAAAGAAAAGCAGCCTCTCGAATAGCTGGCTTTGCGTTTCTGCAGTTTCCTTCGGTTTTAATAAAGACGTTTTGGCCTTTGCCTGACTTGGCTGCCTTGCTGTCGTTTTTTCCCCTAAGTACCTATTCACTCACCGCCGTGGCGTGAGGCCTGAAACCAGCACGGCTCCAAGGCTCTGCGTAACTGAAATCTGCGTGGAAAAAAAAGCGTTTCCGAATGACACGATTAGCTTAGCGAGTAATTTCAAGAGTAGCAAACTTATCAGGAATCCAGTTAAGGGGACTTCCTCCTTAGCTGCACTAATTTGAGGGTGTCGTACGACTAAACCATGTAAATGAAATTAAATTTTACGCCGGTTCCCATTCATGAAGTCCTCTTGGAAACGCCTAAGTGTTGTCAAGTGTTGTTCTTAAGTTTGGGTGAAGCCAGTATTTCAAATTAATGTAGTAACTCTGATGCCCCTCATAATACTACTTATGCAGCAGAAGACACAGAACATGTATGTATTAAATATTTATTTTCAAGATCAATGTGTACTTTGCAAACGTTTGAAAACAGGGGTCTGCCATTGGCTGGCAAGAACACGAAACCCGCAAAGGCCGGAGTCTGGTTGGCTGTCCACCAAAAAGAGCCTCAAGGGAGACACAGGCAGACCCCCCAACCCGCCAGGACAGTCGGGGGGGGGGGGGGTTCCGAACATGTGACCAGAACACCAGAACAAGCAAACAAAGGCAGCTATTCCTCCTAAAATCTCCTAAAATCATCTCAACTGCTGCTTTATGGTATCAAAAGTCATTTATGGACTCGGGACAGAAACAGACCAAAGAAAAATAAATTAACATAACTTAAAAATACTCAAGTTCATAAGTTACTAAAACATTGCAATCTAGAGATAAAAAAAAAAACAAAAAACACTTACAGGCTTCTAATATTTCTCTCATATTCGTATGCTGTAGAAACGGGGCCTTTTCCTAACATCCTCACTATCTACACAGCTGAACCAGTGTGAAATACACACTGAATTGGCGTCATATTAACGCCAGGGCTTTAAACTGCATACACACATTAGCTGTAAATAACTTAGGAAAGTCTAAATTAAGGAGTGGGGCTGGGAGGGGGCGGGGCTTGGAAGGGGGAGGGGCAAATCGGAGGGGAGGAGCAAGGAGGCCGAAGCACTTGAGTCTGGCGAGTCACGCTGGGTGCCAGCCAGGGAGCCTGCATGCTGGTCTGGATGCACCACAGGGGAAAGACGGGCGGCATCGCGGGCTGGGGAGACACCCAGCTCTACTCCTTCCGCACTCGCCTCTTCCGCACCGCCTGCTTTGGCCCTTCCACGACGCCCTGGTTGCCCTCATCTGCATCCTTCATCTGGAAGTACACAGAGGAAAGACGGCCACTGAGCTTTCAGTTCTGAACTTTTCAAGGTGGGGTGGGGTGGGGTGAGGTGGGATGGGGGGGGGGGCATGTCATATAAAAATTAACATTAAGGCAAGTGGCCCTCCCTTGGAATTCAATCCGTTTTGACTCCGAATGCTTTGTCTCCATGCTGAACATGACGTGTCGAACCAACGTCGTGAACGTTTTCATTAACATCCGTTCTACATTAAGCTGCACGGGTTCATGGCTCCCCGGTCCGACCTCGTCGTCTGATGGAGTCTCGTTGGACTTGCTTCGGTCTTCCTCCTCCTCCTCCTCCTCCTCCTCTGGGCTGTCACCTCCTACGGCTCCATTTTCCACTTCTGCCGGCTTCCCTTCACTCTCACCTAGGAGACAGGAAGTGAGATCACAAGGCCAAGGCCAATCGAAATGAGTGATGGGAGTGGCCCGACAAGGGCTGCATCTCACAGGATCTGGGCACATGATGACATCATAGGACGGCGGCTTTTATTCTCCGACCTGCTGGCTCACTGCTCTGGGCCTCATTAGCCTCTCCTTTCTGCTCTTCCTCTTCCTCCTCCTCCTCCTCTTCTTCCTCCTGGACACGAGGCATGTCTGTCTTCTTAAACGCATAGTCTTCCCGAGGTTTCTAAAAATGAATAAATTATTTTTAAAAGCACTTATCCCATATGCAGCTTTTTTTTAAAAAAAAAAAAAAAAAAACCTTCAGATCTTTCAAGCAATCTTCTGAGACTTGACTTCATTTACCCTTCTGGGTCTGAAACAGAACCGGGCTGGGACACGACTAAAGCAAGCAGTTACACCAGCACCAGAGGTAGGCGAGGCGAGGTCCCAGCTGGGGAGATATTAGCGGAAAAACAGCTAAATAAGTCCTGTGATACTGCAGAACAGCAGAGTAGTATAGCGGCGCTCAGATTATACAGCAGAATGAGTAACGACAGTGGACTGGAAAGAAAAGCTCTTTGTTTGCTACGTAAATGAGCAATCTTGTTCCCACCAGTTCCCAGGTTCCCGTGAACGAAATGATCCCAATTTTATCACACGCACAACACAATGCCCGGCAATCGATTGTGACAAACTGAATTCAGCTGCACTGAGCCTCCCGTACTGCAGGGTGCGCTCTCTTACCTGGGGCCAGCAGAAGAGCACCAGCAGAACGACAGGCAGGCCCACCGTCAGGATATAGACCACCCACATCCAGGGACGCTCCTCCGCAGCCGCGCTCAGCCGAGCGAAGATTCCAGGCTACGGAAGCGAGAGTTCAAACCCCGCTACACCCAGGTGTAAAGAGTCTTACAAAGCCTGCTGCTCGTTTTCAAAAATAACCCTTAAACAGAGAGCAACTAACTCAGACGTTCCAAACGTAGGCCATCTTAGGTAGGGAAATTTAGCCGGAGTGTGCGGGAGAGCCCTGATAGCGCACAGAGCGGCGGATATGGACCCGCACCTCATTAGCGCTGTGCGGGAGAGCCCTGATAGCGCACAGAGCAGCGGATATGGACCCCCACCTCATTAGCGCTGGCCACAAGCCGCTTCAGCCCCCAGCCGTCCGACGCCCAGCGGTCCGCCACCTCCTTGTCCTCAGTAATGATGAAGTTGTCGAAGTAAATCTCCGAGGTCATAGACCACAGCTCCAAACCTATGGCTCTGAAGGGCGTCATCCTGAATGGGTGGAGATCTTCAAAGTAATCTGGGTTGGGGATTTTTCTTGGGCTCCAGACACCCTAAGGGACATAATTAACCTCCTTAGAGATCTTTGGTGGGTTGCCGTGACACCTTAGGAATTTCCCAGCCGGAACATGGATATCCATAAAACTCCTGGACATGGATATCCATAAAACTCCTGAACATGGATATCCAAAAAACCCCTGAACATGGATATCCATAAAACCCCTGAACATGGATATCCATAAAACCCCTGAGCATGGATATCCATAAAACCCCTGAGCATGGATATCCATAAAACCCCTGAACATGGATATCCATAAAACCCCTGAACATGTATATCCATAAAACCCCTGAACATGGATATCCATAAAACCCCTGGCTAGTTCTACCGCACCATTCATCAGTCCTACCTGATAGTTGGGATTGTCGATGAGGGGGGGCTTCCACTTGCCCCTGTACTGGGGGTTGTTGATCATTGGGGGTTTCCACTCCCCGCAGCCAATGGCCATCTCACAGGCAGGGTTAGGAATCTGAGGGGCTTCCCACTCTCCGTCCATCTCCTCATCCCTGCCATAAGGAGGAGTCTGCTCAGTCCCTAAACCCCATGCAAAATCACTCCTACAAATATCAAGCCCCTAGCTGATGACTCAAGCTTACGTTGAGGATCTAAGTCTACTTCGTGCTGAAGATCTGAGAATTCAATCTATGCTCTATCCGCTTCAAGCTCAAAGCACTTTTTCTGGTACTTATCAAGATATTTACTTGCATTTACCCAATTGCAAGTTAACCTCTCTTTGGAGACGCTCCCTTAGTGACTGTAATCGGCTACAGGGCACTTCCTGAACCCTTTGTTTGGTGTGATGCGGGCGCTCACCAGTCGTCTGGCTTTTCTGCGTTGGGGTCAGGAACTAGCTCAGGCTCATCATCCAGCCAGCCTTCCGGTTTAAATGCTTCGGGGTCGGGGATTTTGGCTGGAGCGTCCTCATTCCTGAGCGGCAAACATATGTACGCTGAGGGACGGTTCCATTAAAAGGAGCCGCAGTGGACTCAATGGAACAAAATTCTATGTCTAGTTAGCACACGACGGTTAAACTTGGGAGTTCAACAAAAATGTACAGAAGTGTTTCCAAAAGAAAACCTTAAATTATAGACGCTTTCACATCACCAGAACTTTTCTCCGGAGCCGTGTACTTTTGTAGTGTTTACACCACAGGAATATTCACAAGCAGGCGAGTTCCTCTGAGACAGTTCCAGAACCATTTTTTAGACCCTACTCCAGACTAGGTACTTTTGGTAACTCCCGTGGAAGCGCTTGGAGGGATGACGACAAACACGGGCATTAACCTGGAAGTTACTCAGAAGAGAAAGACATGGAATGGGGCAAAAACTGAGTAGATGGAATTATTTTTTAACCCCAATCACATGTAACGCATCAATCAATATGCTTTTTTGCTGCTGTCTGGTGATGCGTTTCTGCATCAGAAAATTTAGTTGCTAACAAATATACTTTTGTCTAATATCGCTGGTGTTAGAATTCCGGTGTAAAAGCAAAAAAACTTTATCTTGTCCCAATTATTTTGAATTGCCATTAATGAGCAAATCGCAGAATATTTACAATGAAATTTCCTAGGAATATTTTCCAAGTAGGATTGATGTCATGTAACCTTCTAATGGGGACTCACCAGCTTTCAGGTTTGACCGCCTCAGGATTGGGGACCTTGGCTCGTTCGTCCCAGTCCTCGGGCTTGGCGTCACTGGGGTCGTCGATCTCCTTCTGGGGGTTGACTGGGGGCACCATGTCTGTGAGTAGGCTGCCTCTGCTCACGCTGGACTGGTCGATGAAGATCTCGTAGCTGTTGTCTGGGCCGAGCACTAAGAGGAAGCGGCACAGATCGCAAGTCAGGCTCCTTGCAGGATGACCATGAAATTCAACACTAAGCTTCTAATAATGTCTGCATTCTCACATATTCTTCATGATTGTCTCCCATGCCGTATAATAGCATTATAGCTACTATCGTATAGTGTCAGGGCGAATAATGTAACAGACCAGGAGGGGCAGGTGACTTTGTACCTAAGGTGTACAAATGGGTCTTCTTGTCGGTGTACAACTTCTTGAGGTCCACATCGGGCCGCTTGGCGTGCTTCTCCTCCAAGTCCCCATTTTTGGGGTTCTTGTGTCTGAAGATGAAGTGGAGCTTGTGATCTTCACCGCACTTATCCGGGCCGAACATGATGGTGTAGGGCGTGCGGTCGTGGAACTGCTCCTGAAGGACATGGTGCCCAGGGACCAGGGCGGGTGTTTAGCGAACATGGGCGCGCCAACAGGCACCTTCGCATCAGGAACAGACGAGAGCCGGAATAACGTTGTACAAACCAAATCTAAATCCGGAGCTTCTGAGAGCAGCTTGATGTAGGCGCCTCCGCAGTCAATCCCATTCTGAAAATTGACCTCATACCTAAGATAAACAACAGAGTCATGAGTCGCGTATCTTAAAAAAAAATAGTGATGCATGTATGGACTCAGAATGCCATCTATTCTATAAAAAAAACACTTGAATATTACAGAATCATGCTAGAAGACTGCAGGGCAGTGAAGGGTGAAGGGTAACTAGTAAAAAAAATCATTTTTATGAGTTAAAGCTTTGACTTCTGACCACCAATGATATAGACCAGGCAATATGGACAATACAAGTCAAACAGAGGCTCTCAAACGAGGAAGGGGACACTGACTGGACAACGAGGGGCTTGTCCTTGAAGACAAACGGTCTGGCCAGCAGGGCGGCGATAGCATGGTGCTTGGCTCTAGATTTGAGCACCAGCCCCATGTCTCCTGTCACCGTGTTCTCCCTTAGAGGCTCCAACCCCCACTTTCCTGGGCAGGAAGCATGAGAGAGAAAGCAGGGAAGTTTAAAGAATCCCAGGAAAAGCAGGAACTCGGGATGAACACGCTACTCGGGTCTCTCCTAAACATTGGAGTTCACTCGTAAATAATCAGACATGAATGGAGGACTGCCGAGTATCAGTCGGTCTCGTCTCCACGGCAAATTCAGAGTCTCCGCCGGCTTTGCTATTAAAAGAACCACTTTCCAAGTTCAACAGCAGAAAAAAATGCATTATACTCAAAGCAAAAGCATCAGCCTACTGCCACACGGCGCCTGTGATTGGCTCACATCGTCCCCTGTGACCCTGAGCGGGATTAAGTGGTTAGAAGATGACTGACCGTCGTATTTCGCCACGTCCCCGTCAGCGTCTTCCTTCGTCGTTTTCGATTCCTGCCACCTACAGGAAGCAGTCGACATCATTTACCGCACAGCTGAACCGCACCAATAATACCAATTTCCCAGATCCGTCCAGCGCCGAGACCCCACTGGTCTTGCTTTCGGGACAGACGTACCTTTCTAGCGAGCCGTCGTCAAACGTCTCTGCGAAATAGACGTCACCTGTGGGGACCGGGGTCTTGTATGTTACCTACGCACGCAAAACGTGAAATCAGAGTAAAGAAATTAACGTGGAAAGTGCACGGCAGCTTAATGTCCGTCATCAGGCAAGGACAACATGCAGAAAGTGAAGTTTATTTACGATTTAACGTCAAGCCACCCCTTCTACAGTTATGCCTAAATTAAACTGTCCCTCGAACCATAAAGACACATTTCAACAGTCCTCGCCCACCATCTTCACAACTACTGAGATCTGAGAACTAGAAGGTCCTTTCTTTCAGTGAATGTTTGCCTGCAAAGCGCCAATCAGGGTTGAACCTATATATTAGAATTATGAAATACACACATATAATATAGTATGAGAGATCTGCTAAAGGCACCATCTACGGAGCGATCAGAAGCCAACATCAACTGGACGGCAGCTAATGGCACCACATGTTTAAAGCACACGACGGGAAGGCAGCTGCACTAACTTGGAATGAGACATTGGCATCCGGAACAGAGACTTCCTCATCAGCCTTCATGGAGTCCTCCACCAACGCCTCTTCTTCATCCTCCTGGTCTTCCTCTTGGGCCCTGGCTAATGTGACTGCAAAAAGCACGAACAGGCCTGCCCATCCCCATCGCGGTCTCATCTCTGGTGTGTCACTGTAAATACAAACACACACACACGTCAGACATATTGACGAGCACAGGTGAGCAGTCATGGACACCACGATGCAGAAATTATAATACAAGATGTTCTTCCTGGCTTCATATAAAATGTGTCAGAAAATAGAATAATATTACTGCATGCTGCAATTAAATTGGGCGGATAATTGGTGGGGTGAGGTTAATAGGGTCAATACGGTAACTGATCTTTTAATTGCTTAATTGAATTTATTGAACGGAGGCTACCACCTTTGGATTTCAAATGAAATTTAGGTCTACTGAATAACACCAAAGAGACTAACAGACAACAGCTCAGCAGATAACTGAACATCCATCTCCATGATAAGTAAATCAACAAGGCCTACACTGTTTGTGGGTGATCTCACATCACTCAATGATTACGGCAAGATGGTTACAAATGGAAAAAAAATGTATATGTGACTAGCCAAATAAAACCTTACCAGTAAATCTGAAACTGGAATTCATAAATGTCATTGTGTCTCCCTCCACTGCAGTCTGAATGGTCTAAAAACAACTCCATATGAATGAATACGAAATTATCCATATCATTAAAACCTCGTTATTGAATTTCAATTGTGATTCTTGCTGCCTGAAATTCAAATTGACACTGCGATTGGAAAGTTACCCTGATTACTTGTTTAGTACTTCCAACTTCCAAAAATGCGACAAGTCACATTTTGCAAAAGTCACTTTATAAAACCAAATACGATGTAAATCCACAAGCCACACAAACCTTGTCCAGACACAGAACCATTAATCCAGTTTTAACAGAACCTTAGAAAGTGTCTTGCCAAACGATATGTTACATCCAGAGTCTACTCTGAAGGTTGCAGATTGCACTAAGGCTTTGCTATTAATTTCCGGTTCTGACCAGACAGTTACTTATCAGACAATCATATGTGATTTAGCTTTACCACAAACACTGATAAGACTTACGACATACATAAAAATGTACTTATCAATGGTACAGTTTATTAAAACCATAACATATTTCTGGTTCATACTACCAAAAAGGACTAATTGCATGTACAGTAATGACCCTCCCTCTTGAATTTTCATTAAGAGTCTGTAACAATGACTTTGCATTTTCCTCATAAATTATGGAAAAAGCAGCACTGCGACTAAGCTTAAAGAAAAACAGAAACTAGAGTGCTTCATCAACCTCACTAACTGGTGCAGATGTTTCCAGAAGGCTGAGGCCGGAATCCCCATCAGAATACATGGCCGATTAATACACCCGATCGCATCCCATGGCTTTGCTGGGCTCTGCAACCCCGCCCCCCAAAGAGATGATCTCCGGGGTTCGGAGCCCATCCCCCTACAAAGCCTCCAGCGATGTTTCCTCCCAGTGAAGCAGGACAATGTAAGTCGGTAGGAGGCCCTTCCGGGTCAGAACATTCTAGCAATATCCCATTAGATATCCGAATACCGCTCATGAGACCCATTGGGAATCACGCCACATTTTGCATGCCATTTTATTTGTGATCGTCTTGCGGCGACCCCGTCACACTGTTGCAAAAGGTAATCGTCGGGATATCCGAATATCCGTGTACCGTGAAATTAAAAATCGATGTCTTCAGACACAGATGACCCAAAATATGCATTTACACACGTCACGTTTGCCTAAGAAGCATGCATCTACATCAGGCTAACTGAATATATGCAGACGATGCCTTAGCATGCACGCGCACTAATATGGTCATTTACTTAGCAACCGGCGTAAACACAGTTTTACTGCCGCATCGTGCACGCATAATGAATAGAGTGCGTCACCTACGAGCCCTCCCCCGTCCAGCACGCAAGGGCAACTATTATATCCCGGCTTTTCTTGATCGGTCTTCCTTTGCCTACGCTCCTCTCCACTGTGCCACCAGGGTAACGAAGAATAAAGGACACAGTGATGTGATGCAGCGCCTGATCTATCGACGAGCGCCGGGTCCCTCAGCTGCACTTTGCCGTGGCCGCGGCCGAGCATGCGCATGCACAGAGGGGCGCCGCGCAGGGACCGCCCTCCACGCGATGACGTCAAAGCGAAGGCCTCGCCTATTACGTCGGTGCGCGCCTCCTCCACCTCTCCGTTAGCCGAGAGCCGTGTTATACAGAACAAACACAAAAAAAATAAAAAAATAAATCAATGCATACGGCCTGCCGCGAAAAAGCAACCATTATCGTTATTAATTGGTTTAAATTATATTTATGGTGGAAATGAATACGGATTCAAACTCCAATAACGACCCATATTGCTTGACCCGAGAGTAAGATGCGCCCGCGCACACATATTGTGTGTCGCGCGCCACAATTTACATGGGAAATAATGAATGGATGGGTGAATGAGTTAATGCACAACTGGCGTTTACTAGCATCCTCGAATGCGGTAGGCATAAGATAACAGACATAAAAGAAGCCTTTGTTTTTTTTTCCCGACAATGAAACACTCGGTAATACAATGCACTAGAATATAACGCAAGACTAGCAAAATGAGCTAGCTCGCGCATGGCTAAGTTCTGAAATATTAAGCACTAAGCGTCATCGCCGCCCTAAAGAATCTCTATTGTCATTTAAAAGTACTCACCAGATAATGTTATTTCTTTTACGCGCGTGCTTTAATTGACCAAACCTTGCCTCCAGGGTTCACGCGCTCTTACAAGCCCCGAATGCGGCTGCGCCTCAGTACATGTGACAAAATGTTGTTTTGTGTGACTCCAGAAATGAGCATTTAGCTGCGCAATAATTGCTGATTTCATAGCAATGACACGCAGAATTATTAATGTTTTTTAGGTATCAATATGCAAGATTAGTGCTATTTTTTTTGTATAGTTTTCATTTAGACAATTATGGAAATACTGCATAATATCAATAGTTCAAATTTCTTTCATTTTGAAATGTGTAAACCATGTTACTTTAAAAATATTAGTTTATGACATTGTAATATGACATCAAATTTACTCAGTCTGCTGCGTTATGTTTTTTTTTTATCACGTAATGAGGCCTAAATCTGGTTTACAAATAGGAATACTCTTGTTTTGATGTTTCAGATCAAATTTACATTTTTAGCCAACTAAAGAAAACACCTAAAGAAATAGCTGCAATAGTTACAAATACACATTTCATCCTAAAACGTCTTTGAAATCGGTCATTTAAAATAAATTGGATCTTGCAGTTATTTATGGTCGTCAGTAATTAATACACACATCTGACAAGTAAAATGAGTGTAACATAGAGTGTGACGGTCAGATGCTGTTTATTTGGGTAAACATGCGAGTAGCCAAGAGCTACACTCAGGCACGGTTGAAATTGCTAAAGGTGAGACGGGAAACCTGCAGTTCCTTGACAAGGCCTGTTCCAGGCCTTATTGATGAGGCAGGCCATGGGGGGGGGGGTAAACTGTCCCTATGGCATGATGTTTTGGTCCCAATGGACCGCGACCTTATGCCAGAGTCTGGTCTTTTTAAAGTCCTGGGGCCTGAACTACGAAGCGGGGTTGCTGGCTTATCGGGGTAACTTGTCGGATTTAAGGTACCACAGTTTAAATGGACTAAATATTGATTCACTTACATTTTGCCCAGGCTGCCTTAAATCTAACAAGCTACCTCAGCTGCCTCAGGAAGAACATCCTCCGTCGAGCTGTTTTGGTGAGAGAACCAGACGTTCATCAGATGTTCATACAGTAACGCGGGTTGTAACCAGAGTCTTTCCTCTCACCTCAGTAGTACGTGAGGGATCGAGTAGGTACACTTCGTTAATCCAAAACCACCGACACGAAGGGGATTTGAATCCAATTCCTTTCTATTACTCGGATTTTGCTTCACCTGATAAGTTACAGGAAACAAGAGAAGACTGAGAGCATAATGGGGGGTGAGGACACTGGTGTGACATGGAACACACACACACACAAAGAGAGAGAGAGAGAGAGAAAGAGAGAGAGAGAGAGAGATAGCGAAAGCAGCACCTTATCCTCTGTAGTAGCGGCAAACAGCCAGCTGGTCAGTGTAACACCCTTCCTGCATTATCTTTCAATGGCAGCACACGCTGAATTCCATGGTGCTTAAATCTACAGGTCGGCTTTTCGTTCCGGCTGCCAAGTATCCGTGCGAGATAATTCCCCCCGGATCTGGAGATATGTTACCCCGGTCAGCAAACGCTGCGCTGCGCAGCGTCATGGCACACATATGCTAAAGGCGGGGGCATGGGAATCAGGGGGATATGGGGGTCTAACTCCCAATATTTAAATCTGTTTCATCCACCACCACCCCTCAAAAGACTAAGATCAGTCCCCCTCAATAACAAAGATATTTCATCCCTATAATGTATCATCTAGCCACGATTAGCTGAGAAACTGCTAATGCTGTTTCTATGCAGTTCCACGGTTTGGGATTCAGATCTGTACCAGAGATTTAATGTTCCTGGAATAAACTCTTTGAAGTCACTTTTAAATAATGATTCAATGACCCACGTACATGTATATTGTCCAGCCCAGAGTGACCTACTGTGTATTAATATTCAGCTTTCTTCAAGCCTCACTCTGCGAGTCATGTGATAGGTCTTCCTGCATTATGCTGTACAGCTGCTGGAATACGCTCCTGCTCACTGCGACCCCTAGTGGATGCAATTGTTGGTGACAATGAACGGTAGATGGAATCAAGCTACGTTTGATTCACACACGTGAACACAAGGGGGCACCATTGTAAACCTTTTCCGTAGCCTAGGCAAATCAAAAAAGTGTCGAACGACTTGGTGACCTGATATCAATTTACCGTAGCGTGCAAGTATGGTGACGACTTTTCAACCGTCACAAAATGGCCAAAATCCATGATCAAAATTTAATATGCTTCTTGGACTTCAAAATTAAAATATCTGCCACTTTCTATTCAACCAATTCGTACATCTTGTACAGCAATATAAAACCAGAAAACCATTTAATTAGCTTCATGCCACCAATATAGAGTTGATGAAGAAAAATTCCAGATTTGAATGCAGGAAGAATGTATTTCAATTTTTATTACAACAGTTCTATAGGAAAAAAATAAATGTTACAATAATAGTGTAACTGCAGGTTGTGTTGCCGCAAAAAAAGACTTTTTTGGCATTGTCTGTCTCACTTGATTAGATATTGGAGTACTTTACATCTGGAAGCCTTTCCGAAGGCCAGAGGTCTGCCTGCGTTCGTGGGGTTGGAGCTTGTGGATAATTGCTCTGATCGCGAAGGAGATACCAGACCATCAGTCCATGGGCGATACCAGCCCCATTACCAAACACTGCCCGACCCATCCTATGGGATGACCTGCTGTGGAGGACCCCACCCCCCCCCCCCCCCACCCCCACCCCGGGCCACGCAGAACTTCACTAAGAGGAATGAGATCACTCCAGATTCAAGTGAATCTCTGCGATAAAAATGCTATAGAGTGCAGTCATTAGCATACCAGCAGAGGTATGATGAATGGATGTGGGCAGGTTATCGATTCACGGCAAAGATTTACAGTAGATTTGAAACGTGAGCCTTCCGCGTAATATACTGCGGCCTTTCGGTCTCAGTGCACGCAGGATTATTGTGTCCGACAGACAGCACACTTAGAGTCCCTGTTACCGACTTCTATCCAGAAGAAACACTTTAACATCAGTTTCCCTGGACAGAAGATGTCTATACATTGATCTACCCATATATATGTTGAACTTCCCTTAATCTAAGGTACTTATGTGGGAGGGGGGGGGGGGGCTCTCTGCATCGCTTCTAAGAATGACAGATCCTTGTCATACAGATAGAGGCTCGTACTGAGGCCCAGATTCTCTCAAGTGAGAGTGGATGACGTTGCAGTGTGTTGGGGATGCCAGGGAATGTAAGACTGACTCCATTCTACAATTATCCCTAATCCCCCCTATAGCACTACACAGGCAGGAACTATGGGTAACTGTGGCTGATTCTGAGATACGGGTGACCGTGGCTGATTCTGAGCTACGGGTGACCGTGTCTGATTCTGAGCTACGGGTGACCGTGGCTGATTCTGAGCTACGGGTGACCGTGGCTGATTCTGAGATACGGGTGACC
>JAABNY020000050.1:8259128-8273187 GCA_015164015.2 Brevimyrus niger
ATAAAATGTTAAAATGTTGATAAAATGTTATGTCTAATAGTTTTTAAAAAATATTCGATTTCTTGGAAATCATCTCCCGACCCCCCCCCCCTCAACGTCTCACGACACCCCCAGAGGGTCGCGACCCCTACTTTGGGAACCACTGGAATAGACGACCTGGTGGACACCAGCACTCCTGGACCAGGCTTGCCTATCCCTGGTTTAGAGTTGTTCGTCAAGCTGGGATTTAACACTGAGTTGACGCCCCAACGGTGATGTGTTCAGTCTGCGACGTGAGAACGCGGCGTGAGAACGCGCTAAGCTAAATTAAAACTCGTCCCCCCGCGATACGGTGGTCGTCCGAGGCAAAGTGAAATATCGACGGGCTTTGCCCCCGAGTGGAACATTCTGACCTCTGATGTGGAGCAGTTGAAGGTTCTCTTGGGATGAAGTGGAGCTTTTGTATATCAAGCCTCACTTGGAGATGGATATCAGCTGTGTCTTATAATAGACCAATGTTTGAACGAGCAGAGAAGCTCGAAGACAGGGCAAGATGTGACCCTTGTTATTTTACTCATAACGAACGCCATTGTTTGTGTGAGATGTTGTGTGACCGCGATTGAGGACTGGGATTGAGGACTGGGATTAAGGACTGGGATTGCTCAAATTGCTTTCCAGATGCTGGAAGGAGATGGTATGATGTTCTCTAAAAATAACACTACTGATCATGGAAACCCACTGTGGGTGACATTACCTGTGGTCACCGCTGGTTTTACCCTAAAGGGAGTCGAGTGGCCAATCGGAGTCGGCCGTTTGGACCAGCTAATGATGCGTCGCTCGATGATCTCACCCGCCAACGCTTTCGGAAGCCAATTTCCCCCCGTCGCCTCTCGTCACACCTTGAGCTGTTTGCTGTTGCCGCCTCTACAGTGAAGCATAAGGGTTGTGCGTGGCGCTGAAGTGCTTAAGCGTCGTCTGCTTATCACCAAGCACTCAAATCCATGACAGTCTTTGGCTTCACCCCCACCCCCCCAGGGATTCCCTCCCCCCACAAGGTCACATGCTTCCCCGATTGGGTCACAGACTCGCACCCCCCTGTAGTCCTGCTGCAGATACTTGTTTCCTTTATATGGATATCACAGCACAGGCACTATTTTAATTTAAGGAATATGTCTGGGCCCCCAAAACCATGAAAAGAGATTCACTGACATTACTAACATATGTCTTGTGTAGCCGTTTATGCAAGTTTTATGAAAACGTGTGTTTTTTTTTGTTTGCCAGCGAGACTTTTTTTTTTTGAACGACGTAACAAGCATATGGTCATTAATCTGAGGTTTTTTTTAATCTCTGTTTGGCGGGGGCGGGGGGGCAGGCCTAGCCTCCGTTGAAGATTGGCGTTCTATAGCTGCACCGAAGATGGAGGGAGATTTTGTTTTTCTTTTTGCCGTAAATCAGATCATGTTGTGGCGGGTATAAGCAGGTATACGCACCACCCACAAGATACATATACCTCATGCCCAGTAAAAATTGTCAGAAACGTGTATCAGTCATAAGAAAAGCGCATATGGTAGTCCTTCTGTATTCTCGGCCGATACATTTCGAGGCCTACTGTGGTATACGTACGTAAAGTATACGTACGGTAAAGGTATATACAGCACCGTGCAGTAAAGTCCATAAAGGTCTTGGCTGTGCTGGGGATCGTGGGAATGCGGGCGGTATGGCGTGCCGAACCCTCTAACCATCTTTCTGCCCGTCCCTCTCCCCCCCCCCCCGTCCCACAGCTACTGGCGAAAGACCCCAAGGAGCGGCTGGGCTGCCAGGGCCGCGGCGCGGCAGAGGTGAAGCAACACGCCATCTTCCGGAACATCAACTTCAAGAGGCTGGAGGCCAACATGCTGGATCCGCCGTTCAGCCCCGACGTGAGCAGCCGCGTCTTTGGGTCTCCGGAGGGACGACCGTCCCTTTGTTGTGGTTGTAGCGAAGCTGTTTAGGAAAGAATTATAAAAAAAAAAAAGGAACACCGACCCCAAAATCATCTCCCTCTCCTGACTGATCCCTCATAAAATTCAGATTATGAACATACACACACACACACACACACACACACACAGTGGGCCATAGTTGCACTGTTGCTGTAAACCGAGGGCTTTTAATTTGACGTCACACGTGGGCCTTTCGTGTGAGGTATAGAGACCCTGCGATTGTGTCGATCAGCTGTGACCCCCGGGGGCCGATTCCACGGTGCGGCCGCGACACCGACAGTCCCCGAGGCTGTCTCCTGAAGGCTGTCTTGTCTCCTCCTCAGCCACGAGCGGTCTACTGCAAAGATGTTCTGGACATCGAACAGTTCTCCACTGTCAAAGGGGTGAACCTGGACCCCACGGACGACGACTTCTACCACAAGTTTGTCACAGGAAGTGTCTCCATCCCCTGGCAGAACGAGGTACTGCATCAGCAAACTGAAATTTCGTAGAAGCTAAACGGATAACAACTTACAAAAAAAAATTTAAAGTGTGTATCTAATTTTACTAATCAGACCGGAATAAGTTTGGGATGTCTGGGGTCCTTTCCTGTCACGTGGAATGCTTTTGTTGAAAGGTGACGTATGTCGCGTTGCGAAGGCGCTATCGCAGCTGAGCCTGCAGAACGCAGCCGGAGGTCTTCCGGACAACCGCTGGTTGTTCATTGTCCTGTAAACCGCTGCGCTGTGTGTTTGGCCGGGTCCCTGGTTTAAAGAAATGCTGTCAACTAGTGGGGAAAACTCACTGCTTCTAAAACCTGCATTATAACGGGGAGAGGCATGTTACACGTGTGGAACTCAAGATATGAACGTGACGTAGATATATGCATGGTTTGAGGACTGAGCCAAGAGACTTGGATCCCTGGACTTTATTTTAGGTAATTCCTGTCTTCAGTAAGCAGGGATAAATGTGAGTTCTATACAGTACAAGTCTGAAGGGGGGGGGGGGCTTTTTGATTGTATTTCTCCCAGGCTCTCTGTTCTCTTTGGGACAATAACTAATGTTTACTGTTTATGTTCCACTGAGATCAGTGAAAGTTCTTCAACATGTTGATCTGTCATTGTCCTGTATGTCAGTTGGGTTGAGGGTTTGTTGGACCAATCAGGTGTCTTGGTCCTGCCTTCTCCGGTTGCTCAGACCCTCCTCCTTTACAATTTGATTGGTTATGTCTCCGATTGGTTCATGGGGCGGGATTTGCTGAGCCTCCTCTAAGGCGAGCTTAAGCGTAATTCTCTACATGTAGAAGTTGACCTCTTTGTCGTGCATCGATTTGAACTTTGATCCCCGTTAACCTTGAGGGTTTAAGAGGCTGTACTGTAGAGTGGGTCGCCTGTTACCGTTGTTGTACGAAAGTTTAAGGCAGCCTTTTTCAAGGGAGCAATGGTCTGCCTAACTCTCCCCTTTCCTGTCCCCATCACTGGTCCTGAGCAATCACTGGATTGGCTCTCGTCTTGGCAGATGATCGAGATGGAGTGTTTCAAGGAGATAAACATTTTCGAGACGGACGGCGTCCTGTGTCCAGACCTCGACGCGAACCGACCAAACCCCCCACCTAAGAGAGGCCTCTTCTACAGGCTCTTTGGGAGACAGGCAAGTTCCGGAAGGAAACCCGAGACCCTTTAGTCATGGAAGTCCTCACTAGTTCAGATGTTTGAGCTACCAGATCACCCTAAATATTCGAAAGTTCTTCAGTCGAGAGTTTTGTGGCCGCTGAGCAAAGTTCTGAACCTGGACTGCTCCAGTAAAATATACAGGAGTTGAAATTGATTAAATTGTAAGTTACTTTGGAAAAAAGTGTCAAATGTAACCATAACCTTTACATTAGGCTCTCTAAAATTCACAGTCCTTTAGTCTCACTTATATGGGCACATGAGGATACATATTTCTAGGTCCTAGTTTTCCCCAGGCTTTGGCGCCCCCTAGTGTCTGCTCTGACTGCTGACAGGCCGCGGAGGAAGGCCTTCGCCTCTCGGGGGACAAGTAACTACCTGTTCCCTGTTTCCAGGTCTGCTTTAAGAGTGGCTACAGTGACGAGGATGAGGAACCCTCCAGACTTTAAACCACTGTCTGCCAAAAGATCGCAATCTTAACAAAATGAATGTTTTACTGTATTTATGAATTGTATCAAAAGTGTATTATAATTAAAGAAAAAAGTATGAGTTTAAAGATTTTGTACATTTGTACTTGAATTATGTCTAGATGTATATTTTCACTAAAGGTTGTACTGTATAAAAAGCCATATAAGTACCACTTGAATGCATACATAATGTTTTTTCTTTTGGAATTAGTATGGAAATGTGTATTTAATTATTGTTTTCAAAGCACAGTATGGTATCTGTCTTATTCTTTGCAGTAGCTTAAGGATTCATGTCTCACGTTCCCATTTTCTTCATGTTTTTTTGAACAACTCATAACATTAATGCGTCACACTGTCAGCCGCGAATCCTATAAAGGCGGCGCGTCCGGAAAGGTACGCTACGAGCCGCGTAGGGCCGCAACGTAATATCCCGAATGATGGGTGAGGAGAGGGGATGCGAATTTTAATTTTACGAGGTGGCTTGAAAAAGCTCATTTACATACAATGAGATGCTACTTGATTGGCCAGTGAATGCTTTTGACAATTCGCTGACGAATCGGGAACCTTCTCTCTTGAATATAAATGAGTTTCCCCGTACCACCCTCTAAAACGAAATTTCGCAAGTGGGATTTGTAGCCTGGCTCGCACCCGATAAGCACACTTCTCCCGTATTACTTTGGCCAGTTTTAACATCCCGATACACGTCGGTCGTCAGAAACACAGAACAGCCGCCACCGGATCACCGTCCCACCAAAACTTTTTTTTTTTTTCTTTTACCGTTCAGTTTAAAACAGGGTCAGCAGAAGACCATTATGCATATTTCCTCCATTTCGTTCATTCGCATCACTTTTTTTTTTTTTAACATAATTACGCAGTAATTCTTATGGCCTTTTTTCTTTCATTCTTTGGAAATTGTGCTTTGTGATGTGAGCTGTTTAAATAATGCTTGTCGCAAACAAAATAGCAAACAAAAGTCTTTTAAATCCGAGAGTAGTACTGGATCGGTTTCATGAATATCCATAGTGGTAAATAAATAACATTCCAAACTGTTGTGTTAAGATTAGGGATGTAATCCTGATGTCATGGTGCCTAATATTCCCTGCTGATTTTAGTGAGCAACTTTGGGTGTACCTATGCCTTAAGCAATGATAATAACTGAACCTTATGTTAAATGTTGCTAAACACTCACAGCAGACCACTGTCTTACAGTAGAGCCAAGGCCTATCGTAAAATATATGGCTGGCCTTTACCCATTTTCAGTATTTTACTTTATTTTTTAATTACACTGCGAAGTATAACATTTGAACAACTCCTCGAACGGGGTTTTTGAAAACGACAAATAAGTCTGTATGTATATAATATAATTAAATATGTTTAGTGCTAGACGGGATTTCGCATTATTATGTGTTTTTAATTGTAACTGCACACACGCATTGAGGCACGCGCGCAAACGACCGCGGTGCCCGTAGTTTCCCGCCGAAAACGTGCTTCGCATGTGTTCGTCATCTAGCCTATATGTCCACACAACTCATGTACAGTTACTTACTCTGTACAGTTTCCAAGTAAAATACATTGGCTGCCTCTTAATCCACGCTTTATACCAACCATATTTGTACAGAAACGCAATATCGACTCATCCGAAATGATGGAAAACAGAACTTGCTCATATTATCTGCCATTGAGCGTTAAACTCGCACTTTTGCATTTCCACGCAAGCCGGCCGAAATCGTACTTGTTAAGACCCAAAGCTCCGTGTTCTGCCTGTGTGGGACGGCATGAGTGTAAACGACGCCCCTGGCTTATTACAAGGGGTAGATGCGGTAGATGATTTACTTTGGCTCTTGGCCCGGGGTACGTAGATTTATGATTTGTTCAACGGCCGCAGCCACAGTCGCAGTCAACTGAGAAGGCGCCTGATTATCATTATATTCTTTCCGTTAGTCTGCCAGAAGAGTATCGCCGCCTCGAATCCATTTGCTTGTCCATTCCCACGCATCACGTGTATTTATAAAAACCCTGCTTACCTGTAAAGATACAGAACCGTATTGTTTTAACTGCACTTTATCAATCCGGTGCAGCGGAGAACATTTGGACGTGACCGGGAGGGGAGCATTTGCAGGGTCTGCTGTTTTATGTCACATTTCTTTCCGCAAGATGCTGGAGTGGACGTTAATCCTGTTTCCAGCAGTAGTTTGTTGCCCCCCCCCCCCATGTAAACTCCTTGCAATTATGGACTAATACCAACTCGTGTTAATGCTGTGAAGCTGATGTCTAATTCCGTTACATTTTAAAATGTTTCATTTTTTGCGTTTATAACTTTGATCTTTTCAGGAACTGTTCGTAAAACAGGAAATAGTCTTAAATTGGCCACGGTTTCCACTGTTAGGTATCATTGACCTGGGCAGCAGAGATGCAAACGTTTCGTATCCCGTGGGAAGCAAAATCGAAAGGAAGGAACTGCGAATCATTTTGCAGGCCTTAAAACCGTTCTAATGTGGTTTCTGATGATCTCCATTTAAATTCTTGCTTTTAATTTGGAACGAGAGTTTGCAAGTAAACTCCGGAGGCGTTTTGTAAAAGGGCACCCATCGCCACTTTAGAACAATTTTCCTGGATGTTTAATCATGGATTCTCATTTTATGTGAAGCATCTATTTTTCGCATGCCCTGATCGGGGAAAAACAAGATTTAAACACCTGTAATATGACTAAAGTCCACAATACACCACTCACAGAACATGACCTGCGTTTTCAATACTGTTCTATGACGAAATAGCATAATTGATGTGAACACATGCAGTTCCTTTGAACTGGCTTGAGCACGTCGGGCAGCAGAAGTGATTCGTTTACATTACTGAGTAAAGGCAAATATTAAGGAACTGTTACGGACATGGTTTTTTTGTCTCTAATGGGCTTTTTGTGATAGATTTTACCATAAGATGGCATTAAAGCACATTTGTGGTCAGTGGGTCTTATGGAAATGTGAACGAGTGACATTAATTCTTCAAAATGCCAATAACTGGCTGCCATTGCTTTTGTTTCCCCATTGAGGCTCAAGTGTCTGTTTATAACTTTCTAACACGAATATGTGAAAACAAAAGTCCCCCCCCCCCCCATTTCTACTGAGAAATTAAAATAGGAAATTGACAATTTCATCAAATCTGATATGTCGTGTTGAACCTGAAAACATACTGACCTTTAGCTGAGTGCCAGTTTATTATTATTATTTTTATTATGGGATATTTTGTTATCTGGTCCATGGGCCCTACTGGAGAGACGAATCTGCTTCATCCCCAAGTTTGCTGGTAAGGAAATAATTTAAAGTCTGAATGTCTGCACAAAGTGCATTTTAATGCCTGTTTAGAAACATGTTACTAATCAAGCATGTATTAGTAGTAATCTTCAGGTTTCTTGTTTGTAAATTATATCACAGTGCCAACATATCACACATATCGGATGCCACCTTTATTCATTTAATTCCCGGTGAGCGATTTTGTAGGTGTACAGTCATGTCTTTCAACCACTGCAGTCAATGTAACTCTTGTACAAGTTCTGTCACTGGGTGTTGTACCATATCTGACATTTGTATTTATGAAATAAAACACTGCCGTTTGTACACAGGTCGCAGTGTCTTTATTGTGAGCTCTGAGGGTGTTTTGAAACCCAACTCTGACATAATTTAAGGTCGTTAATGAACACCTTCCATTGTTATTCACACAAAAGAAGACTCAATCCTTCAACTGTGTTGTTAACCTCCAATTCTAAATTGTAGGAAACCAGTCGTCCATCTTTCAACCACTTATCCAGTACAGGACCATAAGGGGAGCCTTGATAGGATGCCAGCCCATTGCAGGACTGGACAACTATGGGCAATTTAAAGACACAATTTTACCTACCTGCTCATCTTTGGACTTGAATAGCACAATGGGTCAGATAGGTAGGCCAATAGCAATGAAAGGCCAGATAGGTCACAGCAAAGAAAGACAAACCAAGTGTGTACAGTGGTACCAGTGGCCTTATTCATGGTGTGTTGGGTAAACTAATAAGTATTCATTCATGATTTAAATACTAAGACCAAGGATGCAAACCTCACATACACAGGTAGACCACTGCCAAAAACCATTTATTTGTGTGAGGTTTTAAAAGAAGATCTGAATTCTGTGATCAGTAATCAGTTAAGTCAGCAAGGACCATGTAAGTAAAATGAAGAATTTCAAACTGTGTACTTAACTGGACGCCAGTGGAATTGCATTAGAACAGGTATGATACATGGTTGCATTTTCTTCCCGTAGTTACAGTTTTTGCTGGTGTACTTATATATACATGTCTCCAGGAAACATTAAGCCTCGATCTTTGTAATGAATATTTACATTTAAGTTAGAGTCCACCACACAAACATGACAGGTCAACAAAACAAGAGGCACACACAAATATAGATACTTGATAAACAATCGAAGGCACCTGCAAAATACGATACGTAACAGACTGTAACTAGCCACAATCTTCGCAACGCGCCATTATATTCAAAACGTGCTAACACCCCTCCTACAATAATCCCTTTATTACTCTGAACATCCAAGTATACTGGAGAGCACTTTTCCATTGGACCATTTCATCCGTCATAATCCCCCCCGTAAGAGCCCTAAGTCATATGACACACTGAAATTATGGGCTTGGAAGTAAATACGCAAGCCTTTCCGTTTTTAAGGACGCTACAGCCCGTCGATTGGCCGCCACTCCTGTCAATCAAACCCAGGTCGCTTCTGAATGGCTGTAGATGTCGCGTCCTGCCCCTAAGCTGTCACAGCACCCACTTCCTAGGGAGGTTGACGGGATGCGTTAAAGATGGCTCGCGGAATTGGATGCGACGCGAATTCCGTCCCATTCATTTTGGAGTAACATTGGCGAAACCTAAAACAACCGGTGGACGACAGAAGCGAGGGCTCTGCGGCGTAAGAGCCGCCGCTTGCTTGTCTTCGTACCGGCGGACCGGCGTCTCGCGAGCCGCTCGCGCCCGGTTTTGTTTACGACGCGCACCCGCCGCTCGTGCGCCTATTTGTAAATATCGTACTGGCGGAAAATGGCCACCATGGAGAAGCTGATGAAGGCCTTCGAATCGCTTCGCTCCTTCCAGCAGCAGCAGGGACCGCCGTCGGCCGAGGAGCTGGTGCAGAAGCAGTAAGTAGCGAGCGCTTCGCTGGAGGCCCGGCTGCAGTGGGCTTCGTTTATTCAGTCGGGAAAAGCGGCGTCATCTGAAATCCTCCCACGGCCGCCGGGAGCGGGGTAATGCGGCTCACCTGGCGCGTTACCGGCCGGCCGCAGCCTTCCTCTCCCCCGTGGCGACTGTGCAGACGGCCGGTCCTTCTTGCCGTTTTTCGCGTTAACGGCTGGGTGCCCCCCTGTCACCTTCCCCCCTGCCTTGGGAAGCTGTAAATGCAGGGGTGTGTGTTTGTCCCTCCCCTCGCCTGATGCTGTTTTTGCATGCCTTTGCCCCAGGATGGTGCGTGCAGCTTTATGATCGTTCTCGCAAACATTTCTCACGCTTATTTGTGCTCCTCGCAGAAGATTAGGACGGATTAACAACCAGTGCCATTTGACGTTCGCTTGCAGTGCGGCTGGATGCAGTGTTGTTAAGCGGGTCAATCCAGGGTTGAAGATCGCTGAAACCGTTGTTATAGCGATTTGGGTTGCAGAAAACCCAGTTTGTAAGTTTTTCCTTCCCCACCAAGTAACGCTGCTTGAAAATCCGCCAATTAACTGGCACTGGTATGCTGCGGCATGAATACTTAATGGGAGAAATAGAGTGCCGTTTATCTTTTAGGTACACTCAGGTACAGCGTAAACCAGGCTCATCAAGATATCCTGCATTTATATATTTTCTATTTACCTCACCTATCAAGCAGACTGTGTCCCTTATGTGTTGACATTCGAATCACAGCCTCTTACCACCTGTTAAATGCGGAATTTATCACTGGTTATGCTTCTGATAGTAATTTATTCACATCCTATTTACGTGGATCACTCTTTAGAACAGGATATGAGCTGTATATTTTTTGCCTCTGAGGGTAAGTAGGGATTAATTTCCTGTTCGGCCACAGAGCAACTGGTAATTACCTGCCAGTCACTTTGGAAACTAGTGTAGAACTATTTAAGTCTGGTCCACTGTGCAGGTTAACTCTCGAGGCTGAATTCCGGGTGATGGGAATTGTAGTAAACTGCAGTTAAGGGGTCCAGCACAAGAAATGTAAGGTAGGCCTCCTCTTCAGCACTGTCTCTGCGTTATAAAGCCCATGTGCTAAGCAGCACAGTGTCTTCCTGTTGCACTGGAAACGGAGATGCAGGACCGTGCGTCTTTAGCGCAGTTTGCTGCGGGACTGCATGCTTGCTGGCTGTCCCGTTAGCCCCCCGCCCTGCCCTCAATTCTCCGATTCCATAACTTCGCAGCATGTCAGTTCCTGTCCATTGAAAACCATGACTGTTAATTAAAAGGGTAGAATGGTATCGAAAATCAAAAAAAAAAAATTCGCACTGAGGTTTTGGATCCCCCGTGACCCTGAGTAGGACAAGCAGGTTTGGATTATGCCGCTGGGTTTGTAATTAATATGAGGTTGGCTTAAAACGTCCAGCATTAAACCAGAGATGGTTCTAGATTTCCAAATTCTAAGTTTGGTCATTTCTGTCTGATTTTAAGATTTTATTTTTTAATGATTATAAGCTCCTAGATGGAACCTCGGCCTGGCCATGGATAGCTTGAGCTGCCTGTGTGGCATGAAGACCTGGTTAACTAATGGGACTCTAGTCGAAAGGTTGGATTTCCCTTTGGCGAGCTTGCGGGTGCTGTGTGGAAGATCCCTGCAGGACTGATTGGGGTTTTTCTCGCCGCTGGGGAGAGTCGGGCTGCGAGTCCTGCAGCTGCCGCCGGCACCGGCTGTGTCTCGTGGTGACATGGGCTGGGCGTCACAGACGCGTGGAAAAAAGATCGCCATGCTGACAGGATGCGGTAACCTTACCTGTCTGCGCTGTCGGTCTCTCTGAGCGGCCCATGGTGCAGCGTGACTTTGTAGTCAAACACTCCCACGTCCCCCCCCCCTAAAGTACCATTGACTGGTTGTTTCAGCTGTCCGCCCCTTTGCCGCAATCTCGCTATTCCACCGTTACATCACCCATCCGAGAGCGCAGTCGGCCTACCTGCCGCCTCGGAGACCTGCCTAACAGGTCTCGGAGCTGAGACTGACGGCGGGTCCCGTATCTCCTGGCCCCTGAGATTCTCCGGGAAAAAGACTTCGCAGTGCCTGCTGCTTGGTGGCTTCTGTATCTTTGGTTCTGGACCTGGGTGTCTGCCTGCCTGGGAATCTCCCTTTGGCATTTTCATTTTAGGATGCGTTTTTCAGGCACAGCGGCCCGTCGTGCTGAGACACAGCTCTGTGACTGTGACGGGGACTGTGACTGTGACGGGGACTGTGTGTGTGTCTGAGGGAGAGTGTGTCTCCCACGTTCTGGGTCACCTCAGCTCTGCTTGGAGAAGTGGGTGACCCACTGCATGGATATATATGTTTGTGTGTGTGGAAAGTGGGTACATCTTGAAGTAGCGCCGTGTGCTATATTTAGTTTTAAGGAGCCCTTGTCATCTACTTTATACCGAAATCGGTGCCAGAACAGGAACATCAGTAGCGTGAAACTTTCAATGTAAGTCGGGTTTTGGGTCTCTCTGTATGATGCGGTGTAATGAGGGCAAATCTGAGCTTCTGTAAATTTGACCATCGTTGGATGCATCCTTGTGCGATCACTGGATGTGGGTATGTGTGCATGGGGGGGGGGGGGGCAATTCACAGCACACTTACTGCCAGTTGCACTTCACTTGGTTGCATGAGCCCTTCCCGCTTCTGTGATTTTGTCCCAGGCCGTATATCCGGCGACCCCGTTTCTGCGATTTCATTTATTTTTATTATCCTTATAATTTTTTTTAAAATCGTGTCTCTTGTAGGAAGAAAGATCTCACCAGCACCAAGAAGGACAGGGTGACTCACTGTCTGACGATATGTGAAAACATCGTGGCCCAGTCCCTGAGGTAAGACGCGTAACCCGGTGAAGCGTGATGGCGAGCTGCCAAGGCCGCGTTACGGTCGCGGGACATAGACATAGACATAGACCTAGACATGACTGGGACCACGTCCCCCTTGCTCCTTATGGCCCCGGCACCAGGACCTCCCCGGAGTTCCAGAAGTTGCTGGGCATCGCCATGGAGATGTTTCTGCTGTGCAGCGACGACGGCGAGTCCGACGTCAGGATGGTGGCAGACGAGTGCCTGAACAAGATCATCAAGGTGAGGCGGCGACCCCCCCGCCTCTCCCCCCCCCCCGCCTCTTGGCCGGTGTCCGGGGCGCGCGGCGACTCTCCGTCCACGTCTCTGTACCGCGAGGCCCCAGGCCGGAACAGACCTGCCCGGTGTGGCTGACAGTGCGTGACAGTGAGGAGAAGCTGTGGGACAGGCTGTTGAACTTTTGGAAAGGAGATGAGCGGCCTTTTTGTTGAGGCGACCTGTGGTTTCGTATCTCTCACCCCAAAGGCTCCAGTTGAATTTCGTCTCCGCGTTCTCTGATACTGAATTCTTCCAGCTGTAACCCGTGTCCAGGCTGGCTGTCCAGCTTGGGGGGGGGCATAACTGCGGGGTCTCGAACCTCCCAGCCGCAGCGGGTTCCGGCCTAACGTCCGCTCTCTGCCCACCAGGCGCTGATGGACTCCAATCTTCCCCGTCTTCAGCTCGAGCTGTATAAGGAGATTAAGAAGGTAAAAGCCGAATGCCGTCCAGCCGCGCGTTTCTGTCCCTCCAGGTGTCACGTGAAACAAATTCAAGTTATTGAAATTATATCAAATTTATGTCATGGTTTAGTTTATAGCTCCCCTCGATGTTGGGTGTCTGTAGTTTTCCGGTGATCAGAGTTTGTATATGAGCCGGTTTCCTGCGCATGTTTGCTGTGAGAATCGAAGTGAAATTATGGCCTGTGGATGTGGCTTTGAGCCAGTTTCCTTTTGTAAAACCCCCTCTGTGTGCTTTGATTCTGGCTGAGGTGTCGTAAGCTAGCAGCCCTGCCGTTTCCTCTTTGCTGTCGTACTGCCCGCTAAGGCGTTATCTCGATGAGGAGCGGCAGCGCGGGTTCTGAATGTGACCTTTGATCGCGGCGGTCAGGGGAGGCGCCCAGGAGCCGCCGCTGCCGCCGCTGTGTCTTCGGCGCGTTGACGTAATTTAAAAGGAGAGAGGTTCTGCCTGTAGGGGGCGCTGTGTTGGGGAAGCTAAAGCAGGTGGGTGTCCCCTTGCAGAACGGTGCCTCTCGCAGCCTTCGGGCTGCGCTGTGGAGGTTCGCGGAGCTGGCCCACCTCATCCGGCCACAGAAGTGCAGGTGAGGCCCCCGTCTGCCCGTCCCCCCCCGCCCGCCGCGGCCCGTCGACCCCCGCCCCGCCCCCCGGCTCCTGACCCTGACTCTCCCGCCTCAGGCCCTACCTGGTGAACCTGCTTCCCTGCCTGACGCGCATCAGCAAGAGGCCCGAGGAGAGCGTGCAGGAGACGCTGGCCGCCGCCATGCCCAAGCTCATGGCCGCCCTGGGGAATTTCGCCAACGACAACGAGATCAAGGTGCGCCGGAGGGTTACGGGGGCGGCGTGCGAACGGACCCGTCGCCCCCCCGCCGATGCTAGGGACGCTACGTTTGGTGGACACTGCAGTAGGCGGGTTGAGGATAGAGTTGTTGGGGAAATAGCTGTAGGCATTCCTCTGGTGTTGGTCCGGGTCACGTGACGGTGTTGGGTCATGTGACGGTGCCGGGTCATGTGACACTCCCGTCTCTCAGTGGAAGGGAACTTACATAATATATAATATTTCCACTCAGCATAACCGTTTAGTTCCTAATGAAAATATGAAAATGAGCAACCTTTGGGGTGTGGATGTCGTGCGTGCCCGTACCACCTCCAGGTAGCGCTGTGCTTCTG
>JAABNY020000050.1:8306255-8316263 GCA_015164015.2 Brevimyrus niger
CCCCCCCCCCCCCCCACCCCCCGGCCCCCTCCCCCCCCCTCGGTTTTTGTTTTTTTGTTTTTTCTTTTGGGACCCCCCCCCCCCCCCCCCCCCGGGGGCTGCTGCTCTTCACAACCATCACAGGATTGACTGGAAGGTTTGTGTAAAAGATTACATGGCTACTTTTCGGTTTATAGCTGCGTATACTCTGCTCGTATTGTACTGTGTAGTCCTAAGTCCGGAAAATTCGACTCTGCAGACAGACTGTCATGGCGTAAAGTCTGGAAGGGTTCAGTCTGTTCATCTCTGCAGGGATCTGGGAGCAGCATCTGTCAGCCCTAGGGTGCATTGGTAAAGGTTTTTTTTTAAAAAAAAATCGCGCTAAAACTGATTTAGGATGAATTAGTGAACGGTGCTGGCATCGTGACGGCTTGTCTGTCTCGTTCTCAAATATACCACTTACAATTAGTAATTGAAAGTGCAATATATTACAATACCCTCCGTCCAGTTCTCAAATCGTGTACAGATTTTACCCTTGAAACATCTAAACGGTCATACAAACTATATATTAATCGGTTTCAGGTGTTCAATTCAAAGAATTAACCAAACTGATGTAACAAAATATTAACATATCCCAGCTCTGAGTAGTAATATGTAATCGTCGCGGGAAATACGGGATATCCCAGCGATTAAACTTCAGATCCGTCCATCAGAGATGTTTCATGGCCGCCAGTGCTGGCTGGCGGTATAGAGTTACATTCCAGCGTCCCATTCCAGTAGCCCCAGTCTGCTCTCGGATACTCTAGTGGAAGGCAATTAAGCCACACGCGCCTAATGACGGCCCCTGATGGACGCCCCCAGCACGTCGTAGCCATCGACCCTGCCGGCTGTGACAGGTAGTGCTCAGATACATCAGAGCACGATTCTCACCTGCTGTATTTCACCTCTTCACTGCTGCACGATTCAGAACTACGGAGTTGGGTTTTTTAATTGGCCCTTTTAAGCTCGGAAAATAAAATCCACTTTAGATACTAAAAACAAACCTTTCCTGCTGTTAGACTGATTTTGAATGTAGCCCTTAAGTTTGAAGTAAGTTATGTGTATTAATTTATATTAATTTTAACTTTGCCGATCTGATTTTGAACCAATATTTAATATATCTTTTTAAATGGAATACAATAAAATAAATTTAGACCATTCATTATGTAGTACGAGCGAATTGCGGTTTTTTGCCGTTAACCACAAGCAAACGGGAAAATACATTATTTGTTTGCAGTCCCCTCAACAAATGGAAGCCGGGCATTGCTGTAATCAGTATTTTTGTATTTTGCATTCGCTAGTTGGCAGGTGCATTTGCGTTTATGGGTAGCTTTCTTTCTTTCTGCGGTTTACAAAGACGCCTTTCAAACGAATTCTCGCGTGTGTGCATGGCCTGTATTAGCCTGGGGTGCAGTCTGCCTGCCTTCTGCCATATGCTTGCCTCTGGATCTATGTCATCCTGATTAGGTAAGCATATTCTGATAATACATACATAAATGACAGCATGAGTCCTCACTCTGCATTTATGTTGGCTTTTGTCTTTGATAATTCATTCAACTGGAACAGCAATAACAACGTCAAATAATATACCTACCTAAATAAATAAAAAGTTTACTTTAAACCTGATTTTTTAATGTGTAATATATTACAGTTGGTACATAAAATAAAATCACACCTAAAGCAAATCCCTGTGCGGGTTCCTGAAAGCTGCAGGTAATACATTTACTGCTGTTGATAACCCCGTTGTCAGGGACGCATTCAAAGTTAAACAAAGAGATGGGGGGTGCGACGCTGGTGGGCATAGCTGAGAGGTAGGGAGTGTGTTACGTGCATTTCAAACTTTATTGCTTGCTTAAGCAGAAATACTAGTTGGTCAGAGAACTTTCAGGCAATGCAAAATTAAAAATTATGGAACCCTAATTATGGAACCCCTTCATTTTAACATCTTGCCAGCTATTGCAAACAAATACTAACGCCTTTTTTTCAATAACGTCTTTCTGAGCGACTGAGCGCACAGTACAGAGTGCATGATCGAAACGGCAAATAAAACATACGGCTGGTCTTTAATGGTATTAATTTAATATAAACTCGCCTTAAGTGGACCTTCCCACGAGCCGCCGCCTGGGCTGTCGCGCGGCGTCACGTGACCGCCCAGGCAACCGTTGTCCAGTGTTTACCGTTCAGAGCGTTTCGTCGGGACCATGCAAGTGAGCGGCGGGACCAAGTAAGTTTGCTTTCAATTATTATCCCATATCTAGTGTATAACTGACGTTATGCCGTCTAATCCTGGCTTCGGTGTTTTATTTGTTACTTATCTCGATGAATAAAAGAGGCTCAAACCGTACAATGTAAATTACACCGTAGCACCAGGTTACCACTGAGTTCGCTTCACTCGCTTAGCCAGGCGAACAGCTGCTAGCTATAGGGAACAGGATAACTTCCAGGGAGCCTGCTAGTTGGTCTTCCCTTCTTGGCGTAGTTTACACCTACATGTTTTATTAAAACTGTTTTAGTTGTATGGATATGGCCTCTAAGGATTATTCAAAATAGAATTACGGCAACATACTTAAATCGACTTGTACTTAACACCTGTGGACGTAGCCCGTTAAAGTGTAATTTAGGGACAGTCGACTAGCGGTTTAACAGCGCAGATGTTAGCGGACGTGACTGACAGCTTGCAGAGCCAATATAAGAAGTCAACGGCGAGCGGACATCTCCGCTGTCATGGTTACGGAGGTGGGGCCGCCCGCATTGGAGCAATGGCGAGGCGGGGCGGAGCTGCGTTGTCAAGCAGGGTTGGCTGACTTTTCCTGGGCTCTGGAATTCCACATCGGGACGTAAAAAGGGGGATGATGAGGAAAGAGAGTTTTAAAAGTTAAAAAATCAAATGCATTTATCATGCAGGGCAGCTTAGCTCGTGTGACTGGGTGCGGAGAAAAGTTTTACTTGTGCGGAGAGACAATTAATTTAGCCCGCTATCGCGCCTATTACAGCGTAAAAAACACCACAACTGTAGATTGTGCTGTTCAGATTCATTCTGAGTCGGCCATCACTTTCTTTTCAGATTTGGACCTGTAAGTAAAATGTGCATATTTAACTTGTGTACTAGTGGGCTAAATCTCCACTTGGACTTAAATCTGACTTTGGTTCAGTATTTAGCTTGCTAAAATCTCTTTTATTTTTTTAATAATTAGATTTTTTCCCCTCATAATGCACATCTAACCCAAAAGTCCTGCCAGTTTGCTGTGAAGGTATCGGGGAGGGGGGTTGCGGCGTGTCGCATGATTACCAACCCCCTACCTGTGTGAAGGTGTGCCCCGATTCGGCGCCCCACATCCGAACTATCAGCGGTTGATTGGCCGGTTCGCGTTTTGAGACTCAATCCTGCACGGGTCTTTACCTTTACGGCTAATGAAAGGAGGGATGCGATTTCCGTTTTCTTATCAAACACTTGTAGGCTTTTTATTTCTCGTGTTTATTCAGAACTAGCACAGAAGGTATGGGTGCTGGCATTGAACAAAAAAGACAAATTAAACGAAATCATTTATTGCTCTATTCCGAAACATAACACGTCCTCTGAAACACGTATTTTTGTATTGATGATTTTTATTTCAAAGTCCTGTACAGACACTTTTTAGGTAATGAATTGAAATATTTAGTTGAGATTTTTTCGAGTGGTTTTGGTTATACCTGGACTTCACACACTTAAACTGTTGCATATTTTCGATAAGAATAAATGCTACACTGTGAGTCTGTATCAAGACCATTTGTTGGGAATATGCAGGCTTTGGGTTACACCCGATTTCCAGAATCCTAGTCTAATATTACAGTAATACTAGGTTCTGTGTATTATTCCTTAATTCTTCATTTGAAGTTATCAAATGTTTGTAACCATGTAATTGCTGCCTGTCCTTCTAAATATTTCTCCTTTTAACACACTCCAAGAAGTGGAGTTAACACAGAGATAAAAACGCCGCGGTGATGCTGGCAGCCAGCGAGAGTTTCACCCCGGTGTTACATTTGGTCGTCTCTCTCTGCATTTCAGAAGCCTTCGATAAAAGAGAAAATGTTCAGACAGCCTGAGACGGCCAAGAGGCGTCTGAATTCCCCGGCAGCGGCGCGCATCAGGAGCGTGGAGGTGGCCCGGGGCAGGACGGGCTACGGCTTCACCCTGTCCGGCCAGGGCCCCTGCGTGCTGAGCTGCGTCCTGAAGGGTAGCCCGGCGGATTACGTCGGCCTGCGCTCCGGGGACCAGATCCTCAGCGTCAACGAGATCAACGTGTCGAAGGCCTCCCACGAGGACGTGGTGAAACTGATCGGCAGGTGCTCTGGGGTCCTGCGTCTGGTCATCGCCGAGTGCCGAGGTCACCTGGATTCCTGCTCCAGCGACGAGGAACTCGGCCCCCACGACCCCAAGAGCCACTGGCTCAGGCCCAAGGTCGACTCGAAGACCCTGGGCATCAACAGGGCCGAGAGGGTCGTCGCCGAGATGCAGTCTGGGGGCATCTTCAGCATGATCTTCGAGAATTCCAGCGCCTCTTCCAGCAGCTCCGAGAAGGCGGCGGCCCCGAAGCCGAGGCCTCTATCCGAACCGGACTGTCCCTACAGGGGGCGGAGTAGCTGCTCGAAGAGCAACCCGGACCTGCTCTCTGAGGAGGAGATGGCCAAGGTGCTGAACGACGACTCGGTGTTCGTGGACATGTTCGAGAATCAGGACGACTTCGCGCTGGACGCCAGCATCCTGAACGTGGGGATGGTGGTGGGCTACCTGGGCTCCATAGAGCTGGCCTCGGCCAGCGCGAACCTGGAGAACGACAGCCTGCAGGCCATCCGGGGCTGCATGCGGCGGCTGCGAGCCGAGCAGAAGATCCACTCCCTGGTGATGATGAAGGTGATGCACGACTGCGTCCAGCTGTGCAGCGAGAAGGGCGCCACCCTGGCCACGTACCCGGCGGAGAAGCTGGCGTTCAGCGCCGTGTGTCCCGACGACAGGAGGTTTTTCGGGCTGGTCACCATGCAGGTGACGGAGAATCCCGGGCTGTCCCGGGAGGAGGACAGCGGCCTCAGGATCTCGTGCCACGTCTTCATCGTGGACCCCGAGCTGTGTCGTCACGAGGTGCACCAGGGCGTCGCCAGGCGCTTCGGCTTCGAGTGCACGCCCGACCCCGACACCGACGGCTGCCTGGAGTTCCCGCCGACCTCGCAGCCCCTCCTGCAGTTCGTCTCCGTGCTCTACCGGGACATGGGCGAGTCCATCGAAGGCATGCGAGCCCGGGCCTTCCTCGACGGCGACGTAGACGGCCAGCAGAACAACAGCACCAGCAGCAACAGCGACAGCGGCATCGGCAACTTCCTGCCGGAGGAGAAAAACAACCGGGTGCTTCTGGTGGACCTGGGCGGCGCGCCTGCCAGACACGTCCCCGGCGGCCTGTGGGAGAGCCCTCCGCCTCGAACCCAGGGCCAGCCGGCCGCGCACCGGAATGGCTACCGCTTCGAGCACGAGGGCCCGTACCACCTCTCGGATCTGCCGCACCCGGACCAGCCTCAGCTTTCTGGCCGCCATCTAGGCTCCTCGGGACGGATGGAGGGGCCGGCCCCGCCCCCCCGGGCTCATTACCAGCATGCCAAGAAGGTGGGCGTGGCTGGGGCGGCGCACGGCGGCGGCGGCCAGCGCTGGCTGCCAGTCCACCTCCTGCGAGAGAGGCAGCGGGGCGCCAGCAGCGACCAGGAGTCGTACGCCGAGTCCACCGACGGATGGTCCAGCGCCAACTGCAGCACCCTGCCGCCGCCCATGAGCAAAATTCCAGCCGACCGGTACCGGGTGGCCGGGGAAATCGCCCAGCCCCCCCGGCTGGGCGCGCAGAAGGACGAGTGGGCGAAGAAGCTGTTCGGGGCAGACAGGGCATTCAGGGAGCGGCAGAACGGCAAGCGTGGCAAAGATGAGGAGAAGAAAGAAAAGGTAAAAGTCTCGGCTGTGGAAGAGTGTGGGATTGACGGGAGGGATGGAGTCATCGTGCTCACACCCTGGGTCCGTCCGTCGCCAGTCGCTTTACTTTAGTCACAGGGGGCTGTTGGCATGTTGCGCTTTAGCTTTGCTTCTAACAATCATTGAGCAGGGAAACATAGGAAAGCAAAATTAAAACTGAACTACATGAAGAGTGGACAGACATGCTTTGGCATTGATTCTATTTGTTCATTAGGTTTTTTTGTTTCTAAAAAAATGCTTTCTGGCTTTAAAGCCAACGACTTAGGGATTCCTACCCCTTTGCCACAAGGATGAAAACGCTTAAGTTTTTGCAGAAAAATACTTTTTTCGTTTCTTATTATCCAAATGAATAGAACATCAGGTAAATGCAAAGAAGAGGTTTGCTGAAGACTGCAGGTTCCAGCCTTTGAAGACCAGGGTTAAGCACCCGGGTGCAGGTCCCTGCAGCTTTAGTGAATCTCCGCCGCTCGTATTTCTCAGTGTATGAAGAAATAACTGCAGTTAATTTAAAAAAAAATGTCTTGCCACCATTCATAAGTCTTTCATATCTTTTGTGGTCTAATCTGTGTGATGTGATGTGTTACCAGATGAGCTGTCATGTGCTGCCTTCCAGTGTCCTTTCAATATCTGAGCAGAACTCCATCTTCCGTCGCATCTAAAAATAACCGCAGCCACGCTGGCTCTCCAGACCATACGAGTAACTCGTGTGTTGAGATACCTTGAGGTACCTTGAGATGTTTGATCAGCAGAGACGGCTCTGGGACACTTGTGCTCGTTCAACATATCTGTGCCGTGCCATGACATCAAATAGGCCAGTCTGGCGTAGCCTACACAGCGCCCACAAATTCTCCCTTGCGTATGTTAGACAGGAGTCTCTGTGTATTCCGTATAGTATTTATATATTTACATTTTGCATATACCTTTAAATGCTTAGCTGACACTCATCATCTGGTGTAACCCATTTCTATAGCCGAGTATTTTTGTGGAAAATTCGTGTGATTCTCTTTCCTGGCATTCTACAGGACTATGACAGACCTTTTAAATTGTAGACTTCCCTAATGGCTCCATTTCATGTGTCACTTTCTCCTTTCAGAAAGTAGACCCTACAGAAATGCTGGAGTGGACGTTCGCGAAAAAGCTTTGTTTGCACTTGCAGTACCCGCCACGGCCACTAGTTGGCGTTTGAGGATGCCTGTGCTCTGCTGCTGGTGGTTCGGCATATATAATTGTGGCGGTTTTCGCAGCGTGCCTGTAAATTGCCTGCTGGGATGATGCCAACCGGCAGAGCCAGAGTGGGAGACGCGTGCGGTATAATTCTGCAGTCAGCCTGACATGTTTGACAAGCAGTCTGCATCAGCCTCCGTTAGGCAAAATCAGCAGGAGCCCTGGGTGTCCCATGGCCTCTGACGGGAACGGGGCACGGAGCTTTCCCGATGCAGTCGGAGATGAGAGACGCTCGTGCGTTTGTCGCTGTTTTATGCAGGAGATGAAATATCGGCCCGCCGTTCGGGCTGAGCAATGCTACCGCCTGATGCTCACGCCGTTCAGATGCGCTGCCAGGTGTCCAGATGGCGCATTGCTGGAGAAAAATCCAGAAACTGTTTCTTTCTTTCAGTCAGAGCTGCCCGAGGTTCAACAACGCAGTGAAATAAAACACCCACTGTTCTGTCGTGCCGATTGTTTTGTCTCCCTGAAGTAAAAGAGACAAACGGAAAGTGTACATCGCAGGGACGGGGTTGAAATATGAAATGTTTTGTAGAGAATGTATAAAAAAAGTACATGAGGAAGAGATTGGATTGTTTTTTTTCAGGGCTTTTTTTGGGCGTGTTTGTGTTCTTCGGACATCAGAGGGGCTCTTCCCGGTACAGTATGTGGAGACAGAGTACCCTTACACTTACTGGTTCTCTTTTTAAAGACCAGCATTGATCATTAAATCAGAAACGAACTGATGGTACAGTGGATTTGAGTATATTAGTTTAGCTGCACTGTGCTGCGAGTACAGATCCCTCTGCGAGGCCTTGCGTCTGGGGGGGGGGGAGGGGGGGCGCGGCTTGCAGAGCCCAGGCGAATCTGTACATTCATCCTGTGGAGGGTGAAGCACTGAGCTCATGTAAAATGGTCTCATGCGCTGAGTATTCCCCGGCCACACAAAAAGAGGCACCGGTCACCAGTCGATACAGTTTGTTTTGCCCATGAGCTTGGAAGACTTCCCAGCAGCCTCTGGGAGTAAACACGGTTGTCATGGGCACCGCTACGGCCTCCTGGGGTTCAGACAATGGAAATGTCGCGACGGTCCGGGTCGGACGTGTTGGATTGGTAACGCATCATGATGGGTCATTAAATACAAATAAACAATTTGTCAGTGAAACGAAGTAGTCTCATAGTTACTTCTCTGATAGTGGGACCTGTAGGTGAATTCTCATCGTCTGAGGAATGTCAAGACTAACACTGAAGTATTTGACTTTCTTCCCTTGGTAATTTTTCATTGGGGGGGGGGTGCATATTCATTCAGGTGAGAGAAGTAGGTGCTGTGCTCAGTCTGGGCCTTGAACTGACAAACTTCTGAACAGTGACACGTCATCCTAACCCACTGAGCCACACCGTGGTAGTATTACACTTTTGTTCAGCTGTGCCTTTCATTAAGCTGGAGTTCACGATAACAACGATAACGATAATAACGATAAAAACGATAACGATAACAACGATAATAATAATTTATTATATAATGCTTTTCAGAATCTCAAAGATGCTTACATAGAATAAAGTAAACAGATGACAAAATAACTAATTCCTTGGGTGCTAAGTACCAGCCCTTGGTTGTGGGTCTTAAACCCATGAAGTGTGCCACTCTCTCTGAACAGGATAGTTGCGGAGGGGCAGTCCTGCATGGTGATGAGATGTGGTTTAAAAGCAGCAGGTGCTCAGAAGTGCTAAACATGGCGCTAAAACTTTCCATAAGGAGTTTGGCCATTCCGGTTATTAAATTAGAGATGAAGAACCAATCCCTGCCTGTAACGGACAGACCCAAAAGCAGGACAGGGAGACCTCTGTTTGTGGGAGAATTGCTTTTAATGGCCACTAGATGTCACTGTTCCATCTTAAATATTTTAGTTTCGTAAAGTCTTCAAGCACTTTGTTTTGTATTAAATGTGCTATAAGGCAGCCAGTGTCATTCCTTTTGGGGGTGACTTTGGATACATTACGTTCGACAGCTGCATTCTGCATTGTAACTGCCCGTGTTATATTGAGTAACGCGTGACATTTAAGGTGGAGGTTAGCAGCTGGTGAAGTTCAAACGCCGAGTTTTCAGTGTGCAGCTTTTGGTGGTGAATCAGGCTGTGTTTGAACATGCTTGCTGAAGAGCTCTCGGCAGCCTCTGTCAGCCTGCGAAATGCTGAAACGTGAATTCCACCCAGTGCTCCCAGCCCAAGCATGTGGTGTGGTTATGCTGGATGGGGGTGGAGGGGGAGAGAGGGGCTGGTGTGTGGATGGCTTGAGGCTGGAGATGAGCAGGCTTTGGGGGGGGGGGGGTATGCGCAGGGCTCGGAGACGGCAAGGCCTCGCATTTGCCGATGAGGACAGATTCGATGTTTACTCGCAACGCATCGACTCTGGATTTCTGTAAACAGGATGGAAGGAGGTCAGCTGATCTTGAGATAGGCAGGGGGGGGTGGAGGGTTTCGTGGTTAGAAATGACAAATAATCGCAAAGGCAGCTTGAAAGGGGAGCCCCAAGGAAAATTACCTCCTGAAGTAAATGTCGGAATAATTTAGCTCCTGGGCCTCACCCAAACCCGCAGGCAGGCGTGCTTGCGTGGGGGGGGGCGGGCGGGGGGGGGGGGGGGGCTGGGGGGGCGGGGAAGGGAATTTGGCCTGGCGCTGTGCTCTTCCAGCTTACCTTCAGTATCTTGTCCTTCATGAAGCTTCTAAGAGCACGTCGCTCAACAGGTTCGGCATTACACTAACAATGAGAAGGTCATGGGCTCAAATCACAGGGGCGCCAAT
>JAABNY020000050.1:8349797-8363969 GCA_015164015.2 Brevimyrus niger
CCTGGGGGGGGGGGAGCGAGTGCTGGGGGGTCGGTGGGTTTCTTTATTACTTTCTTCTCCCTCAACTCTTTCTTCCACAGACCTCAAACGGCACCAAGTAATGGATCTAAGTCTTTCTTTTTTTCACGATTTGATACTTGATTTGAGTAGCTAAGAGGTAATTGCTTTGTAAATGTAATTATGCTTTCTGAGGACTTGTAGTTCAGCCGATCTGCTCAACACACGACGGGTTCACCCCAGATTACCTGCACCGGTGTTCCTGGACCACTTGTATTACCACCCCGCCGGCCCACTGATATAGCTACTTACACCGTCTTCTACTTACCAGATTTTCTTTTGACACTGTAAGACCAAGCAGCTCATACCAGACGAGCAGGGAGACGACTGTAGCACGTTAACGCTGCTCCAGGACGCCTCCAGAGCTTTCTCGACCTGTGGACTAGACCAGCTTTGCCGGCTTGGCCTCCATCGAGCTGGTTAACCACACTGCCATCTAGTGGCCGACCCTGAAACCTGTCGCATGTTTTCATGGACCCCAGTCAGTCGTCATACGGAAATTAAACACCAGCCCTGACACTTAAATGACAAATTGCTGGTACCTAAATGCAATTAAGTATTCGGCTCTCCACCCCGAGCACGTTTATCAACAGAACAAGCATCGGTAACAGAAAACTAACAGACGCATCGTACTCATTGGAGTGCGTCTGACATGATGAGATTTGATCTGCGTTCGCGAAGCCACTGGGCTCTGAAGTTCCACAGGTCCTCGTCATGAGACAGGCTTGCAGGACACGATGTGACCACAGGGGGCAGCACCTATGATGCAGTTAAACTATAGGTGTCAAACCTCGTGGACAACGTTTAAATACTCTGCTTGGAACTGCTGTGCAGATAGCCGGCACACTTTCTTTTTTTGTATATTTTGGCCTAACAAAAGATGATATATGCAAGTATGCCAAGGTCCTGACCTCCAAATGTATCCAAACAGGCGATAACGCACTTTAGCGACAGATCGGTAACTTCCTCACACGGCAGTGCGTAGTCAGGCATTAACGTAAGCCTGGTTCGCCTCTCCTGCGGTAAAATACGGCCTTGCTAAGAACAGATGAGGTCACAGATCATTCAGAAAGCCATTATAAATCCTTTTTTTGTGCCTAAAGTGCAGAGCAGAGATGAGAGGTGCACTTGGTGTGACTCAGAAGGCGTCGCTCCGACTGGCTGCCATGTTTGGTCTTGGTGGACAGAGGCGTAGGCTAAAAATGGCCGACTCTGGAGCTGGACCGCCCAGCATGAGCGCCTCTCCACATTCCCCCTCGCTGTGTGGCCCCGGGCCCCGCCGGGGGCCGCCTCCCCTGGGAGCCCTTATTCTGCTCCCATCCTCTGGACATATCCCCCCCTCCACCCCCATCCCTGTTTTTGTTGGCGCGGCCCGCAGTCTCTCCCCCCCCCCCCGCCCTGCATCTCCCAGGATCCCACAGTCTGGGCCGGGGAGAACCTGGGATATACTACGCGACCGGCAGGGGGGGGGACAGTACCTAGCTAATGTCACTCAAAAACACCACCCAACCTGTCTTAACGAGTATCGCTGAACGATGACATTACTGTCCCCAGCTTACTAAAAGGCTTTGGATTTTCTTATAGTTCATGAATGAAGTACATGTTTTGCCTATTAAAGGCTGAAGAATTTACAAACTGAATGAAATCTAGAAGAATCCTTTGCCTGACGACTCCAGGTCCCCCTGGGCGAACGTGCGTCAGGCCGACTCTACGGCGTTCTCTGACACCCTATCATTTCACTTTAACGAGTTCTTCTGGAGGTGGATGTGTGTAAATAGCACCAATCCAAACTCGTCTGTATAAGGTTCAAGGATGAGGCAGTTCTGAGCCAATCACGGAGTGAAGTGTCGCAAGGGGGTCGGGTCAAATCTGCCTCTGGCCCCCGATCGTTCCTGGTATTGAGCAGCGCAGAATCCTTCACACCGCGTCCCTGTTTGTCCGCGATTGTTTAGTAGAATGCCATAAAAGCAGGCTTCCACGGAACATTCCGGTTCGGTGTAACTGAAAAAAAACTATATCAGTCTCAGGGCCCTGTATCGGAAACTATTACTTGTTCCTGTTACTGAAATGAACACTAAATACTCGGCATGACATCAGGTCCAAACCCAGCTTACTAGAACCTCATCAGTAAGAGGGGCTGAGCACTACAGCGTCAGACGGTTTGAGATCTATCAGCGTGTTTGGTGGGAAGAGCCAGATGGGGGTGTGTGGGGGGGGGGAGCAGCATACATACTATAGAAACTCCAGCAAGAAGCTCTGCAGCCCTGGAACGCCACCCAGCTGCAGAAGGCTGTCGTCCACTAGGGGGCATCACTCACGGTTCAGGCAGAGGATCCATTGTGCAGATTCTGTGTAGATGCACGCCGTTCACGGTGTATGAGCTAGATGTTTCTGGGTGTGTGACAGCAGTGCCTGCCTCTGCTGCCCGATATGCCGCTCGCAACCAGCAGGTGGCAGTGTGTGTCAATGGCCTGCTGAGCTGTAAGACCAGTCCCCCCCCCACCACACACACTTGAATGGGTGCTCTGTCGTTTCTGCAAGTCCAAGACGTTCGGAGCTTGAGGTGTTCAGAGGCTGCCTCGCTGGTTCTACACCACCCCAGTTTCTACAGGATCCATCTCCCGCCATAGGAAGTGCACTCAAAGTCTTGGAACACAGTTCCTGTTAAAAGCAGAATACCCCATCTGAGCCGAGCAAGAAGAAGGCCACATAAGGCGGATTTAGCTGAGTGTACAGTCATGATTAGGTAAATGAATAACCTAGTTAATGCCTAATAGGCCAGTTTGCTTAAAAAAACGGGCTTTGAATTCACAGATAATGTTTTCGGATATCGAGTTGTAGGACATCAATGGCTGTAGAAGGCAAAGATGAATCACTCATCAGGGACTCATCAGTCCCACTGCTGAATTTTTTTTGCCAAAACTCAGAAAAACATCTCGGCTTGTGTGGCTCAGATGCTATATCTCTCACTTTCACATGTTATTCAGGAAGGGGAATATTTATAAGCAGCTCTGGTCTGAACATGTCTGTTTGGGGTTCTTGTCGACATGGATGATGCGGCGTTTAGCCAGTGATAGAGCGAAATGTCACATGTGGGACAGCAGAAGATGGTGTTTGGCTCTCATTGGTAATTAGGCAGAATCGGATCCTTTGTGTTTTCTTTCAGTTCGACGGTGTAAGAACAGTATTAGTCTGAGTCCGTCTGAAAGCAAAAATGTCAGTGTTCCTGCTGTCGGCCTTGGGTGAGCCCTCCGCAGCGTCAAACGTGATTTAAGGCTTCACCTCTGGGATGAGAGAATGACGGCTGTAGGCTATCGTCAGGATCTGTGCGGAGCTGCGTGGTGCGGCGTGTTAAGCTGGCGTCGGAGAAAACCTGCCCGGACATCTGAAGCCGGCGGCGTGAGGCCGGGTTGCCGTTCCTCGTGCCTGTCGACGCGTCTGAACTCGCCGGGGTCGCTGCTTCCACTTTAGCTCGTTCCTGAGGCAAACGGGACGGCCCTACAGTGTCCTGATGCGATGAGATGAGCTCTATGCCAGGCGTTCACCCTCGAATTGTCCTCAAGGCCGGACGTGATTAGATTCAGCCCTGCGTTTAAAGCAACTTTTCAACAAGAGATTCAACAAGATCATTTTTTATGAGACAATGTCCCTCTAACCTTGGAACACATTCGTATTATTTTGTTGCCTAGCAGATATTCAGTGTTAACATTTTATAAACCTTTTACATTATGTAAGTACACATAAATCATTTACATACTAAATGAGGTTAAATAAAGCACTTTCCTCCATAACAGAACAGCAACTGAACCTTTCTTGGAAAGGAAACAGAATCCATCTAAGATTCCCTTAAGCTGATGTAAGCCAACCATTATTGTTACTAATGATAACAAGGCAATTTAGCCATGGATAAGGATAGCTGCTGAGTTTTCCTGTCATTTTTATCCTTTATTTCATGTAATTAGCTGATGCCTTTAACCAAGAAGACATACGACTTAAAAAGCAGGGTCATCCGGTCCTTGGAACGATTCGAGGTTAAGGGCCTTGCTGTCAAGTTGGGGATTTGAACCTACAGCCTTCTGATCGTAGGCACAGCATTCCTAATCCACTAAAGCAACCACAGTGACTTGGCCTCAGCGAGCTGTCACATTCCATAGGGGGGGGGGGGGGGCAGGATTTTGTGTAACACTAACCTTAGGTCAACCTTTCTGTCCCCAGGTAAAGAGAGGAGATCTCGAGACAGGGACCGGAACCGGGAGCGGGGACGTACTTCCAAGAAGGTCCACAGGAGGGCGTCTTCTTCGGGCCGCCTTGCTCCCCCAGAACCCCGAGACGAATTGTCCTGGGCCGCCAACGGGATCATCGACGTGGATGGGGTGCGCCTAGAAGAAGCCCCCCTGGGGAAGGTGGGGTCCCATCTGGGCCGCAGCCTGGACGGCTGCGTGTTGGAGCTACAGGGGTGCCGGGGCAGGACGAGGACCGGAGTGTGCCAGCCGTCTGGCCTGCCCTCCATGATCAGCGCCCAGGCCGGCGACGGCAAAGTCGGCAAGAGCAAACACCGGGCCACCTTCGTGTGAGGCCGGCCTCCGGGACACCCGCCCCCGTCTGCACGCGCTCGCCGAGGGGACGCCTTCATGGGCAGGAACGGTACCGTGGGTCTGCAGAGCGCCCATCACGCATAGTACCAAGAAACCACTGAATGATGTATGAAATACAGGCGCCAGCACAGCCAGCACAGGGGGGTCCTCTGCAAACAGGCCTCGATTACCTCCCTCACTCCCTCAACTACCATCTAGGGGGGGGTTCAGAAAGCAGAAATCCGGCCCGAGGTTTTGTTTCAACCAACCAGTTGGGTGCAAAGAGTCTCAGTCACAGAGAACTCAGCTGGTTGGTTGAGCCAAAACCTTGGTCTGGGTTTGTACTTGCTGGCCCTGATCTTTTCATCTCTGCTACAATCCAATATCAGAGGTATCAGTCGCATCTTAACGGTCCTGATTTTCCAGGTTTCCACCTGAAATTAAAGGTTTGAAAGGCACAACCAGTACATTGTACATCCCTCTTTGCTTTTGCATACAAGACCTGAGGTCGACCGCTGAGATACAACATGAATTTATTAACGTCCTGCCACGCTGTGACGGCTGACTCGCCTGCAGGGGGCAGTCATTAGTCAGAGCTCTGAGGCGTAAGTGGATCTGCTCCCGGTGAGGTGCGGATTTCAGCAGCTCGGCGTGGTACTGACGCAGCCCGAATGTTAGCATGTCATGCGTGGTGGGGGGTTTGCTGCCCCCAGAGCTGACTTGGTCCGTGCCCATACTAAACACTGCTCTTTCCTTGACGAGGGGGGTCTGTAATGCCGTAATCTCCATTATTAATTCATCCAGTTGAACAAATGTGTTACATTACCATGTTAGCGCAGCACATCGTGGAATTACGCGCCTTGGCAGCGTATGCAAACTCGCTTCTAGCCTTCGGACTTCAAAAGCACCCACAGCGGCCAGTTAATCGTATTGTTAATTGTTTCGGAGCTTAATATTAATTTAATAAATTGATGAATTGAAATACCAAAGGAGTATCTCTCTTTGATTAAGCACCAAAGCGCATTTTTACAGGAGTCTGATCTCGGTCGAATTTCTGTCCTTAAATATTGTGAATCATTACTTTTCATATGGTTAGATATACACTATTTAAATAGAAGCACCCATGGAATTATTGCGAAGCTTGCTGCAGTTCGATTTAAACATTTCGTATTCTGTCTTTGCTAGCTGTTTGATGCAGCGGGATTAACCAGCGTTGAATTCTGAGCACTTTGCATTGATTTCAAAGCAAAAAATGTTCCTCTGAATAACAAAGTCTACTGTGACCTCAGAGCTGATAATGAGGCTCCTTTTGAACGTTTTTTTGCCAAACAGGTCGACGCCTGACACAGGTGGTGGCTTGTAAGTCGCTCATGCATATTCCGCGATGCTTTATGAAAGACCAGGTCAGGTACGTTCTACGGTCAGTCCACCATCAATTCCGCCCATAGGGGCAGGGCCACGTCCGGAGTGCCCTCTGCCTCGTGCCCTGCGCATCCCGAACAGGCAACCAGACTCACTGTGACCCTGTATCGGATGAGGATGCATACAAAGACAGAGGTGTAAGTGACGCACAAATTCCTACATCTTTTTAAAGTGTAAAAATCACCGTGGAGCACTGTGAAGCGCAATGGCATATCCAGACCAATCAGAGTTTCTGTTTGGTCACATGACAAGTTGTAAGCAGCCGATCAGGTAAAGTCGGGAATTCCTATGACTGCTCTGGCACGGTCATGGGTGGGGCTACTAAGCAGCACAAGGAACAACACAGGGAACAACACAGGGAGCACACCGTGGGTGGGATTAAAGTCTATTACAGGTTACATATATATGAACAGGTAAAAGTATAACATGCTACAGGGGATACCAACTGCAATCTCGCGTGACCCAGAGAGGACTTACAAACTCCGTAGGTGGTCTTTTCCACTACGATCGACTGTTTGGTTCATTACGTTTATATTAAGACTGGATTATAGAGGAAACTGCACTGACATTGCTAAGTGAATAATATTTAGAGTCGTTATACACGTGAAACTTTTCTAAATTAAGTGTCACTTGAGCCTGTTTTGAAAAAATGATTCGCAAGTTAATACAGCAGTCACTTAATGGAAAACGCTGTACATGCTTATAAAAACATTAAACTCATAATGCTGGTGATCGTTATGTGTTTGTAAGGGATACAACCATAGTGATTTTAATTGGAAGATTTTTCAATTAAGTGGAGCATTAGGATTTCTCTCTACGGTGATATATAAACCCACTGGTCTGTATCTCTGAATCGTGAGCTCCCGCACCATGTAGGACGGATAATCTCATCGGTACTCCTCATATCTGCATGTAGCCCAGGATGTGCGGGGGGGTTCACGAATCATTGAAAGTGCCTTCCCTCTGAGGCCCGAGTGTCCCCTCTCCATTTCTACTGAGAGGGACTCGCGCCGATCAGCAAATTTAACCGATTGCCCGTGTTCTAACGCGAACACCCCAAATTTACTGAGAGACGCCTCCTCAGGCACCAGCCTCAGAAAATCTTTGCACGACCCGCCTCTCTTACATTTATATAAACCGTCCGGGGACCAGCAGTGGTTAGCACTGTCATCTCCGAGATGAGATGATTTGGGATCCGGCTTCGAATCCCCCAGTCTCCCCGTGTCCTGGTGGGGCTTCTTCCGGTCTCTCTTTCCCCCAGTCCAAAAAGCTTTCTGAGGTTGAAGTTGCCAGTGTGCCCTGCCTTCTACCCATAGCCAGCCCCCAACTCTATATTAGACCAGTGGTTTCCGATAATATATGCATGACATTACACAGTGGACCCCAATTTAATGCAGTGCGGTGTGAACATACCGAAGTCATCATTTACTCTGGATGTTTGCAGATTCTCAGCATGATGTGAAATGATGAATCCCGAGTGTGCTACGAGCTAAGACCAGCAAGCCGCTGATGTCTTGTGTAGGATCAGATAATAATTATAGTCCTACTGATTTCCAAGAATGAAGAGCAATTGGGGTCAGCACACTCCGTTCTTTGCAAATGCACGACCAGCCTTTTTGCCGCCGCATTTCCTGCCAGTTACTGAGCGACGTCCAGCAGAGATTGCGGGCAATTTGACGATGTATATATTTCCCACACTTTTACGTCCGAGTCGAACTGTTGTGGCCATTTATCAAAATTCGTATGCTGAAATGTGAAGATTTCCCATAATCCCAGGATCAACTGACAATCTATGAATGGACAAAAGCACAGGAGGACACCAATCATATGCCTACTGAATAAAATTAAACATAAGACCGTAAAGAACCATTTGTATATCTACAGCAGCACGCATGTGAATGCAGTCAGAGAAGACACTGTTGAAAGTCCTATTTACTGTAAATGCCTATTATCTGTCGGGTGATAAACTGATCTCACAGAGGCTGTAATTAAACCCTAATTTTTAAGCCTGTCAGAAGGTAAATTTGTGCTTTTGCTTAGACCTCAGCTCCTGGGCCGTGGCGGCGACCGTCCCTGCGCAGCATAATAACCATGAAATTAACTACCCACGTAGCTCCCATATTGTCTCATGTTGCCGCCCATAATACAATAATCCATTAAAAACCTTTAAGGGATTTACGACTGACGACATAGGGACGGCGATATATCTACGCCTGCTTGCGTTTAATATTAGTAATTTATTAATCGGCAGCGAAGGGTTTTGTTGTAGCCAAGGCTTAGATATGTGGGCTTAGAAGCCAGATGCTGTAAATCCCCGATAAGGTGTTATATAATCACTGGGTAAAAATGAGCAGTCTGCGGTCTAAACAGGTGTCCTTAAAGACCGCGTGTTGTTATGAATTAAGGAGTGTGCAGATGGGAAATGGGTGTTTATTCAGGCTAAAATCCAACACGCGCTTCATTTATACAAATGTATACCCGTCATACAGCTGGGCTGCATGGGCGCTATATGACCAAAAATGTCATTCACGGGATTTTCATTCTAACAGTTTACTTCAATAAAAACCTCTACGAATGTTTTTAAAAACGTGCGTTTTTATTAGTTATTATGAAAAAATCGTTTACTTTTAGGTCCATCGACATGGTATATTAAATCGTTAATGTATATTCCCCTCCATAACGGAATTGTTTTGTGATTATAACTGTATATTTAGTCCATAGAGACATGTTCTATTGATTATATCCGTTAATTCATAAGCAACTATATGACTGGCGGTGCGTTCAATTCCCGCTGCGTAAGCAGAGTGATTTCATTGTTAGGCCCTCCGGCAGGCCCTTAACCTTAAATTTCTCCAGGGGTGACCCTGTTTTCTTATAAATGTATGTCGTATTGAATAAATCTGCCATAAATAGCAATGTAAATATACGTTGTCAGCTTTTAGCTGCGTATTTTTTTTTAAAGTAGTCATCATTTCCTTAAAATGAATGTTATATATTAAGATTGACTAAGTACACATAATTTGTGTGTGCGTACATATATACTTCATATTTTAATATAGGCCTATATTTATCAGTGCAGTCGACGAGTTTGGTTTACTCGGAGGTCACCAGTGAATAACACTAACTGGAATAGCATTACAGAAGGTACATTTGTGTGCGGTTTGGGGTCGTCTTAAAACATTTATGTTTCAGTGCAAGTAACCGATGTTTATTAGTCACGCTTATAGTGTATTGAGCTACTCGCTGATAAATTGTAATGACAATACCAAGCACCTTGGGTTTCATGGGATTTGGTAAACAGTCAGAATTAACCACCAAATAATTTAGAGAGCACAACCTATAGACTATAGCCACTATGCAATTCGGCGAATGACTAGGGCCTACAGACAGTCAATACACAGCGTTAGTTGTGAAACATCGAAACAAGCCAGTTAGAGCAAACAACTTTGATAAATGCCTGCCCGCGTTGTTGGTGAATTAGAAGTGTATTGGGGGTGTTAATTCAGGTTACGCTGACATCCCTATTGACAGTCATTCTTTGGGAAACGCACCTTCGACGCAGTTGCGCTTGGTCCGGCCCCCAGCCCCCTCGGTTGCGTCCAGAACGTTTCTTGGTTTACGAGACCCAACCGAATCGAATTGCCGCCAGAGTCTCTTCTGAGATATTCTCGCAATGTTAAGAAAACTAGAAGAATAGATATGCCTATGGCTTTAAAAGCGCAACAATTATGCTGCAGAAACAAATGTACCAGAGGAATATGTATTGAATGCCTAAGATTAAGTCGGTAATTCCCGACAATTAAGAAGATTAACAATATATATTAATTGCATTTTTATTCTAATAAAGTTGCACGAATAAAGTGAACCAAGCTGAAGAATTATTTTTCTGGTACAGCATGGTAACCGTGTATGTTGAGTTTTAGTTCATTTGAGATTTATGTTACTTAATCTGGAATGAGCTGTTGATCCATAAAAAGAAAACTCGCTTTACCGATTAATGTAATGAATAAAGCGGCGTTAACTGTATAAATTATTAGTTGATAAGAACATAAGAACATAAGAAATTTACAAACGAGAGGAGGCCATTCGGCCCATCAAGCTCGTTTGGGGAGAACTTAACTAATAGCTCAGAGTTGTTAAAATCTTATCTAGCTCTGATTTAAAGGAAGAAATGATGTCCTTCCCATAATGAAATAATCGACTGTTTCACAAATGATCGAATAATGGGAGCATATCCCGTAACGGGGTGAAAATGGTGTAATGCATTCAGTCAACACATTAATCACGTCTGTTTATTCACGACCCCAGCCGGATTGAATACTGACTGGGGTTTACCTTTGCTCGCTCTACAGCGACGCCAACCGTCGACTGCGATAAGACCGTCATACGCATCTGGGTGCCCAGCGTGAAGAGTCATTCTTCTGCCGTTTCTGGGTACATGTGGGACATTGGCAGGTGAGGGGAAAACCCTCCATGTGGAGCCAGTGACTGCATCTTGTCGGAATACCTGGACCTCCGGGTGGATTTTCACCCCAGCAGAGCAACAGCTTTGTCTCAGTAATTAAGAGCTGAAGCAGAGTGTAAAATCAGCAGCACACTTCCCCGCTGTGGCCACAGATATATGATTTCTCAGTTATCTTTGAGGGAGCGAGGAAAGGTCATTTTTCCGTGTGTTGTAAAAGGGTTTTAGGAAATCAAGAGCTTGCCTTGCTAGAAGCTGCAGTCATTCGTGGGTAAAAAGGCACTTTTAATGCAGCAATATATAGGTGGATTAAAAAACTACAGCAGCCTATATTTATATGTATTTATAGATATTTATATACTATCTTGTATCAAACAGTGGGGTGGAGGTGTACCTGTTGGTAGCAGTTGTCGGGAAATTGAATTGCAAATTAGCAAGCAAATCTTTGAAGCAGACTAAATAGGTCTATTTTGTTTCGACATTTGTTTTAATGAGATAAATGGCCTGGCTAATGTTTGAGCCTCTGTATAAAGGCATTAACTGGAGAACCTGTATGAGGCCATTCTGAACCCCGATGTGCTCCCGTCTGTGAGAGACTGGATTAATAAAATCAACATGTGCCGTAACATTACGTGAGAGTACAGGTTTCTATGTTGTAAATCTGTATTCCATTACTGCCGGCTGATTGTATTGACTGTGGCTCATCAATACCCATAAAATAGCCAGAAAAATATCCCATTGAGGTTAACGTACTCTGCAATGACAGGGCACTTATCGACGGAAAAGGATAATTAGACTTAGTAAGAGTCAGTCATATGGAAAGCTGTGTCCACTTGGGTGTATCAGAGCAGTAGACGCTAATAACTAATCCTTCCTGTAAAGATTTAATCAGCTATCGTCAACAAAATGCGCCGTCTCTCTTCTCATTGGTGGGTTTTGTGCAGACCGGGAGATATGCCTTTTTATGTGCTCACAAAGGGTCTTTCTGTAATGTGCATCGTGCATCGTTCATGAATGTACTCAGCGGTGCTCAGCCCCAGCAGGCTGTTAGGAAATGGCTTGTTGCACACCTGCCTCCAGCTTGGAACGTGCTGGGGAAAAGGGGGGGGGAGGGGTGGGTCAGACGGGAGTGTGCTGGGGGGGTCAGACCGGTCTATGGAGGTGGGCTGTTGATCCTCCAATTGGGCGTCATAAAACAGAAAGCTGGAATGCTGGGAATTTTTTCGTTCCGTGTGTCGGGCGACTGAGGTAATGGTTAGGGTTAGAGTTAGGATGTTGGGGCGGATGTTGGAGAACCCAAAGAACCCGAGTAGACACTTGAACCCTGTTAACCACTACACCCCCCCCCCCCCCCCCCCCCCCCTCCAAACCTCGTCTCTTGTATAATCCCGGAGACTTCTGCTGTGGGGAATGGTACGGGAGTTTTTAAAGGTCGTTATCCGGTCCAACACATTTGCGATACGACGGCTAAGTCTGGACGGCCTCCACACCGTCCAATCTGCTACCCCACGCTCATTAAAGTTGGCTCATAATCGACTGCTAAGATGTATCTGCCGCTGCGGCTGCATGCCCAGAGATGAGGAGATCAGAGCCGTCCTGTGTCACCGCCACAGAGGACCAGCAGGGGCAGCAGAGCCCCGAGACGACTCCCTTCCTCAGAAAACCGCTCATGGGCACGCCACGTTATCTGGAGAATTAAGGCTTCTAGAAAGATCTGCACGGTTTAGATTTGGAGACCGCCCCATATAGACAGCGAAAATCACTCCGTCTGACCTGCATTTTATGTATATCCAACACTATGTAATTGTGGAAATCTAATTTCAATTTGAATTGTTTATTTTGGAATATATCACATTTCCTTGTAGACAAATATATAGTCATGTAAATTCTGCACACCACACATTGACAGATACTTCTTTTTATAGCGTACAACAGGTGTGGGATCTTAACTGTCAATCTCAGAGCCAGGAGTGTGATTCCAGTAGGGCAGCCCTATTGTTTCAAACAGCGGTACTGGACGCCCTATGCGAAAAGAAAATAATTCACTGAGATTCACCCACAAACACTGACGCTGGCCAGAAATTCAACATCATAAATTTTCAGCATGTTATGGATATTGCCGAGAGTTAAATCGTTATTATTATTGATGGGGTCCCGCTTCCTTTCTCTGTAATTAAGATGGTGTAACACCATAGAAAGCAGGGTATGTGGCTGCGGCGTCCTGCGTTTGCAGTGAGTTTTTAATAATGATATTTGGCGCTTCACAGCCAAGGCTGTCGATCCAGACATCGGTAATGCCCGCCGCTACGTTGATTTCCTTCGGTATTCTCGACGGTCAAATTGCTCGATAAACTTTACTAGATAGGCATTTACGGTAAAGTATACAACATATAGGCCAAAAGACTACACAAAGGTACTTTGTAGCTGTAATCCTGTTAACTGCATTGAATCATTACATTTTATAACCAATAAAAATCAAACACACCTCAACTGAATAATGTTTATTTTATTATTTGTTACAGCTGTACGCGGACCAACGTGTGTTTGTCATATTTTAATTGCGTTAATGCATTAGGTTGCACCGATTGATTTTAGGCATTTTTTTTCCAACCTGTTAAATGATTGAAGACCAAACTATGCATAATTCTTAAGCATAAACGGATTTATTTTTTAATTACAAGTCAGCAATACATTTAACACTCGCATGTAGTAATTGTATGCTAATGGTGTTTGCAAATTTGCTTTGCCTCTGAATGCATGGGAAACAGGGCCTGCAGGAGTGCGGGAGAGTCACTGCACGCGAATGCGCAAGACTCGGCGGGTCTGGCTGTAATTATCGGGTCTGGACAAAACAGGCGACATGAGGAAGGGAGAAATAACGGGCATTTTATTGTTTGACTCCTTTTTCGATGTTAGCGAGCCTGGGCAAGACTCACAAAACCGGCAGGACACAAGAAACAAGAGAAGCTATTATGATGTGAGAATAACAATAGATGTCGGGAGGTTGTAGGTACTAGAGGTGTGGGTAGGACAGGAACACCCTCATCTCACACACATTATTGAAAATAAGAAAACTTATAGAAAGTTATAAACCTTAAAAATACGTCTGCGTAAATTGGGCACTGAGCACGCGCAGAACACGCAGACGCAGAATAACGAGCCAGTGATATTAAGCGTGACACTCGCGTCGTAGGATGACAGCGACAGAGACAACGTCCCAGTCGTATTCGGTTTGATGGAATTTATGCTGAGTTATGGGAAGCAAGGTGAACACGTGTCCCGTCATGGCGAGACGTCATGAAAAAATTATTTACTGCGCTGCGTGTAGAGTGCAGCTCACTACGAGGAGCATATATGCAATATAGGTCTGAAAATCCTGCCAGCGCCCTACACACACGTCTGTGATTTTTAGATCTATATTGTATATGTTCCTCATATTGACTTGCTCTCTGCACGATCATTTTCCTGCCAGTCAGCCTTACCCCTATGACGGAGGGACACACACCATCACCCAGGTGTTTCCAGTATGATGGGGGGGGGGGGGGGGGGGGCCCCCCCCAGGGGGGGCGACACTTGATAAGGGCGGGGCTCCCTGGTTGTGGGGGCCGGCTCCATGGGGGGGGGCCAAGGACGGGGATCTGGGGGGGTTTCTGGGCT
>JAABNY020000050.1:8393746-8406673 GCA_015164015.2 Brevimyrus niger
TCCAAAATTATTTTTTAGTGAGGATATCAGAGGGTCAGCCAATGGCCCTGGAACATGTGCCCGGTTGCGTAAGCACCTGCCCAGTCCCAGGATTTGAACTGGCACAGGCACAGACCATCCAATTCAAGGAAACCTGGACTTCTGTGCCTCTTGAGCAGGGTTTCCCAGCCCAGTCCTTGGGGAACCCTGGACAGTCCACGTTTTTGCTTCATCTCAGCTCCCAGCCAATCAGGAACACCCAATACCTGGTACAGGTGTGCTGGTAGGTGAAAGGAAGCAAAAATGTGGACTGTCCGGGCGTCCCCCAAGGACTAGATGGGGAAACAATGTTCTTGAGAACTAGGGGAAGATGAAGGCAGCGTGTGGCTCGGTGGGCTAAGCCTGTGTGCCTGTAATCAGAAGGTCACTAGTTCAAACCAAGCCTCAGCACGTCTGCGGGTCCTTGAGCGAGACCCATGACCCCCAGCTCCCTGGGCACTGCCATGAGCGGCTGCCCGTCGCAGACAGCTTGCTTACAAAGAGCAAGTTGAGGGAGGCATAAAAAAAAAAAGACAATCATCACTTAAAGTGATGATTATTAGAAGATGCTATGCCCTTTTATGCTTTTGTTAACCCTTAGAAGAGCAAGTTTAGCATAAATCACTCTCAAAAGTCTGCAAGAAAGGTATACACAGACACAGGGTATAACCAGAGGTAAAATTAGCTTTATTCAAGGTGACTGATTAGTAGGCGAGGTACACGTTTTGCCTCGATTCTCCCGCATTATGTTCCTTCATAAAACATTGAGAGTTACACAAGTATAAATGCATGCGATACAAATCAGTCTTCCAACCGAATGTCAGTACGGGTGCTGGCAGCCAATCCCCATGAAGCATGCGGCCAATATACAGCCAATCCCCATGAAGCACTGGCCACAGGGGAGTCCGTCAGTCGGTGAGCTCGCCGACACACTGCAGCCAATACACAGCCAATCGACAAATACAACAGATTTAGGACCCCCCCCCCCAAACACACACACATGGCATCCAGGTACTGACTGCCAGTAACTATACTCTGACTTGCATTGGACCTATTGCTGGCTGAACATTGGATGCAGGTCAAGCCACATCTGAAGGGCTGACTTGTTGGGTTTTCCCCCAGTAACCCCAACTATCCCAGTGTCCCCTCCCTCTCACCCTGTACGTGAGAAACGATTGGGTCATCCCAGTCGACCTTCTAAACCCTTCACACCACTATAGTACTCATGTGAAGGAGAGTGAAGATTGTAAGTGAAATATACACGCGAAACACACAGAACCGTCTGAACAAATATTCACTAGTACTGTAACATCCGAGCAAAAATATTCAATAATCATAACATGAATTGGTCATTATAAAATAAGTGCTTTCAATTTCTCGTGTTTTGATTACACAAATCTCTACATCCTATGGTCCAAAAAGTGTTTCAAATTGAGCCCACAATCCCTGGTCATCGACTGTACCATGGTGTGTTGAGAGGGAAGAACTGCAATGGAGATCCTTTCGATAAGGTCCCAGAAGCAGGAAGCCAGTTGACTCGGGTGCATCCACACACCCTCAGAGCTCATTGTGGTTGAATCCATTGCGTGAGATCTTACTGGTGAGATCCTGCAGGTGCTTCTTCATCTAAAAATATCCCATAAGAATGTCTTCAGAATAATCCCTCACAATGGTTCTACATATTTAGCAAAAGGTCTGCATGCCCCACCTTGTAGCTCATCTCCCGGGTCTTCTCCGCCAAGTTATTGTACTTCTCCTTGGTCCTTGAGATGTGCTCCTTGTCCCCCAGGGACTCCACGTGCTTCAGCTTCTGGTGGGACAGCTCTAGCTGCTCCTGGTAGTGTTGGTGTTTCTCCACCTTGGTCTCAAAGTGCTTCAGCTCTTCCTGCATGGGGTATAGGAACAAAGGTCACTCTTCAAGGTGACCTTGAGGAGCCATCTTACACACTAATTTCAAAAGGAAAGGGGAAACAGACCTTGAGGGAATCCAGCTCGTCATTGCTAAGGTTGGCTGTCCTTGCCATCTCCCACAGCTCAATGACTCTTGGTTCCTTAAACTCTAAAAGATCAAAAGTGAAGAATGCAATTACCGCATGGTCACATCTCAACAAGACGTCAGGAGCCTCCACGCCCTGTCCAGACAACTTTAGTACATTTTTACCTTCCTGTTTTGGCTTTCACACAGCGAAAAATAACCGTGAGTCATCCACTGCCAGTCGGGCTGCTGCTTGTTTTTGCGTTTGACTAATAACAGGCATATTTTCAAGCCTGTTGCGAAATGTCACGTCTATCATGGCTAACAACCTTCGGGTCCTTTGAGGAAGCTGCCCGAACAATAGTCCTATTATGGGTTCAAAAATAACATGGACTAGAAACTACCATAAATAATACACAAAGTCATATACACCTGTATTTGAATAATTAGTCCTTCAAACCGGGTTTGGGATGAAAGATACGGAAAAGTTCTTCAGGGACAGAATTTAAGTTATGAATAATTGATTTCATCGGACGGGCAGCTGGCTTCCTGCAGATTATCAACCCAGGAGTGTGAGACTCGGACCACCCACCACTATCCGCGCTGAATCCCTCGTGACTCAGCTTGCGCAGTCGTTCAAAACCTTGGTTGAGGTTCCGCATCTTCTCCTTCAGGTCCTGGTGCTTCTGATGGAGAGCGTGCTCCTTGACTTCCCCTTCCAAGGGGGAGATGACGTTCTTGTGGATTTCTGAGGGGGGGGGGAATGACATATCAGCCTTAATCTCGATATTGAAACAAGGGTCGATCAGATAGGCAATGATGAATGGTTGCGATTTCCCAGAAAGCTTGGGTGGCAGGAACTGGCAGTAGAGTGTCAACAAAGACCCTGGAGAAACCCTGAAACCCTGCAGGTCTCCGGGGAAGGATGCAGGAAATCGATCTGTAATGGTTACATTTAAAAAGCAGAGGAAGGGAGGAGTGGGAAGGGAGGAGGGAGCGGTCACCCTCGGTCCTGCTGACGGTGTCCATGAGGATGTTGTAGTCCTGCACCTTCTCCTTGTGGTGCTCAAATTCCCGCCGCAGACTCTGGAGCTCCTCCTCCGAGAACTTTCCAGAAGACTTGGCCTACAAGATGAAAGAGGCTTCAGACGCAGCAGCCCATCTGAAGTCATTCCTCTACACCGAGGCTGTGGCTGACATTTTAAAAGAAGCTCACAGCATCTCAGAGGAGCACATATATATGATACAGGCCTACGGTTCCTTGTACCACCATATAAATGATCTATATCCTTTTAAAAGACGCATACAAGACACATTAACATACCGCCTACACTTTCTACTGAATTTTAAAGTCTGATTAATTGCCATTCCCTTCTGTCGCTTTATGTTCTTCTAATCTTTTCATGTTTAATTTATAGTTCAAAGCCCAAAATGTTTTAAAGGATTACAAACAAATTACTGTGTGCACACCATAAAACAGAGTTTTCACTTTTTCTAGGGCTATCAAGTCCTAAACTAAGTGGTATTTAATGCTAACTGCTTACCTTGCAGTATAACAAACAGGGGACTTCACCGCGTTTCCCTTACAATTAAGTTTAAGTTTATGAACCAACACTAACACCAGACCTGTGCTGATAGGAAGTGTGGATACAGAACGTCAGTACAGTTAACATCTAGCAGGTGTGAAATAATTAGCTAAACCAAGTCCGGCAAGGCTGGTCCTCCGAACCCTGGACTTTTCCCCTCACAGAAACGATTCTCCATTTACAAAGAAAAACAGAGGTTCGAAAGGGCCTCATTCCCTTGATCATTCTCAACGTTTAGTCGCCTATGGAAAGTTACAGAAGAAAGTCATCAACACCGTCGGAGAAATAAATGGACGACGTATCAACCCCGCCAATTCACTCCGCTGGGAACCATTTAAGCATCCCCGCCATCCATTACGACAGGCCTCCAGTTCTCATTACTGAAAACGGAGCATCAATTTTCTAATCGTTCCCTCACCTTGTTCCAGAGTTTCTCCAGCCTGGGGTCATCAAACAAACCGCCCTCCTTGCTCTCGTGGTCTTTAAGGTTATTGCTTTCTAACGGACGGGTGTCCTTTTTTCCATCCATGCCGTACTTGGCTAAAATAACTGAGGGCCAGAGAAACGGGGGGGGGGGCGACATTAAGGTGCTTGGCAACAAAACGGAAAACAGAACTCGTTAAAGGTGCAGCGTCCTTTAATTCAAGATGTCAGTACTACAAGGACTCTATAAAGGACACAAACTCACACTTCACAAGAGAATTTGGAGCAGAAGAGACACTTCATTGATCCCTGTGGGGGAAATTCTCCTTTTGCTTTGACCCATCTTGCTCGCCATGCATATGAGAACAGGCTTGGGGGCTGCAGTGACAGACAGCCAGCTTGCGGTACCCGTGGAGCGGAGGGTTAGGGCCTTGTTCAAGGGCCTACAGACACGTGACTATTCAGCTTAGGCTGGGTTTGAACCAGCGACCCTCCGATCGCAGACACAGACTCAGCCCGCTGAACCACACAACACCCCAATGCATGGGTTTTCTAGGGAACAACATTAATCTTAACCATCAGAACCCAATTAAGAAACCAAAGCCAGTAAAGCAGACACTTTGCAGTTTGAGTACTGTAATTACTTCAGTTTGATAAACAGAACATGACATTTAGAAGTCACCCTACAAAATGATTTTCCAATTTAACCTTTTAAGATTTGTATCCCATCTTTTTTACACTGAGATTAACTCAGTTTTCCTATGGCAAGCGATGTTTAGGCCCAGAAACTGGAAGCCCAATTCTTAGATATTCATTGAAACATCTACTAAAATTAAAAGGCACCCGAATAAGCCAAGGCTATACCAACAGCAGCAATTATTCATTTACTTATTTATTATTAAGGCCCTAAACACTCAGTGTGGTTATACATCACGTTTCCCCCTTAGATGTAAAGATTGGCGGCATCTCGCTCACCGTTGAAGCTCCTTCTCAGCTTGGCCTCCTTCTCCCCGTCCTCATCCAGGCCCTCAGCCTTCATCTTCTTCCAGCGAAGTTCATCCTTCTCCTGAATCTTGAGGTCGCTGTGTAGCTCAGCCTGTTTAACTGGATCCAGTTGCATCTGGAGGGGAGAGACTACGGGATGTAACAGACCAATCTGCCGGCTAACCATATATATATATATATATCACCAATATCTGTATATTAACTTTCGAGTGCAATATCTGCAGTACTGATCACCACATTCACCCAGCTATTAGTGTTCATCTGTCATCTCTATATCCTCCTGAGACCAAGAGGACACGCTGTGAAATTAAAAATAGAAATAAATTTGCAAAAAAATCTAAATTGTAAGATGTCTCGTTTCCTCTAAAGACAAATAACCTAAAACCGAAGGACACTTTTTCCCTTGGGTCTCAGGATGATATGTCACATTCATTTTTATACAGAGATTGTTTTACGTCATACTGCATACTGACAATTTTATCTGGATGTAGTGTGTAGTCTTACGAGCCATTTCCTTCGGGAAAATAAGCTTTCTGCTTCCGATACTCAGCAACCCCCACCAGAGGGTCATACTTCATTACCGCATATTTCAAAACAGGCTGTAACCATTCTTATCTCCTTATTACCCCTTGATGACATATTACTTCACTGCATTATAAAATAAGCTTAATCAAATTGAAGTCCACATATTACTGTTCAGAATGGCCTACATTCAAGAGAATTAAAGCTTATTGTCCAACTGCAACTCGTTTTCCAGTGTTCGTGCAAGGCCTGAAAATTGACGACAAAATAGCTCAAGTTAATATGGGTTTGTAGATGTTTTAAGCCATAGAATGGATAGAAAGAAATGGCAACACTGAGTGAATAATTATGCATGCACAGGGGAGGTTCTAGCTATTGAAAAGATCAGGGGCTGAGTCAAGTTCAGCTGGGGCTTGACTTTTTTTATTTTTGGAAGTAAGATTGGCATAGGGGCGTAAAGCATTTGTGATCGGACCTAACGACACACATGTACACGCCATCATCTTACTCACCCGGAGCGCTTTTTCCCAGACCTGATTCAGTTTGGCGATCCTGAACTCCACTGTGCTTTTGCCATCAGTAGGTTTGGGGTCATTCATTTCCTTGGAATATTTACTCGCCAGGACCCCGAAACATAAACAGCTAAGTAACATCACACACAAGCTCTGGAACTTCATGTTATACAGCAAATATCGATAGTTTTTTTCCCGTGTTTATAAAATCAATTCTCTTCTAACTATCGCATGCGCGAAGAACACCTAGCTAGCCCAGAAGCTGTACGGACGCTAGTCATGTGCACAGGCACGCAAAAGACAAATTTAAAGGACCGGGGGAAATGCATTATGGGATATGTAGTTTACTAGGCAGCGTCACGGCGTTCCTTATATAAAACTAGAATATACTTCTGAACTGCAATTCCCACAATGCTCAAAAGGCTCGTCTCCTGGTAACTGCAGAAACGCTGTGAGCAAATGAGAAGCACCCACGATAGAAGGAGCGTTCTTGCTGTTTAGAGAGGCTGGGAATGCTGACAGCATTCGTCGTTACCGTGAATTGGCGTTTTCTTCAACTTTATGTATCTGCTTTACAAATGCATTTGGTTGCATTTTTTTTATTACTTTTTTAAGTAACACACGTTTAAACAATTAATCAAGATCGTTTTTAATGATTGTTGGACCTATTAAGGGTCCAAAGCACAGAGTGCTTATGGACCATTGTTCTTCTTCTTCTTATTATTATTATTGTTTGTTATTAATTGTGTGAATTGTTTAATTGATCAATGATGAAACTATGTAATTTAAATGTGTGTTTAGTGTATATGTGGTGTAGTTGAACCACAGATCCGGGGAAAATAATTGTACAGGAGTCTTTGGCCAAAATTTTGCTGTTTGCTCTGACCCGCTATAACGGAATGGTCTTGTGAAAGATTAACCAGTTATTAATGTTTAGGCGAGTGAACATCGGACTGGTCTCTAACAGTTTCTCACAGTCCAGAAAATAGTAGTCATGAGTTGCAAAAAAAAACATGAAACGTTTTGGTCAATAGAATCGACTATGGTATGCTTGTATAAGTATTAAAATAAAAATACTCCAAGTAAACATGGAAATAATGATTTCAGTGCCTCTTGTGTACACAATACTTCAAAAGGAACTGTCATTTATGAAGAGAAACTTGTAAAATGACATTCCCGTTTTAGTATATAAACGATGTTCCTTTAATATGTCCTCTCCCATCCCGAATCTCCCCAAAATGCATTTCTTAAGGTCTCAGGGGTGAAGGTCTTAGTGAGTTAGCCAGTACCTTGAACCACTGAGTTGTATGCATTAGTAACTTTCCTCAAGATGGAGCGAATTAAACGCATTGGTATGGCAAAGTGCTATAAACACCGACGAGGACTCAACCTTGATAGGAAAAGAAAAAGAACCTGCAGAAGGTTTCGATTTCAAAAGCCAAATAATAATACTCAGTATCTATTTCATATTTGAGTTATCTCAGTTCTCTGGATGCTAATAAAGATCCGTTTTTATTTAAATTGTGAAGGGAATTGGGATAAATTTACCTATAGATCTGGTTAATAGGTTTTACATAATAATTGCCCCATTTTGTATTGGTTCAGTGGTTTTTCATTTGGACAAATAATGCATCTTATGTTTCGTTTGATCCGCCTTGTGTAACTCCCAGAAGCCGGAGAAAGTCAGATATTACTGCACTTTGCTGAACCCAGTTCCCCATCATCATACTTTACTCAGTTCACAGAAGTAGCTTGGTGATTTAGCATTAAACGCCCCTTTCTACTCTCAAGTCCACCTTATCCAGACTCTTCATACTTAATTACTTTCCATTAAATATGGCTGCCGTGCTGTGCCTTGTGCGATTCACTCGCGGAATGCCTCACTCGACAGAAGAACAGAACATGACTGCACGCTGACATTCTTCATTCAGAGATAAGGAGGAAAGAAATTTGGGACACAATCCATTTGTAGGAAAACGGCCGTATCCAGCCAGTCCAGGCAGTGCGGCTGCTGGAAATGTGGAATTAAAGTGTTCAGTTTTTACTGAGCTGGTAACTGAAGTTAACTGTCCCACTGCTTGAGGCAGGTCGGAAGTGGGCGGTGTGCCTCGCTGATTTCTTGATACAGATCTGGCAATGCACAGAAAATTACTGGCTGGCCCTGCTTTAGGCTGAAGGTGTCTCATAGTTATCTGGGTGTTAGCATGACGGAATAGCAGCCGTCGTGGCAGCGTGCCTTTCGTTTGAGCTGCGAAGCAGAGCTGACCAGTCCGAATAGGCAGGGGTCATTCATGTCCCTGGAACAGTGCCGGGGCTGTGGTGCAGGATTAGACGGGTGATCCTTAGTCAGGGCGGGATCCTTAGAGCATCGGTCGGAGATGATGCTGGAGGACATGGTGTCAGACAGCCCTCGGTACCCGAGCATCTCCCAGCAAAGGCCTTAGGAGTACTGGGAGAGAGCGGACCCCATTCGTCCTGAGTATTTGGTACCCTGGCACCTTCATCTAGCAGTGTCATCCGGTGACGAGCTTGAAGATTATGATTAGCCTTTCATATTTTTGTTTCCATTTCATTTCAACTTCGTTGTAATCCTCCCTTGTAGGACTCTGCTTTTACCAAAAGGGGGAGCTGCTGAGTTTACTGCCTATAGTGAACCATGGGCTGTTATGCACACAGATGGTTATCCCTCTGTGGTGGGGTCACTGTCCTTTAACCCCTGACAATACGCTCAATTTTTCATGAGACAGGAAATCCTGCGATGAAATCTACCCTTCCTGCCATATATTACATTAAAATGGGTCGTGTTTGCATCCCATGAGAGGCAGATAAGACCTAGAAAGTCTGAAATTTCAGATTCTCTCCTCAAAGTGGCTGTATAATATTTACATAATCTTAATCTTATTGACAGATATTTTGTCACAAAGGAGAAATGAATCGGCCTGGTTAGTGACATTGACAAAATGGATCTTCCATTCATTAGTCTAGATGAATTGCTGCGATTCAATTAACCTCATCACATGCTTGATATCTTTCTTTAGAGAACAACCAAGTTAAAAATCATAGAAGAAGGTCTTTCGTACACAGGTTTCCTGTATGCTGGTTTTCAGCTGTGCTGACTTGAATTATTGTGTTCAGGTTAAAGCAGAATGACCTTCCTTACAAATACTGACGTAGTCAGAAGAAAGACGTGAGAGTAACATACTTAATGTTCCTCTGCGAGAACAAACCTGGGATGCTTTGATTTTGCAGACCGTGATACATGAATGGAACCAGCCAAGAAACATATTGCTACAACAACTCTGGGCTTTCAGAGGCTGCCTGAGGCTGTCGACCTCAAAAAGTCCTCAAAAAGCACGAACGTTAAACATTTGAAGGACTTGGTAAGCGTGACCAGCTGCATCTGACATTCACAGCGCCTTCTGGAACTCTCACACATACCTGCGTTTAATGCAATTCATTTTCATATACAGATGTATGTATTTGCCGGATCGGGCCCACACAGAATTATAAATAGCAAAATTACAAATTAACCTGTTGTATTAAATACCATTAGGTAGTTTAACAACAATTAAACAATTAGGGCACTCAGAAAAAAAACAAAACAGCAAAATTACAAAAATGTACTTTTTTAAAGAGTATACATCTGGCCAGTGCCAGCAATTACAACACTCTATATTCATATAGTTTTCCCTCTGGGAATCAAGCCGTTGCGTAGATTATAAAAATACATTTATATAAAAAAAGCATTAAAAAGTAATGCATAATGTGACGTGAAGACAAACGCAGTGATGACATTTTAAGCGGAAAATGCATCGACGCAGTAATTTTGTATGTTATTTCTCGGGTGAAAATCTAGAACCAGTAGCAGCTATTTAGTTTTAATAAGTAATAAAAAAAAGCCTTTTTGTGATTTTCCACTTAGCATTTTAATCACAGCTGGTGGCTTCATTACAATTCCCGATGAGCACTTAACTTTTCCCAGAATGCACTGCTGCAGCATTTGAATCCACGCGACCATTAGGTGAGCCGCCTGTCAGGCCTAACATGTCGAATGCCACCCGGTGGGTTCATCTCCAAAGTAACATCTAGCTACTGTGCGTTGGTGGTTGTTATTGCATGTGCTGCCCTTCCTGCCTGCCTGTTAACTACATTCAAAGCCATTTGTATTTTAAAAATAAGCTCCTCCTCGAAATTTGTCCAGTTAGCAGTTTGCCAAACAACAATTCTGTGCTTTAATGCGACAAGGTATTAGAGTAATGCTGGTTGGTATATGTTTGAATAACCTACTTTAAGCTCAGAATGGCGTGTAAATGTTTTGTTTCCCTAAATAAGGGTTTGATCTGTTTTAGGTGCTTAGATGTCAAAGCCTCAGGGGGTTATGGAGTTTTAAAAGAGGCATTTTGCTCATTCAGTCCAGATTTTTTATATTTCGGTCCATTATGGTTATTGTCTAACGTTGCAGTCACATTGTCTCCTAATGACTGCCGCTTTTCTGCTCTCTAACAGGCCTCGGTTTTACGAGATAATGCACAAAATAGACCAAAGGGTTCTTCTCCGATCAGAGGTGCAGTCTTGATAATGCATACTGTCATTCTCAGTGTCGTCCGAGGGCTGCCTGAGCCAGCTGGCGTCTCTCATTTGAAGCCAGACGTCACTCGCCGGCCTTTCGGAGCCGGATCGAGCGCCGATCGGATGCATCTTTATCGACCCGGCTGCCAAATTAAAAAGACACTCGACGGCAAAAGCACGGTAGACGCAGAAATACCCTTCTTTGTTAAAAAATCAACCTCCGGGATGGAGCCTCACCCCCTTATCACCGTCTGAGGGGCCGACAAGACAATTAAAAGTTTTCAGGAGCAAGAGAAATCACAGCACTCGGTTTATCGTACATGGCTTTTTTAGAAAGATTTTTCTGGTATATCAATATTCATTTTCATCAAGTATGCTCCAAGAACGAGCAGTAGAACATTTTCATTAATGTGCTTATTGAAATTTTGTCTCTTTTTTTACCTTTTAAATGGAAAGCACACAGACCTCAACAAAAACAAATATACTCTGAAGAACTACTGAATTGGAATATTTATATATCCAACTTTTCAAGCTGCTTATCTAATACAGGGCCCCGAAGAGCCTGGAGCCTGTCTCTGAAAAGACATAGCATATCCCGGACTAGAGGCCAGTCCAGTCCAGCAGGGGAAGTCCACTCACGCAAAGGGAGTTTAAAGACAACAGTTCATCTGAATGCAGACGTCTACACTATGGGAGGAAACCGGAGTACCTGGACAACACCTGCTCAGTCTGGGGAGAACGTGCAGACTGCACGCACACACAGCTGGGGCTGGGGTCTGAACCACGCACTGCAGACGCACTAAACCGGACCACCAATACTCAGCGCTAAAACTGAAGTGTGTTTTTTTTTTTCCATTGCGAACTTTTCCGTTTCGGAAAGGCAGGTACTCTTCCCCATAAATTCTCTTGCGGTTAGCGGGTACATTTTGACAGAAAGGCCCGCGCTCGCACACCATCCACGCCAAGCACTGACAGCTTGAGACTTTCGGGGAAGGAGATTAACTTCAGGCCGGCTGTCTTCCTCGCAGCTGAAGCTGTCTGTGCATGTTTAAGACTGAAAACTGGGACAGGGCCAAATATCCATCCATCCATCCATTTTCTGTACCCACTTATCCTATTCAGGGTTGGGGGGGTCCTGAGCCTATCCCGGCAGCTACAGGAACCACTCAGGACGGGACACCAACCCTTTCCAGGGCGCTATCACACTCACACATTATTACAGGGGCTAATATAATGTTTTTAAACACTTTGTTTATCCAGCCGATTAGCTATATCTTATCGATTTAGTCAAACTCCGTTCTCTGAATTTGCCAATGAAAAGTAAATTATTGTTTATGTCACTTTTCTTGTAAATTAAATTTAAAGGGATAAACATATTCATATAATGTCTTTGTTCCAAATAAACTTTTAATCCATCCATCCATCCATCCATCCATCCATCCATCCATCCATCCATCCATCCATCCGCTAACTGCTTATCAATGCTACAGCTATAAATTATGAAATCAAACCCAAATATGTTTTTCTGTCAATTAAAAAAAATGATTCTCCTCTGTGCTTTTAAACCACATCGAACGTGGCAACTGCATAGTCACTATATACTTGATAAATGCTTCACAAACAAAAGGAGGAATAATGCAACGAGGGAATCGGTTAATAAGTGGAGAAATTGCACAATTGCTGCAACGAACATGTGATCATCGTCGTAGCAGTGGTGTGGGGGGGGGGGGGGGGGGAGTGTTGGGTTGTGGCCGCCAACTACAATCAGGTGGGATTTCGGGGAAACCAATCTCGAAGGGTCCTGTGTAGAGTAGCTCTAAAGGACACTCGTTTTGTCCATATCACCTAAAATCACTGCTGGGGCAGCAAATAATATAAAGGAGGAGATTAAAAGCCAGATTTGGGACTCATACAAGAAATAGACTGAGGTTTAAGGTCAGGGCAGCTCAGGAGAGCAGCTTCTCTCAGAGTGGTTTCATTTTAAAATGTCCCGAGAAACGCAGAGACATTCCGCCTCTGTCTGAGACAATAAACGAAAAAATCTAATGAGAAGCAGTCAGGGCAAATAACTGTGTCTTTGTTTACTGTTGTTACTCCAATATTACAATTTTCCACGACATTCTTGCAGGGAGTGCCTGGGGACTGCAGTTTTGATGTGATGGGCGTTCTCAGTAGTTTGGTGTGAGTGCTTCAGGGGAATTCAGTCAGTCCCAAACAATTCACAGCTAGCCCCCTCCTGTACAGCAAGTCTTCTTAAAAAAAAAAAAAAAAGGTACTGGGGGTGGGGGGTGGGGGGGGTAGGGGGGGGGCGCCTCGC
>JAABNY020000050.1:8458825-8475371 GCA_015164015.2 Brevimyrus niger
CAAACACCAGTCACTCAGACACCTGTCACTCAGACACTAGTCACTCACACACCTGTCACTCAAACACCAGTCACTCAGACACCTGTCACTCAGACACTAGTCACTCACACACCTGTCACTCAAACACCAGTCACTCAGACACCTGTCACTCAGACACTAGTCACTCACACACCTGTCACTCAAACACCAGTCACTCACACACCTGTCATCCAGACATTTGTCACTCAGACACCTGTCACTCACACACCAGTCATTCAGACACCTGTCACTCAGACACCTGTCACTCACACACACCTACAGGCAATTTGGTAACTCCAGCTCACCTCAGCATGTTTTTAGACTGTGGGGAATACTTGTTATTTTTTTATTTTGTAAATAAATAGTAATAAGTCCAGTGATAATTAATGGATGACGAGTAGGAACGGTATGTGGAATCGACCACATTTCTGACGTGACGTTAAATGAGACTTTGTGCAGGTGATCTGATACGAACTGGGAGCCCGGAAAACTGACATCAGCCAAGATTCTGTGTTTGGCATCACGTCTGATGTTGGACTGCGCAGCGCGTTGAGGGGGCCTCAGCCTCAGCAGACGGCGGGTGGAATTGGCCCATATGGTAGCAAAGCTGTAATCAAGCGAGACGAGCAGACCGAGGAGCTCAAGTGACCTGCGTGCGTTTGCCGCGCGCCACAAATCTCCAGCGTCTCCACCCGCCGAGACAGGAAGGTCTCACACTGCCTCGCCGCCACGTTCGAGCAAAGCTGACCGACAAATCGCTCTTAGTTTTTCATCATTTATGCATTATGTATAATAATAAAAAAAAACAACAACAACATAATGATAAGAGAAAATAGATCTATCCATCTTCAGTCAACAGTCTATCCATCTTCACATCTATCCATCCTGGACAGGGTCACAGGGATATCAATCCGAAATCCAATTTCCTACCACATGAAAACATTCACGGTTTTTCAGGAAAAAAATAAATAATAAATCATTCTTGGATGTTCTCCTGTGTACATCCGCGATTTGCAAAACCCACTAAACGTCGGCACGTAAATACACATCATCCTCTGGCAATTATATCCACCATGAATGAGATAAACAGAGCGTGCGAATGTTATGACTTCCCCAGACTGGCGTAACAAGGCGTTTATATGATGCATCCTGGGGACTGAAGGCACATTAAGGGACAGGCAGCGCCGAAGAGATTATGGTGTCTGTCAGACTCGTGTGACGGCTGAAGTCACAGAAGGTGTCAACTCTCACCGGGGCGATACCGCCGGACTGGGACAGGTCACCGGCTGAGGAACACAGGCTCAGGCTTGGCCAGCGATTCATCCACCTCGCTGCTGCCTTCTAACACAGAGTTTCTCAGTCCGGTCCTCAGGGAACCAGAGTCAGTCCGTGTTTTTGCTCCCACCGAGCTCCCTGCGAGACGCTCCGCATCTCTGCTCCCGCCCGGCTCCCGGGTAGGGGGCAAAAACCCGGACTTGCCTGTTGGTCCGCAAGGACCGGATGGGAGAACACCATTCTAGCATATTGCATTGCCTTTAGCGTCGGGTTCAAGCCCATGCAAGACGATCCAATTGGTCTGGAGAAGACATGTCAGAGAGGAGGAAAGCACAGCACTACTGTCTGGTCTCAGTTTGCAAGGACACCCTTTATAGATTTTTCATTTATATATCCCCAAATATCCTTTGGTGCAAGAGAGCATGAAAATGTAATAATTATCTTATTTGCTAGAAATTAGGCACCGCTGAGATTCTTGTGGGATAAACATCGCTATTCCGTTAGATGCGAGAGTAAAAGAAACGCGACAGATGTTAGGGGTCACCAGTCAGAGGCTACGTTAGTGCTTTTTACACCAGCCAAGCAGACACAGCTGGGACTGCATTTATTACCCTGCTGGAGAATTCAGCACATAATGTACCCGACAGACTCTGCTGAGATCCACTGTTTATAAAGATTTCAGCTGAACTTAAATTAACCCTGATAAATGGCAGCAGGATTCAAATATAAAGGCACCTTTTTTTTCTTGCAATAAATGGGAACAACAACTTAAACACAGTCGATTATAATGCTGCCTTCTTGATAAAGAATTAAATTAGTTAACTGATCTTCTAACCTCTGCAAAACTAAACTTAATTTATCAGAAGTTTCATCTAGGATGAAAAATAAATTATTCAGTCAGCGTTTTATTTTAAAGACAACGTCTTCATGTCAGACTCATAATGGGGCTTTTAACTGATAACTGCAAATGCATTTTAAATGATGAAAGAATCTCGCTCCCTCCCTCATCTTTGTTCTGATTCTCTGGTTCGAGATCTGCTGATGCATGGGGGCTACCAGCTCACCTGTGCGGAATACGGGTAATCGTGCGAGGGGAAAGTAAACTTTTCATGAATTGAAATTCTGGGCGGCCAGCCAATCCAATATGCTCTCAAGAAAGATAGACGCTAATCGCATCAGTGCTAGATCAATGCCTGAAGGCCTCCAATACGTCTTTCGAGCATGTGATGTAACTCCGATCAGGGAAATGCTTCACCATTGAACAGAATTCTTTTGTCCTGCCTTGAGCGTGTTACATCCACTTTTAAAATTACTTGTTCCATGAATGGAAGTGGTTTGTGCTACAGTGTTGATGGTCCTACATGTGCGGATCGCCCTGGAAATGGAAAAGATGGTGAGTAACTCTCTCTTTCCATAATTCACTTCCTTTCAGCCTTCCGCCTAACAATAATCTGCACGACTACTTCCTAGATGTGGGATGATCACATCTGATGCAGGGTGGTGGTTTAAGCTTAGGGTGACGTGCTGTTTCTCCCTCCCCCTTCTTCTGCTCCAGACAGAGTGACTCCCTTCCTTCTTTGACCAGGGCTGCGGCCCCTATCTGCAGACAGCCTGACAGCCGCTCTAACCCTCCTTATTTAGCACAGAGCCATTTTTTGCCTCCGAAATATGTGCCCGAATCTAACAACAGCAGGACACTGAGCGGTGAGTAATATCATCAGGGCGGTCGCATTCATCTGTAATTTGCAGGGAAGTGGGGAGTGAAAGAGATGCTAAAGGAGGAGATATGTATTTAACAGAACACAGGCCTCTATTATGCAGGCAGAGGCAAAGCATTTGAAAAAAAACGGCAGGAGATGTGGCTGACAGGGAAACGCACGGACCTGATCTAAAACGAATTCATAAAGCGAGCAGCTTTGAAAAATAACTGTGGGGCTTCTTAGATGCTCTCACTGAAATGTAAATCGATTGGGATCCAGTGGTGCTTTCTTTCCCCCGAAGTGAACCGGTAATTTCTTTGGCTTTTACAAATATACAAATAGATGTGTTCAACATGCAAGAAAGATATCCGTTTTAAAGACGTAGGCAAAAATGTTGACATATCCCCGTCTTCACTCCTGTCCATATCCACTACATCTATAGTCATATTTCTTTATATGGTCGTAGAGGAGGCAGGACTAAGGCATCTGATTGGTTGGTCCCACCTCCTCTAGATGCTTGTACCCACCTCCTCTACAATCTGATTGGTCAACTCTCTGAACTAATCGTTTTTCCCTTCTGCCCTCAGAACATCTTTGTGTTTAATTAAAACTCCCTCGAGCTTGCAGACATCTTGAGCTCGTTCCAGAAATGTTCTTCTGCATCTCTCCTGCTTACACCTTAACACCCGTCCTTGCTGTGCTTCCAAGCGAATAGCAGCACAGATTGCTGTCAGACGGAACGGCAGACCCAAACATTAGCTCTTTATCCAGCAGACAGCACAGTTATCTTCTCTTGTCGATGGACGTGCAGACCCTCCTTCGCTGGGCTGTCCAGCGAAGAAAAAAAGAGTTTTCATCTGCTTTAAGGGGCAGTGGAGATGTCCTCCATATAACGGCCTCTGTTCACCTCAGAGCTCACCGAGTGCTGAAGAGGCAGAGCTAGAAGGATGAGTGGCTCACCGAAACAGCGGGTAATGAGGTTGCTATAACCCTCTGTGAATAGTCACATTCTGCCTTCAAGAAAGCCGAAGTATTCGCGTGACACATATCAGCGCCAAGGAGATGTAGAGAATGAAGGGGACGTGCAAACATTTGCGTGCATACATGGCTTTCAGTTTCAATTTTCAATAGACGCTGGCTATTCTTAAACAATGCGTTTAGAATACACACGATATATGCAAATAATATTCAAATGAACTAGCCAATAAATCCAGTCTTCGAAAGTCTATAGTGAGAAAATCTGCACACCTGATAAACTTTTTTAACCACTTTCTTGGGGTTATTGTTATAAATTTTTAATTTTATTAAATATTTAATGTGCAGCCGCATTCACACAGGAATATTCAGGAGGAATTTACATTATTGCCATTATGTGTGATTGTTTAAATAGTTTAGCATATATTTTATCTTCAGTTGTTGTAAAGTTACTGATTTAAAAAGTAACAAAAACCTTACAACTATTTTCCACAAGGAATCATCAAAAATTATGTATATTTAGGTTTTTTTTTTGAGGATGCTGGAATTAAAGGGATGTTGAGGCATCCAATCAACGCTCCGCTGCGTGGCAAATGGAACCGTTCCACTCTCTACCCTGGATCAGGTCGCATGGTTCCCCAGAACAGTCACGTCTGCAGTTATCAGTGGATAAAATCACCGTGTCCTTGGCCAAAAAAACAAAAAACTGTGAGAAAGTGGATTAATACAGTATTTCCTAATCAGGTCCTCGGGGACCCTCAGTCGGTCCATGTTTTTGCTCCTTCTGAGCTCTCTGCCAGACAATCCACATTTTTGCTCCCGAGGGAGCAAAAATGTGGACTGGCTGTGAGTCCCTGAGGATATACTGTATAAATCCATATTGAGTGCCGATATTATCTGTAAACATATTTTGCTCCTCAAAGCTGCATTTATTCTGCCGATGCTCTCGTTTAGATTTGCCCACAATTTCTTAGAAATTTGTACAGTTACAGTACGAGTCAAAAGTTCACACACCCCTACTTGTTTTAGAGCAGCTCAGGTTAATCTTTTAGGGGTAAGGTTAAGGACACTGTTAGCAAGCATGTTTTAATATGTTAATTAGCACAATAACAATAAAATGTGAACCTGCATTGACACTGTACCCTGCATAAAACACATTTCTGACTATCTGAATACATGAGAACTTATGTCTTTCAGATAGTGGAAAAAAAAAAACAGAACACATTTTATTCAATCTGATCTAGATATAAACTTACTATTTTTCTTACCAGAATGATTGTTTTCATATACAGTATGTATGCATTATCCTTGTTAAGAAAATCACATTTATTGTTGCAATAAATCAGAAATATGCAGTACAAGGACTATGATGAATATGTCACAGTAAAATATAACCTATGTACTGTAATTTCTGAGTCAACAAATAAGAATATAAGGTTGGGTAAGGAGGTGTGAAAGAGGCGCACACTTGCGAGAAAAGAGAGGGAGTAAAAACATTAAACGGGGTTTTAGGTCGATAAAAGTCCCTGTAAATTGAACAGGCATCGGCTGGCAGGGGGAGACTTTGTGGCTTGACTTTGACAGCCTATGTTGGGGGGGGATAGGAGAGAGTTATACCATGATGACAGATATTCATGTAAATCTACAGCAGTGAATCACGGGTCCTTCTGGGGCACAGGCAAAGATGGCTTAACCTAGCGAGGTACGTGGAGCGAGAAAAAAGACACGCACACAAAAGATGTACACAACAGGGGAGACTTTAGCTCTCCCGGAAGCTGAAGGAATGTGAAGGGGATCAACGCAATGTCAGAGACTCCCCTTAAATAATTCAAAAGGAATCGGCGTAGAGGAAACCACCTTTCCTGAGAGATTCCTGGAACTTTGGCTAATTGCTACGCTTCTCCAAGGCTATGGGTTGCCGCACGATTCAGCATATATTTCAGTTTAAGGCTGATGGTCTCCCAGTGGTGTATAAGTAACAGTGTTTTGCTTAAATTACTTAGTCATTGATAATGATAAATTACATTGCTTGCATCAGGCACTGGTGGAAATAAATTGCATCGCTTCAGGAGAGACCTAAATATTATTGAGTAACTAAGGAAATTAGTGCATTATGATTTTAAGAAGTATATTACAATGTGTAATACGTGCTATTATAAATAAAACACTGTTAGTATCATAACGTATTCACCATATTTAACTGTTTTAAATCTATAAATTTTCACTTTAGGTTGCTGGAACTAATGCAGAAAAGCAGCGCCGTGAATTATAAGGTTTGGTTTTGTTATCTTTGAGGGAAAATCTTTAAACTCCATGCTAGAGTTTCCCAGACTTTACGCTGAATTTGCATTTCCCTGTACATAAGACACAAACTTCGACAGCAGTCTCGATCGCGGGGCGCTTCTTATAAGATGTTATCCAGCTGTTTTCGATGGTTATCAGTAAACAAGTTATTCCGGAAGGTGGAGACTTGAGCCCCCAAACAAGCATGCAAGCCTAATTTGTTTATATTTTTATGTTTTGGGGCCGGCAGAGAGGCATTGTGGGTAATCCTCTGCCAGGCAGGTGCGGTCAGCTGACTGGGCAGAGTATATTAGTATGTTAATATTTTCGTTCTGAGGCAACCATATTAATTACCGTACCACTGAGGCACCAAAACAGTAAAGTCGTGATGCATGAATATTGTATAGTGTAACTGTCTAAAACAAAAACATTATCGGTAGATTTTACTGAATTAGGTCAACGCAGAATTCTCGGGTGAGCTCCTCATTGCATTTTGTTCACATTCTACTCAGATTCATAATAGCGTTCCCAAGGTGTATAAAACATTCCACCGGGATACATAACCTCAGAGACATTGGATTGCAAGCTCGGGTTTGAGGGAGTATGGTGTCTTCTGATGAGAAAGGGATAAGAGACAGGCACCTGAGCTGGCAAATCAGAGCACAGCTACGGCTGTGAGTGGAGAGGGCGGGGCTTAGCAGATGGGTTTGAAGTGGGCAGCTGACTCGCCAGGCTTGCTGGGCGTTTTTGCGTCTTGACAGCACTGAGCTCCAGGCCATCTGTAGTTCACTGGTGAAGCTTTGCTCATCTACCTTCAGACTCTTTCAGCCATGCTTCAATCGCAGGGGAGGGGAGCCCTTGCTCACATTATGCGGTCGTCCTCCGAGGCCTGCTACTGTTTACAGACGTCACTGTAAATCTGACTCTCTGTATTTTATAATCATTGTTCCCTAAACATTTTCCAGCATAAATACAGGCATTCTTTCTCGCTGATTATGATTGAATTAAGCAACTAAATTAGGCATTAAATTAAACACAGAAATGCTATTCCGCTAATCGAAGTATAACCAAGTACTTTCTCAGATCTGCCTTGAAGTCTATGCCCAGTGCGGGCCGCTTTATGGATGCAAATGACGTCTTCGCTGCGGTTGAATAGTTTCATAAATGGATTTTTGGTGGGTGTTCAAAACAAATATCCACAAAAACAAAGTCACTGGTGCAAGAAAATTAGCAAGAATGTCTTGCATGTCTTAGTAATGAATATGTGTTCTGCACCAGAAAATAGCTAAGATAGCCGTACTCATCCAGAACTCCTCAATTGCAATCTTTCACCTCAAGAACTCCTAATGAGATTGTACTTATTACATGAGAATCCATTACGAGAACTTTTTAATGGCTGGGAGGCAGGGCAACATTCCGGCTGCCCTTCGCGAAGAATCAGACCAGGATGAAAGGCCTTGTGGGGAATCGCACCTGCCTTCCGGAGCTGCTTTGGTGATTGGCTGGGGACCTCGTGACTGGCTGAGCCCTGAGGGGAGGGGAGGGGGGGGGGGGCTTGCTAACTTGGCAGAGAGCTATGGCCATTATGAGACATGATAACAGCAGACTCTAAATGTGTCTTTATGTTCATTTACGCCCACAGTGAAGCACAGAGGAAAACACTTTTTACACGACTGTGTTGAAATGATTATGGGTGATACTTATTCAAAGAGGGGAGCCTGTTGTTTCAAAAGAAAAAAATCAGTGCCAAACCAAGGCTCTTGGCTTACTTCAGGCTTCAGTGCTCAATGATTGGGGGGAATCAGTCGTCACAAGCCGTCCCTCGCCAATTAGCGTTTCCCGTGCTGCCTTGTTGATTTCCATAGGGTCAAACCAGACAGTGATTGACACCTTGCGGTAAATCCCACTAACCACTGGGTCGTTTACTAATCGATACATTCCCGTGCTTCTACAGCTGAAGGGAAGTCATAATATTTACAAAAATGAAACATATCTCTTTTTTTTTTTTTCAAAACCTACAAGCTTCCAGCGATTCCAGTATCGTTCTTTAAATTAATTTATGCCCCGAGGGCAGGTTTCTCTTGAACGACCGGGCTAAATTAATTTCCAGACCCCAGAAACACCTCCACATTTAAAAGCCATACAACTGAGGAGCAGAATGTTTGCGCGCTACTTTCAAAATTTTTGACAAAGCACATAGATTAGCATAATAGAACCATTTCTCTCTTTTGCGTTACGCTCACAGTTCTGTACCCTTCGCCTTTTTAGCTGAGTTTAGCAGAGTACAGCTTGTAAAATGCAGCCCTTCGCAGTCGGTGCTCGCTTCCCGTCTCAGTCGATTGCCGCATCTGCTGCGAACTGCCTTGCTAGGGGGGGCGGCGCAGGAGACTCAGTGGGTATCAGAGGAGCCTCACACCTCCAGGCTTGCAGGTTGCAGGTTGGATTGTCTCCCGGGCGCTGGGTGTATCTGGAGTTTGTTCGCTCCCCCCAAGCTGGCGAAGTTTCTCCCTGGATACTCAAGCTTACCCTCCCGGTACATGTGGTTAGGTGAGCTGGTATCTCTAACCAACTAAACTTCCATCCCAGTTGGGTGTCCTTGCCTGAAATACCTACCCTCCAGCCCTGTGGTTATGGGCTCCCCATGGGGGAGTGCATGGGCACTGGGAGGCCTAGGTTTGTGCCCCCACCCCCCCAAAAAAATAAAAAATTAGCACCCAAAGATGCTAAAAGGAACAATTAAGATACATAGTGCTCTAAGCATTCACGGCAGGGGTTTTGCTTTCTTTGTGTTGCCTTGCAACAGCTTCTCGCTGCCACACCTCCCCCTCCTTCCTTGAGAACTTCAACCCTAATCCCCCCCCAGTAACTCTGCAGCTCACCAACTGTACCCCCCGTGAAAATCTTCTGATTCGTTCTGGCACCTTCCCAGGTGAAATATTGAAATGTACTGAAAAAATACTGAAATGCTCGGTCGCCCCAGCCGCTGCGGCCTTGAACTGCAGCATCTGATCAGTCGGACCCCGAAGAGTCCCCGCGACCTTGGCTGCAGGCATTTGGTTTTCTCACCGTGCTCTGCACTTCTCCCATGTTTGACATCAGAAGAACATCGCAGGAACATTTAGCAGGGCCGGGAGTCTGCGAGGCCAGGCCGTCGCCGCGGGATGATGTCGTGGAGATCTTAAGGTCCAAGTGACTGACGCCGATCCCCCCGCGGAGAGGAAATGCTGGCGCTAAGTCGCCGGGAAGATAAAACCAAAGGCAGCCTCCTTGGAGAAGCAGACCAGGGGGAGCCAGAACAGCTTCTGATAGCCAAAATGCAGTTTAGCCCTCTCGGATTCGCACTGGGTTCAATTTAGCTGATAATAATGTTGTCGCCCCCTCCAAATTTAAGAACGCTGCACAGTATTCAGGTTTTTATTCCAGTTAAATCTGCTTTATATTTAGGTTCCCGCTCGATATCCAGCATCAGGTTCGCCAGAAGCAGGTTGAAATGTTGAATCGCCGTTGCACAAAATTACACATAGATTATGAAAGAGCATTTTCACCATCCTGCCAGCCAAGATACAAAGAGGATAGAGTTTAAGGTAAAAGGCCTCGCTGAGTAGATTTAGTGCAAGTACATTATCTGGTAATAGATTAATCAAGGAAGCAATAAATGAAGTTGAAATGAAACATGGGCTGGACTCGCGTCAGCGGATGTCTTTTCTCATCCTGGTGAAAAACAACAAGGTTATTCTGCCAATTTCCCGGATGCCCGTCGGGACCCCCGGACGTGCCGCCGGAGTCGTCCTGAGGTTCCTGGTTCTCGCGTTACGCTGAGAGTTGAGGTAAACGCATCGGCGGCATGCCTCGGAAAGTGAGCTTTTAATCAGGGACGACCGCAGCTGGCTCCCGCTCACGCTAATGGCTCCGCGCTCGTTCATCATCCGGGCAAATTCGCGCGATTTGATGCACGACCGGACCTCCCCGGCCTGCTCCCGTCCTCTGTGGACGTGGACCGACGGCACCTGGTACCTCCCTTCTGCGGGGACTCGAAACGGAGGCAGGAGAAATGAAATGGCAGATGGTTTTTTTTTTTTTGCTGCACTGTTCAGGAATTAATAATCTGTAAATTGGCATATCACAAAATACTGAAACCTTCATAGAGAATCTTCATACAAAGTCTTGTTATTTCACCTGTCTGGTTCAGTGGCAGTATTTCATTGGTTTGCCCTGGTCAGTCATGCCCGAGTTGCCCTGGTCAGTCATGAGCCTTGGTCTTACCAGCCTTGTATTATGAATTTGTCACATAGAGTGAATTCCTTCAATGAAATGATATTCAAATATCATTCGGACAAAGAGTATCTGCCGCCTGACTGAATGACTAATACTTAAGGGTTAAGCTAAGCCGCATACTTAGCGTATGAAGATTTAGCTAAGTCACACAACTAGATAATGTAGGTTAAGCTAGACTACATAATTAGTGTATGAAGGTTTAGCTAAGCTGCATACTTAGCGTATGAGGATTTAGCTAAGCTACACAATTACATAATATAGGTTAAGCTAAGCTACATACTTAGCGTATGAGGATTTAGCTAAGCTACACAATTAGATAATATAGGTTAAGCCAGGCTACATACTTAGCATATGAGGGTTTAGCTAAGCTACAGAATTAGATAATATAGGTTTAGCTAAGCTACATAATTAGTGTATGAAGGTTTAGCTAAGCTGCATACTTAGTGTAGAAGGGTTTAAATAAACTGTTTAGTGTACAAAGAGTCAGCGAAAAGCAATGTGATTGAATGTGGCGGGACCCAAGAAGCAAGGGCAAACTGGCAGGATGACCGGCTCTTGAAGGGCATGGACTTCCGTCCGGAGCGAATGGGGCATGGAGCTTATGGACAGGTGCCCCGCCGGATGCCCCTCGGGCAGCAGTAAATGTGAAGGACGCCCCTCACTCGAGCGGCCAAATGCCCGAGTGCCTGGCTCAGACGGCGTCTGCCGGGCCTTCGATGCTGACCGGCTCACGGGGACCTGGACAAGACCCAGCTCGCTGGGAGAAGAAAAAAAAACCTTTAAATGGCTCTTAACTGAATGAATCAAAGGGAGACATCGATCTTTTCAGCCTGGGAACGTCGTCAAGACTGTAAACAATGAGAGCCCCGTTTTCTCAAATATAAATCCATTTTTTACTTTGTTTTTATGGATTGTTTTCTCCTTTAGACCGAGAGTGCATTGATACTTTGGACCTGACGCTAATCTACATTTTTTAGCAATATGTGGCACATGCTGCAGTATTAGTGCTACCTGGCCTTTCTTTAAGAGTCAATTGTAACTCCTGGTTACTACAACAATACAGCTTCAAGTATTAAATCATTCAGCAGTGATGCACCTGTATCACATCTAGGATGTTTCCTGACTTGCGTCTCGGGTATCCTGGGATCAGTTCAGTGACACCATGTGTCAGAATGTAACAATTATAGAAGACAGCTGGATGGATACATAACACATTTCAAGTTGGAAAAAACGAACTATAACAGCAGAAAAAAAAAAACTTTTTTTAAAGATCTGAAGTACTGGAAGTGTCATTTGTAAAATACCCTTGGGTTATTTAATTTGGAATATCTCTTAAATGCTATCTAATGATGGCTTATATAATTTTAAATTCTACACAGACAGGAAATTGGGAAGGTGTTGAGTAGGAAAGATGTGGCAAATTAAACGGTGAATCTTTTGATTCATTAAAACCCATTTTGGCTCGATTAACATTGCAGAGGGTCACACTGTCCTTGTCAGCTTGAGGAAAGATACTGTAGCAATAGACCCATAATTAACCTGCCGTCACCATTCACACTCACGTACCGGAGCTTTGCACATCATGACGCTTCCTGGAGGTTCCTCTCTGATGACTGGGGAAGAACATTCCATCGATTTGTTCATAACATCCTGTTGCTATGACAGAGTTTCGGTCCCCAGGAAGAGCCAGTTGAAGGTCACGTGGAGCTCTATAGGTAAGGTTCACTGCCGACAAAAGCCAAGCGGCTCGCGATGTCAGTGCCCCCCCAGAAGATGGCGCCCTAATGGGTTGCCCGGCAACCGGTTTCACCCAGTTTGACTATGAAAGCTGAACATTTCATTAACCCCTCCTGCCCCTGAGGACGTGTGTCAGCTCCGGAGGAATCCTCTACTGCTGCAGGATAAATGGCTAAACCTGTCATCTGACCCCCGGCTTCACTCTCACCTTCATATGTATGTGTGTCTCGGGGGCAATTGTAGGATTTCACCCTCGGGGGAGGGGGTCTCAGCCACCAGTGCGACACATATGTCCTCCTCCCCCCGCGTCCCCCATGATTAAATCTACCAAGAAGAGGTGGAAGGGTCTCTCACAATTATGTTTGTTGGGTGGGAGGTCAATTTCAGTTCCATTTCAGTTCCATTTCAGTTCAGGGCACATTGCTGAGCTGGCAGCCCAGCAACACAAGGCAGCGCCAGGCAGTAGCTTTGTGGTGGGGCTGCTCGGTTCTTGTGAAAAGACCCCAGCCTGGAGCAGACCTTAATGTGGCCCATTAGCACCGCTGAGAGTGACCGCGGCGTTCCTGAGACCGCCCACTGAGCACCGCGGGTCTGTTCTCGGCCGGTGCCACAAATGAGAGTCCCCGCTGTATTACCGCGACACGGCTCAGCGATCCACTTGTATATGTATGTGGTACCAGTCAAAACTGCAGGGTGTTTCTAAGACGCAGGGAGGTAATCTGCATGTGTGGATCCCCGCCGTCAGACACGGAGGAGGCCTGCTGTTGATTCACCAGCGAGAGGCGTGGGGATCTTCTTCCAAACCCATGGCGATCTCGACCTTGTACTTCGAAGGCGAGCCACTCCAGCAGCGTCACGCCTGATTGGGCAGTTCTTCACTCCTCCGTGAGATAACGAGCCACTCCTTGGTCCTCCTGGTGATCATGTGACAGGTGGGTGTTCTGTACTGAGGTGTCAACAGTGTGGATGTTACTGCAGAAAGTCTGACTCGCGGAGCGGAGATATATGTAAACAAAGCCGCTATTCACTGAAAGATGGTATTTCTGTATGTTTTATCTTGTTTGTATTTGAAAATCTGAATGCAGGAAAATGACATAACCGTGTAATGATATGTGGGTTCTGGAGGCCGTTTGTTTGTGTTGGACTGCTGTTTATACAAGGGCATAACTTTGGTTTGAACATTGGGGGGGAATTGAGGTTTCCACTCATTTACAGGAAGACATTATTATTGGGGGGGGGTTGTATTATCTGGTTTTGATTATTATCCCACTCATAATTTATGTCCACGTGATTGCGTGAGGACAGAGAAGGTAAGGAATGAAGAGGTTATGCATACAGAAAGATGTAAAGTCACTCCGATTGCTTAGGCGATATTGACGCATTTGTATTCCAGACCCACAGACAGTTAAGCAGATTCAAGGCAGACTGATGTCTGCTCAAACCCGTAATAAAACCTTAGCAAAACAGATAGACAATGAGACATCAGCTATGTTTTTTTTTTTTCTTTTTTTTTTTTACCAGAAAGGGCCACATGCATCAGTGGATTTTTTTTAGTAGGTTAGAAGTTTAAAAAGAACAATGGTGCCTGGGGATGAGTGAAGCGTCGATCACAAAGAGACCCTGAGGCTGCATGAGCGGCACGGAGAGCTTTCTTGTACTGCGTAAGACCGTCAGACCCTAGCTGTGGCGTCTGTTTTCTGGTGGTTCTCTGCAATGTTAGGGTCAGACAGTAATTTATTGGATGTTCCGTTGTGGAGATCCAGGATGCGGAATTCGAGGCGGGGTTCGAGCTCACATGACTGTGGCCTGGGTAGATCTCGGAGGAGTCAGGTAGGAAGTGTGCCTGCCATCCTGTTATTGATAGCCACTGAGGAAGTTTCGCTCCTGCACCCATTATTTTGTTCATTTTGTTCTAACTCCTGTATAGTCTTCTCTTCCCTACGTGGAACGCTCCTCCGAGGACACCCAGCAGTTCTAAAATCTTGACTTCCTTTCATGCTTGACCCATAGGCCCTGACAGTCAGTTATGTTGACCTAGCCACACCTCCCTCCTGGGGAAACCTGCTTAAGAAGAGACAGGTATGAAGAAATGGTGTCCAGCTTCTCCATGGGAAGATCTGCTGAAGAACAAACTAGCTGAGCTATTCAATCAGCGAGGCTCCGACATTCATTGTGGGTCTTGCCTTCTTTGGCTACACAACCAGTATAACATACATGTTAACATGACCTGCACGTCACCCTCAAAATTTTGCAGTCCGGGGGCCTAATTTAATACGTTTGTCCATCCTGCTGAAGAACCAGTGTGTCCTGGGCTGGGCCAACGTGGAGAGATCACCCCAAAGTGATGTCATCCTGCCTGTCAAAGACTTTCATGCTTTTTTGGCCAGACAAGGCTTCTTACGCACCTGAGGCCCATAGGATCTAGCATAAGAACGGCAACATCCACGTGTCACCAGCACAAAAACACAATCCGTTACAGGAAAACATTTTTACTAGTAAGGAAGCAGAGGACTTCTCCACCAACATGAGGATCTCACGGGGCAGATATCTTCATTCATTTGTAATGTATTTAAAAAGATAAAAATACCATGGTAAAATCCAGCTGTAAACATGGTAAGCCACCTGAGGCTTGCTGTTTGATTATCCTGTGGCGCTCACGGTAGACATCACGGTCACAGGGACAAAACATGAGGCTTGCTGTTTGATTATCCTGTGGCGCTCACGGTAGACATCACGGTCACAGGGAGCAGAATCAACAAAACATGAGGCTTGCTGTTTTTTGTGTTTGTTTTTTGATCATTTATCAGCTCTACAAAAAATATTTCTGTAAAATATGTGTTACATTCTCATTCCCATAGGCATTGAGACCAATGTAAGCCCGAGAATGTAACAAAATAAACAATAATAACTTTGGGTAAAACCTAGCAACAATAAAAGTACACAGTAAAATTATGGAACTAATATATCCATCCATCAATCCATCCATCCACCCACCGATCCATCCATCCATCCATCAATCCATCCATCCATCCATCCATCCATCCATCCATCCATCCATCCATCCATCAGCTGCTTTTCCTGGTCAAGGAGATGAGAGCAAGGTGGATTTGAATCAAATGCACTTATTAAAACCTTTTTCAAAAGATGGCTCCTTCAATACATATTTTAAAAATGGGCTTTTCAGGAATTACTGTTAAAGCAAAACAGCGAGTCGTGAGACTATCCGCTCACATCTGTATGTGTTTTACATCATTGTGTTTTCTGACTGATTTCAACAGGAACTGAGATTTTTTTTTGGAATTTAAAATGAATACATTGACCTTAGACCCATTAAATTGATCTGAAAAAACAGTCTCAATTAAATTCAGTTGCAATGCTTTAATTGCAATACCCCGATCTTATATAATGACACTGCATACAAACAGCAGCTCTCTTTAGACACATTACCTACGTTTAGAATAAATAGCCTCTACCTAAACTAAATGATGTCTGGCGAGGCTATTTATAGAGCTTTAATATACTAAGGGCAGTAAGCTGTGTACCCAGGAACACTAATACAATGATGTAAAACACAAACAGATACACTGTAAGTGGGCAGTCGCAGGACTCCCTGGTGTCCTGCTTTAACGGTTATTCCTGAAAAGCCGATTTTCTGATAATCCATCATTTCCGAGCAGATACGGACAAAGCGGTCGTCTACCGTTGGCTGAACGATGGTGCTCAGCTAAAAACCTGTGGCAGCCTCCTTAGTTCTAGGCACAAAAATGCAGTTTTAGAGAAACACACTGAGATGCACTGAGATGAGTGCTGCGCTCCAACACGACACCCTGGTGGGAACATGGTGTGTGGATACTAATCGATGATCTACTTGGGGTCACTCTGAGGGCATCGCATGGGTCAGGGCTTGAGACAGAGTTTGTGTGCATGTAACAGGTTGTCAGAGACATGTGTGTGTGGCCGTAACAGGTTGTCAGAGACATGTGTGTGTGGCCGTAACAGGTTGTCAGAGACAGTGTGTGTGACCGTAACAGGTTGTCAGAGACATGTGTGTGTGGCCGTAACAGGTTGTCAGGGACGGTGTGTGTGGCCGTAACAGGTTGTCAGAGACGGTGTGTGTGACCGTAACAGGTTGTCAGAGACATGTGTGTGTGGCCGTAACAGGTTGTCAGGGACGGTGTGTGTGGCCGTAACAGGTTGTCAGAGACGGTGTGTGTGACCGTAACAGGTTGTCAGAGACATGTGTGTGTGGCCGTAACAGGTTGTCAGGGACGGTGTGTGTGGCC
>JAABNY020000050.1:8487759-8499352 GCA_015164015.2 Brevimyrus niger
GAGATCGTGGTGCAGTGCGGGGGGCGCGATGAGGTGCGATATTCGACACAAGCTGTTAATTCAACATTATAAGTGGTTTAAAATGCTGGTTTTACAAAGGTTGACCTGTTACTTCCTGTTCTGTTTGATGGACCACACATGCTTTTAATGGCTTATTATCTTCTAAAACAAATAAATTGTAGGAAAACATTGCTAAAATGAGAACCCTGTTTAGCTCCATTCTCTTACTTGAATGATCACGTACTCTTATATAATACGCTTGGAGTTTTTTAAGGATAAAAGCTCTTTAGTTTGTATTTCAGATAATGGTGTGGAAAGCATAGGCTGGATTCAAGAAGAAAATGCAATGGAAATACCGAACCTATTCAAAAGAGACTGAAAAATTTTGATGCACTGAGCAGGGTTCCATCAGTGGTTGAAATGAGGTGCGTCTCAGAGTCCAAACCAGATTAGTTTCAATTGATAAAACGCGTTGGTCTTATTAAGAGAGAAAGGTCCTTTAGTCCGAGGTCCGAGTCTTTAGGCTCCTCAGTGGCATGGTTATTGTTTTGATGTTGGAATCCATCCTCCTTGTCGTCCATTGTCCTCTCTCTCTTTCACCTTCAACCATGACAAGTATTGTGGTTTTCTCCAACATGCTATGTCTTCTCGTAATATACCCAAAATGACATTGAAAACTCCCATAAATGATGTAAAAGCCCGGGGTCTCTAGAGAAAATGCATTTGAAAGAAAAACTCAAAATAATACTGACAATGGACTGGAGAACTAAAAAAAAGATTGACTATAAGACAAAAACAATGTTTCCCAGTTCTTTTCTGCATTAAGTGCACTGATAATTGGTTGTAAATATGTACATTGTGGTATGCGCTTCCAGTGGGATTGGCTGTTTTGATAGTCTCACTAAGAATTGGGATTCCTATCATTTGATCACACTTAGTGTATTTATAGTCCATTGTGGTAACGGGGAAATGACAGCAGCTCTCTCCCACTCAAAGGAAGCACCTCCTTCTAGGACAGGGGGGTGACGCTTCTCTAGATTGTACCAAAAGTTACAGTCGCTGAAGTCACAAATCTAGGCATTATCCTGGACAGCCCTTACGTGAGATGTAATCCAATAAAGGTATTTTGGTTTCAAAAGACAAGCAGAGAAACAAACAAGACAAAATAGAGAACAAATTTGCAACTAAAATACAAATAGCTTATTAGGGACAGTGATACGATCATATGAACTTCTGCTACATACAGTATGTGACGTTAAAAAAATGGGTTAATACGGAATACCACTGAATACATTGTTGGCGATTTTTTTTTCAAATTCATCTATTGAGAAATATATGAATACATCCAGCGTAGAACAGGGTGCAGAGCGGCGCAGTGAGGTAAACTTGCCCTCGTGTAGTTTCTTACAGCCTTCAAATACGGACGGCAGAACTCGGCGTCTAATTGGAGAAAGGCACCCAAAAATACCCCTTCAGCACGTCTTAGAGGGACCTCAGATGAGCCATTGGTAAAAACAACTGAAGCCACTGGCAGCAAACAAGTCTCTCTGTTTATGTGCATCCTCATTTTGACAGGCGATAGCTGGTGAGGCATCACAGAATTCAAAGGAGAAAAATATAAACAAGGCGAAAGGAAAAACTTTTCCTCTGACGCGACTCTCTCACCTTTCGGCTTCACGTCATCTTGAAAGTGCGACCGAGCAAACCGCACTTCTGACATACAAAATGATATTATGGAGGGGAAAAAAATATCATTCTGATGGAAGCTGAAGCCAGGTTGCATCTGGCCTTCAGCTGCGCCTTGAAGCCAGAAACAGCATCGCCTCAAGGGCCTAAACATCTAACAGAACCAGAAGAAGACAACATGTTTAGTCAAGCATCCAAACACAATGTTCTCCTGTCACACAAGTAGAGTGTGTTTGAATGGATGATGATAATTCCTCTGTTTACTTTGTACAGCACATCAAGATGAAGAGCAGAAGACTTCACCTGAGTTTGACCTGTTACATAGTGAACTTATATAAATATAAATATAAAATAATGTGACTCCTTTGTAGGGACAAATTCAGTGGTTTCCTTTTCTGCAACTCCATTACCAGTCTCTTGGGATTTTAATGATCAGTTACTCGGAATCATGCTTTGCAAGAATGTCAACCTCAGTATTAATGAGACGTGGAGACGATTGTTGAATTTCTCTACGATTTTTTTAAATGAACATAATTTACTTAATGCATGACTCGCCCATGCACTTGAATTAGAACTAAAATGATCATATTTTTTGACAGGATACGTGATTTCTTTAGGTGTCATTCTTGGTACCTTAAGACCACAATCTACTGACACACACAATTCTCTTTGTCTGGCATAAAAATAACTGACATGAAAGTTTAATGTGGAAAAAAAATGGGCAAATCGCTCCAGAATCATAAGAGCACAATTTCCCTTATTTCCCAGAATTGCATGATTGTCATTCAGGTGCAGGATTCAAATCAATTTCAAAGGTGTTCACTTTGACCCCAAGTAAAACCAACCATTGCATCAGTACAGCCTGCTTGGTCAAAGGTGATCTATGAACCATGGAGGTCTCCAATGATGCCCTTGCCTCAGGCTTACTGCTTAAAATGTCAGCTAGAGAGAGCGATCTTTGTGATGCGATTAAACTGCAGGAACCCTGACAAACTGTGCAAATTGCATAGTCCACCGGCTACACAGAGGCTCGTCGAAGGTTAGATACATAAAGTTACTGTTGGGAACATGCATCTATTGTTCCGAGAAGCCCATTACTGATTGTGATGGGAAATGGTATAAATAAAATGACTAACCTAATTGTTATTTTTCAAAGGTGAGTCAGTACGCTGCTTGAACGAATTGCTCGCACTTTCCATACCATTGTACCTCTCGACTCTCAATAAAAAACACTGATAATTTTGTTACCTTTACAAATGAAGCCCTTTTGTTTGTCTTTTGATTACATGATGTCTGTCTTGTACTTCACGAATGGAACTCTTTACCGTGACACGCGGGTGATGATGATAGAACAGAAGTTCACGTGGCTCATTCACGTTACCGTCCTGTTGCCGGTCACATTTTACTTTAAGTCATTATACCATCACTTGGTTTTAGGTCCCCCAGCAATTCACACATAGCTCCCACCTCTTTTTATTCCCTTTGGGAGGAGGGGTCTCAAAGTAATGTTCTTAAGCTACATTTCATTTGAACTGGGAAATCAGAATTTTCTGAGCTCCTACTTGGAAATTGCAACTGGAACCGGAAGTCAGAACCTCTACAACTCCGACCTCAGAATTCAAGATGGCTGCACCCTTTATCAACGGAGGTGAATTGTAGTTATATGCTGTTTATTAGGTCTTATGTCGTATTTGTGTCTCATTAAATTGGTCGTACGCATAATGCTACTCAACCGCTCTCTGTGGAGAAGTTGCCACTGGTGTTTATTTACTCAAAATGCCACACGGTGCATTGTTCACAACTGGTGTTCCTAAAACAATGAATCTGGCTAAAACTGGTATTGCTAAATGACTATCCGACTTGATGTACTGGAATGCGATTACCTCGGGTGCGACGTCGTTCCCAGCTCCGACTTCCAACCTCCACGGCAAAGGGGACGCGGTATTAACCCACACTGAACGCAAACAGCTCATGCTCCCGACCGACAAATCAACGTCACACTCTGGCAAGACATCAGGCCCTGCTCCAATCCTACATGCATACAACCATACAAAATTATACCCTCTTTCTTTTCTACGTTATCAGAAAGTCTTTATCGTTTAGTCAGCCCTTCTGTTGATCCTATCATCTGTACCGTGCCGTTTTTAAGTTTTACGAGATCAATCCCTGATGTGGCTGTAGTTATCCACTTAAAATAAACCAACACTTAGCGAGAGTGGCGGTATTTTAAATGTGACATTATTTGTAAGTTTAACTGTTTTACCGCCTGACTTTAGATCAATAAACCAACTAGCAAGGCCTTATATAGTACTACCCACAAATAGCTGACTATTTGTGCTGTTATCGGTGTCCTGAATATGTGTCCCAGATACATACTAACCGGGAAAGACATTAGCGAAGGATGCTATATAGCAACCTTTTATTAGACAGTATTTTTACTTTTAACCAAAATATTCACCTTAACTGAATAATTTATTCTTCTAAATAGTAATTCTTTAATAGCCGACGGATATGCGCAGACATACAGAACATGAATTTTCACGTCTGCCGTTTCACATCTTTGCGGAGTATGTCATTCGTAGCGGCTCGGTGAATGAGAAAAGTCAAATCGGCCTGCAATCAATAGTTCATCCCTGAACCTGTGTCTATGAATACTGCCGCTGAGAGTTCTTTGTGCTAAAATGTGCCACAGACCATGCAATAATGAAGCTGTGCCTTAACTGCAAGGCTCGGACTCAACAGCCAAGGACACCATGCTAAAGCCCTTTTGTTGGTATCGTAAGCCTGTCGTGTCAACACATCATTCCGGTAAGACTTTGTCAAGTGAAGTCATCCATGAGTATATATATATATAATCTATGAAAATGATAAAAAGTTGTTTTGTACTTCACTTTAACTTGTTCCCATGTCCTGCATGACTGTGCTTGTATTTGATCTGTAATTATGACAATAAAAAAAAATAATAATGAAACAATGAACGTAATACTGCATTCAAGTGATAAATACAATATCTGAAAACTACTTACAAATTTAATTTGTCGGACACTTCTAGCCAGTTCATGAACATTGTGATGTGTGATACTACTAATATATAAAATATGCGCTTTTTATCCCCTTGAGAAAACGTTCCTTGCCTCCATATATTTCGACCGATCAGATGGTTGACACGGCTGGCCCTATCAGAGCCGTATCAGTACAGCTGACGTACGGCTTGCTTAGCTTGCCATCTGGAAATCTCTTTGCGGTTCGGCCCAGCGGTCGGCGGCAGTGGAAAAGCGGCACAGGCTCTCGTTTGCCGGCTGCCCGACCTCATTTAGCTCACTGGTTGCTATGGAGTCGTAGGTGCCGCATGTGATCCTGCTTAGCAGCTCAGCTCCGTTCCTCAGTCAAGTACTTGGTGACACCAGGTTTGAAATGTAGACCTCTTTAAGTCAACCTGTCGTAGGATAAGTCATAGACGGAGCTAGATAAGATTTTAACAACTCTGACCTATTAGTTAAGTTCTCCGCAAGCAAACTTGATGGGCGGAATGGCCCCCCTCTTGTTTGCAAATCTCTTATGTTCTTGTGTCATTCTGTCAGACCTGTCCTTGGTTCCCTAATCGAATTGAGCCTGTTCTGGCCTGATCTCAAATGGAGCCCAACCCTATTTCAGCAGAGCAGCGCGCAGTGCAACAAAGGAGTCTGTTTGAATCCATAATGTTTAGGTGGTGGGTTGTCACTGGGGACAGTAGTGTGTGAGTGCAGCTTTCCAGCTTGGAAACTTGTACAATAAAATATTAAATCACCCGTAGTATACGGGCACGGCAGGTGACCATGGGGTCACCAATCGGAATTGAGAATCAGTGTGCAGAAGCACTTAATTTGGATGTTTCTCAATCTTTATTTACTTCAAACAAACAGCAACTAATAAAAAAAAAAAAAACATTTCCACATTCTCCGTCACAATGTTTGTAAAATGTTCCGCCGCACAGCACAACAATCACGGTCTTAAGCTGTGTTCGAAAAATGTGGTCATTCGTCAGACGTGACCGGACGGGGAGTGCAGATCCTGCAGGGGCCGTGCAGGTTTTCGCACAGACACTGACCTGTTGATCCTATTGTCGATTTTTTAGACTCGGGGAAGCGAGTATTACAGTTTTTCTTGATTGCTTTGGCACATTTCCTAAAAAAATACTTAACATTCTCAGTACTGTAAGAGAAATTCTCAAAACAATTCAGGCATACAGCAAAGCACTCCGGTTCAGCTGCAAAAGTCTATAACCGGCCCAACACAATTAACTCATAATACAAAATTCCACATAATTACACCCATTAATTAGTCACTGCTACCAAAATGTAAAGTACAGTAAGCATCATTTCAACCACGAGCATCAAAATGCGTAGATATATGTATACAAAAATAACAAAATGTACTGTGGGAACCAAGAACACGACAATGTTGTATCACTGCAATTTAAGGAATATATCTTTTTGTAGCTTGCTTAGCTGTTTAGCATGGGGGGGGGGGGGGGGGCTAACACGATGCTGACATGCAAGTAGTTTTGTTGTAAAATTATTACAATGGGAAGCTAGAATCTATTCTGACCAACAAGGTTACAGCAACCGAAAATGATGGCAAATTATGGCGAAATTATCGTACAAAAACATTTGCGTCTACGAAATAAACCAGTTGTGTGCAGAGCAATGAGAAATTATGCTGTGTTGTGCAGAAGTGACATCATGGTGCAGGGGTTACATGTGCTGTTCTGCAAATGTTAACGGTCATGCTGGGGAATGCTTCAAAGCAAATGAGAAAAATTGTAACATTATGTCAAAAAATATATATATATTGTAAAGATGTAATTTTGTGTCTTTTGTTTTGTACCTATAGAATTACCATGATATTTCTGTATGAGAACTCCCCCACACTGGCAAAATCTCTTGCCACCCCATGTACATTTTTTAGTTCCTCCACTGGCTGCGACAGCTAATAAACATTTCATCCTGTATGCTGAGCCAGAGCTATGATACATTTTGGTGTCCGGACAATAGAACAAGCATAATTACTGCACTCGGATGTCTGTTCTATACGCTTGGTTCCTTTAGATTGAAATGGTCACGTGCTGAAGCTGAACGTCTCATGGACCAAACCAGTTAAGGGCCGGAAATGTGCGACTCCGGCCTCCAGAAACGCCAGTGTGACCAGGAGGAGCCGTCAGCTACCGGTAGATGGTGAGGACCAATTTTCAGTCAAATGTGTTTTTTTTTTCATTAATTATGTATGTCAAATGGGTTCGTATACAAACAAAGGCAGGCAGCCTCAGTAAAGGCACAGGCCCTGGCTCACCTCGCCTTGTAAAAGGGACGGTTTGAGGAAATATGAACATGCGAGAAATACCCAAGGCGTCCAGTTTACTGCCTGCATGTAAATACCATGTATTGTGCATTCTGTTGTGTATGTTCTTAAAGTTTTACCTGAAACTGGCATGTATATGGCTGGATATTGCTGAAAAGTACCAGCAGTATGGACATGATAGTCATCCGCAGGCTATGTATTTGGTTTGATATGAAACCCTGCATCGGCCGTGCTTAGTATACAGCTTTTAAATCTTGCGCTAATTGGTTATCATAGATGAAACATGGATTTATAACTGGAATCTCTAGTGGGACATGAAAGGGGACTGACAGTGTCTAATTTGTCGAGAGACGGGCTGGTTTCATGCCTATCAAACTCTATGATGCAACAGCATTAATCACCTTCTGCGTGTATAGCAGCTGGCTGAGGAGTTCTGTGAGTAAGCGTCTTATGTCGGCTTGTCTCCGAGTCCGCGCCAGAGCGGCTTTTGTTGGCTTGGCTTCGTGAATCAGCCCGTCCCTAACATACTTGGCTCACGTTAGCCGCCGTAAGCTTCAGCTCAACCCACCTCGCTATGTTTCATCAGCGGGCCTCCTGAGCGCGGGCCGAAGCGGGAGTCGACCATCTCGTACGTCTTGCTAGCCGCCGTAAGCTTCAGCTCAGCCCACCTCGCTATGTTTCATCAGCGGGCCTCCTGAGCGCGGGCCGAAGCGGGAGTCGACCATCTCGTACGTCTTGCGGCCATCTTGGACTTTCACCCTGCAGTAAAAGCTTCTTGTTCGCGCCTTCAGAGGCTGATGTGAATCTCTGCATGGAGGTTTTTTGCTTTCAAAGCAAAGTGATTATTAATTGATTATTCAAACGGGGTCTATTCTGTTAGTTGTTTCAATTCAAATTCTCATAGGATTGCTTTTATGAATCATCATACATTCTGCTCAAAACACATTGTATTATTGTATTGTCTGTATATTGTTTTCAACAGTGTTTTTGCAGGATGCTTTGTCCAGTCTTGTTAGATGCTGCTTGCCAGTTACAAATGCTTGTGTTTTGTAGCATCTTTTTTTTTTTTTTTTTAAATAAAATACTGAAAATGACCTCTTGGTCGACCTCAATTGTAATCGGTGGCAGGGAGAGATTGCGAGTGAAGAAGGACCCTGATTAGTTCCCTTGGCTGTGAAATAGGTTCCATTTCAGTCCCATTTTATTTTCTCCAATGCAGACAAGTTTACATCACTGGAAGGGAACCTGCTGCCTTGAATTATAAATGCTCTATGGGGCCTTTTTGGCCTCAAAGCGGGGGAAAAAAAAAAAGAAAAGAAAAAGCCCCAATCTGTAACAGAGCTGATTGTTATCTGTGAACGGGTCTGACGCCTGACTGACTTTGCAAAGTAGCTTGCAAAGGAAATACGCCGATTCGTTACGTCGCAAAGCGGCCGAATGCTCGCGCTAGGAGGCTGCCAACGGCAAGAGGGGATACTGAGAAACAGCATGTTTGGCATCCTATGAGTCACGCCGTCGCACCTGTCCTACCCCTCCGCTGCTGGGGGAAAGATACGGCAGGACACGTGTGACTACGGCTGACTGCTTAAACCACGTCCCTTGGGAGGATCCTGATCAGTAGCAATCTTGAGGCATTGAGTATCTCAACAGTATTGAAAGATATTTGTGCGTTGCAAAGGTCGATGTGTATAATATTCATTTTTCGAGTTTTTCTATAGCAGCATGGTGGCGTACTGGTTAGCGCGGTTGCCTCACGCGGCTAAGACCAGGGATGGAGTCTCTGCCACGGCCTCACGCTGGTGGATTTTGCATGTTCTCCGCATGCAGCTATGGGGTTTCCTTTCCCCCGGTATAGATACACGCTGAGGTTGATGTGTTGCCGAGTCTCCCGAAGGCGTTTGTGTGCGCATTATGTATATATTAACAGTGTGGGGATGATACGGAAATCTTTTTTTTTTTTCAGTCTCCACAAAATCTGTCACCGGCATCAAAAAAAACTAGAAACGTGTTTTGTTTATTTATGTTTGTGGTTGGGACTGGCTAGGGTCTGTTATGGTCCGGGTTATGGTTTCTGTGATTGGGTTGGCGCCCATAGATTCTGGGATAGGTGCTGGACCCCCACGGCCCTGCATTGGACAAGCAGGAATAGAAGACCAGTGGATGGATGGATGGATGGATGGATGGATGGAATGAATGAATGAATATTTTTATGAAGTTTCCATGGGATTTCAAAATCACGTCGGATCCCGTATTTTATGAGGCGGTCGCCTGAAATCGCAGAATCCTCTTCAAAGCTGAGTACATCCCGGGGTCTCTTTGAGCCGCCATTCCATTGCTGTGTGGGAGTCGGTCCGAAGATTAAAATAAAGAGCCGGCAATGAGGAAACTTGTCCTTTGGGTGCGTGTATATCGTAAAGAGTCAATGAAGCAATGTGGCAGCAACTGGTCTTAGGTCCGTACTTACAGAGTCACTGGGAACGTAGACTTCCGCACTCCCTTCAACAACTGAAATTTATTTTAAATCCTCCACCTAATTTTTAATTTAATAATAACTGTAATAACATTCTTGACAATAAAAATGTTCTTGTTATATAACCTCATAACGCTGCATGCTGCACACATTTTCTGGAATGTTAAAAATATACTTATGTTATACAAAGAAACCGCACGTTGCTCAAGGGAAAGTCTACTCCAAATGAGTAAAGAAGTAAGCAACATTTTTTGGTTCAGCTGTGCAAGACTGTCTCCTGGTGGCTATCTAGATGGTTCCTGTCTCGCTGGGAAGGGGGAAGCCAGGGCTAAGTTTGTGCGTGAAGTTGGTGCAGTTAATGCACCAGACTGGGTATCTTCATCCCTTATGACCTAGTTAAAATCCTGGTGTGATATACTAATACTCCGTCTATGACATATTCAGTAAACTTGCTAAATGAGGAGCACTCTGTTGCTTAAGTTGTTGTATACAAAGATTCAGTTTAACGTAAATAATAGATTAGGGTTTGTTGACAGGAAAAGAAAAACGATTGAAACATAACTAATGAAACTTAACATTCAAACTAAACAGTGCAAAGTTGTTTTTTTATCAGTACTATATTCTTGGTTCAGGTTTTCTCTTATTCCCTTGAGAACTTAATGAAAGGTTTGACAAGTCATTTTATAATCTTTCCAAGGAATCCAGTCAGGATTTTCACTGGGCAGCTGAAGGGTATTTTGTTTATCCTTTTTTTTAAGTAGTCAGTGTTTAGATCTTTTTATTTTTTCTTTCCTGTATCTTGCAAAAACATTTCCCAGCCGGAAATTTGTACAGCACAAGTATGTGCACAGTTCAATAGTGTCTACATGGAATACGCTCTACATGGAATATGCTCTACATGGAATACCTGCTACAAGTTAGACAAGTAATAGTTCAACACTGTCCTCTGTTGCTCCTGTAGAAAATATAATGTGAAAGCAAGTTTACTGGCCTTGATGCCAATAATTACACAAATACTGGAGATTAACATTTTCTGCAGTAATTATTAATAAAGGTTGAAGCAAACAGCATTTCATAAATCACTCTAGGCTTCATACGGTCAAAGGAGCGACACCTTCCCTAGCTGGAAGTCAAATGAAGACTAAGTGGTAACTGGAGAGCGCCACCTGGCTGCTATATACTGACACGACGTCACATTTGCACAACGTGCAGCCGGATTGCTGTCTATTATATCAAGACTGCTGTTACCCCATAAGAAAAAATGTGCAAAATTCAATATCTATATGTTGCATCCACTGTATGAAAGAAACTTTAATCTTGACATTTCTAGAAACGAATCCTTTATCCGGTGGCTATATAAAATATGCATACGTAAAACGGCACTGTTCAGCTACCCAGAAACAGAAGATGGATCAAAAACAGTCCAGTTTGCTTTCTTTTAAAAGAACCCTTTTTCTAGAAAAGGAATTTTTCATAGATTTACCCAAACATTTTGTCTTAAAAGTGCAGGAATGAGTCTTTAGTTTAGAACTTTTTCTAAACTAGAAATGTGACAGCATTGTGGATTAGGTTCAGATCAGGCTGAGAAAACCCCCCCCCCCTTTAAATTATAGTTAATGCACTTTGAATCTGGCTTTGCAATTTTTAAGGGCATGAAAGTGGGTGGGGGGGGGAAGGGGGGGTCATACCCAAAATGGTTCATATCTGCACTTTGTCTTATTATCATAAAATGGTTAATATGAGCATGACCACATAGACTCTCGGTCCAGTCACTTCCGAAGTATCACGATGTAAGACTTCATCTTAGGATCCATAATTCATTGGCGATTGATTTATACCATACTGCTCTCAACTCTTCTAATCTGTGACTTATTTCCTTCTTGTTACACGGTTAACTTTTCCTGATTATCTTTAATCTCTTTTGATCATATTTAATATCATCGAATATCTTGCTCTCTCCTTTTTACTCATTTTCTCCTCAGCACACTCGTTTTACCGATATGTCTACACAGGATAATTATCTCCGGTTTAATAAGCAAAAGGTATCGTCGTTATCTCTGTTTTTTTTTTAATTATTTTTGTTTTTTTATCTCTTTCTAT
>JAABNY020000050.1:8511344-8525462 GCA_015164015.2 Brevimyrus niger
TCATCTCGGGCTTCATTTTTAGCTGCGTACCCCTGCGTAATTCGAAAGACAGTCAGCAGCCGGTCAGCAGCCGGTTCACGAGCACCGGTCGCGTGGGACTCACACGGCTTCCTGCCGACAGGAAGCGAGGAGGCATAGAAGGATCCGGAATGATGCGTACGTTTCGAGCCATCGCTGAAGATGGGAGTGGGCCCACTGTAGGAGAAGCCTGATCGCACTGTGCAAATCAAAGTCTCTAGAGACGCCTCGCCTTGGAGGCCCCGTGGTGATTCTATATTGTTGTACCATGTGACCAATAAAACATTTCAACATAATTACATTTCAGAGTGATGGTGATAAGTGCCCGGTGCAAGCTATAATGGATCGCGTCAAGTCCTGCTAAAATGTCAAGTGACCACTGTTTGTGTTTCATTATTTGTTTTTTTTTTTTTATAATAAACCATCCTGTTTGATTATGGTCATTCTCTTAAATGTGTTTTGATGTAAACTGGACCTTCGTGCTGCGGCTCATCAAGAGCGTTCACCTTGCAGGGCTGAAACATCGGCCTCGCGGCTCCTGAGTGCTCCGGCTTCCTCCCACCATCCCGAACGGGTGACTCAGTCGCAGGAAATGACCATGTGAGCAGCCAGCTGCAGCTTATTTCGCCAACACTTCTGTCCGAAGTGACATAGAAGTGAGACCAGTAACACAAGTAGACAAGGAACTGACTGGAGATAAGGGCTGGCATGCTGAAGTTCCGATGGGTGACTATACACTGTCAGAAAAAAGAGCACGAATTTGTACCTCTGTGTGTCACTGGGACTATACCTTCCAGGGTACCTTTTAACATACAGAAATGTACTCTAAGGAACGTTTTTGTACCACTGGGGGTACAAATGATGTTGTTTCTACCTTGGGATTGTTCCTCAGAGTCCGTTTCTATACCTTACATTGTATTAAAAGCTACATTTACCTACACCTTGGGTACACGTGGCAGACGGACCGTTTTGGACAGAGCCCGAGTGACAAGTTAAAGTACAAAGTGGTTGCAGGTGAAAGATAACAACAGAACACATTTACATCAAGCTCATTTATCTGACACTTTCACAGTAATTTACGGTAGAGGGGAGGGTCACAATCTTTGTGCACTCCCGGGGATTCAAACCCACAACCTTCCCTAAATTAGCACAACACTCTACTTGTGAAGCAACATAAATAAGAGTCATAGAGGATATTATAAAACATGGCAAGAACCTAACAGAAGGGCTATTCCAAATCAGAAACACCACGAAGACTACGGCCCAACACAGCAAGTGCAAAAATATGAATATTCATGACTGACAGGAGCCCATAACCAATGAATAGAAGACGAAGGCAGAGCAGGTCAGTGGTTGCATGATAGTTGATATTGTATCAGACAAACAACTGTTATATAAATTCTGGGCAGCAGAACACAGTACTGAGAGATCTGACGGAAGCACACTTCCCCTGTCCATGCAGACTGACGTGAAGCCTTGCAGCGCTAGTTTGTTTGCCTGTAAATTTTATTCAACGTTAATCCGTTTGCAGCAGTTTGGTTCCTTTCCGTGAGAATGTTTCAGTCGAGAAAGAGTAATAAACAAAATGACACTTCAAGGATTAGGTCAAAAGATAAACACAATAACTCAAGCAATTAGTTATGAGGATATTCCATCCATCCATCCATCCATCTTTTAGGCATTTTTCTGGTCAGAATCAGAGGGGCCGCTGAGATTTATGGGAATATTACCAAATCCTTGTACCTTAAATTACTGCCTGCACATAAGATATACACTATTATGTAGTATGATACCAGGTTTAGATCGTGTCACTCGCAAGACAAGCAGAAGGTGACAGTTGATGGCTTAGTCATCCTCTCTGTACAGACAACTTCAGGCCAACTGCCAATTTGCTCTAAGACGACCTCTTTGGGAGCAGAAATCTCTGCTTTTAAAGTACATAATGAGATGATGTATTTATTTTCAGCATCATAGTCCCGCTGCTTCGACTCCCTCCGGTTGTTCTCCATCTGGAGATCATAGGGGGCAGCGCTGCACCCTCACTAGCCGGACCGCGTGCCAGGGTTGCACCTGCACGCGCGCGGCACCGGCAGCTCACGCTGCGACGCGCGCGTCACGCTCGATAGCTTTAATGCGCACCGACGCCTCCGTGTCGCTCGGGAGCGCAACGGAGCTGGGAACAGTGGAGCGAACCGTTGATATTTCGGTGAGTGACTCTCTCTCGGCTGTTGGATATACGTTGGGAGGCGGCTTAACGCCTCACTGCATCGCTGGCACGTCGACAGCATCCTTCAGGGCCTGATGAATCAATGGTTTCATCTCCACCTACTTAGTACGGTCGAGCCATTATATTATAATTTAACGCAGCAACAATTAAGGGGCTGGCAGTTAGCATTTGGACATCCTCGGATATGTGGAACTTTTTGAACAGTAGCCTACATATCTGGGTAATGAAGGAAATTAAACTATACAGTCAGCGGTCAGCCCCTCATTGGCTTAACCCTCTTCATTTCTGATATTTTATTGGTTCACAGCCAGTGATTGACAGCGCATAATAATTCACACATATTCTGGGTTCCGAGGCTTCCTGTCATCACCACACAAAACTACACATATTCATTAAATTCTGCAGTAATTAAACTAATTTAATAAGGGACACATCAAAGCCTGTATTTAAGTTGTATCAGGAAGTAATTGCACTGCATAATATAGTCTGACAAGACTCTATATGCATCTGGGTCTAACACAATGTTCATCATTGTACAAGATCAGGTTCAAGTTAATCAGCTGCACCCCTGCACGAATACCTTCAAAAGTGTATCCGATGCGACTTTTCCCCAATTATCACTTGTTATTAAGGACATCCATCTTGAGCTCAGTTGCCCTGTAGGTATTTAAATCTTCAACCCAGATGCTTTTCTGGGCAGAACTTAATCAATATCCAACTTCTGGCCAGGGATGACCATATTTATTCGCGGTAATAATTAATTAATCTATTAAATATTGGTTTTTACCCTGCGACCCTGGGCAAGATCGACGGTTTGAAGATGTATGGATGGATGGAATATAGGTTTGATAACAGCGCCATCTACCTGACATAAAGAGAACTGACGAAGAGCGCGACCGATTAACACAGTGGATAGAGAGGAGAAATGTTCTTATATTACTTCCTACATTAAGGATACGGGTTGTGAAAATGTTACATGCAACCCGCTATACGTACAGTACGTGGTTTTATCATTTTGGCAAAAATAAATGTGTTTAATGAATAGGAGCCCATCATTGTCCACACCTCCCGACTACTGATCCAGCCGAGCAAATGACAGATGACCAAAACTGCGTAATGTACATGACAGCAAAGCGGCACTTGGGGTTCCGTGTTCCGTGTTGTTTCTACACAACAACATGCATAAACAATAGACAATTGCGTCAGCGCTCTCCTGCCAGCCGAAAATGGATCCACATACGTTATTCAGTAATCCGCCCCCTAGCGGAGAATTCGACAAAAAACAATAGCCTTGTCCGGAAGTATTACATCCTCCTGAAAATGTTGTTGCATGTTATTGGAGGTAAAAAGAAGGGAAAAAAAGAAAGAATCCTGACAAACTAATATTGTCAAAAAAAAAAAAAAAAAACACTTTTCAGGCACCATGATACGACTGTCGTTCTCAAGTACTTTACAGTAGTCAAATATTTCAGAGACCAGAATCCAAAATTCATTTTCTTTCTAACTTCTAATTTCTATTTTTTTCATCGCAGTCACCGAAAACGTACAACGTCAAAATAATAGGTTTTCATTATATTGTGGGAAACCTTTGGTCCCCACAAAGTATTATACACATAATACACACACACACACACACACACACACACACACATGTATATACACTCCATGTATTTATTAAATTTCACCAACAGCTCAATTAAATAATTAAATAAATTGGTTTTAAAAGTCAGTGACTGATTGACCGGCTGTATGCGGTGCGGTAGTGGCCAAGTCAAAAAATACACGGCTGCACTGGACTGCCGCTGCAAATACTGGGGTGATTTTAGCAGAGGTTCTGAAACGGCTACGCTGACACACTTTCACAGGCATAATATCATAGCTTTACACCAACACGAGGACAGTCTAAACATAATTTTCTTTGCCTGCCTAAGACTTTTGCACAGTAATTTATATAAAGTACAATAAGGGTCTAATGCCAGTTTTGACTCCCTTAAATTGAGACCGGTTATCGTTATTGGGCACTTTGCTGGATTTAATCACTCTCAGATTTTAATAATCATAATGGCACAGCGTTTGATGTTTTATTGCTCTGGAAACAATTAAATATCACTCAGCAAACTGTTGTTTAATGTGACTAAACATTACGAGTAATTTGGAGGAAAAAAGCACAGTTAAGACCGCGTGTAGAGTTGCATTAACGTGTTTGAAACGCGGACTAATTGTATTTCTAAATAGGGTTCAGATGCACTGGTGCCCGATCCGCTTATCCATAAGTGTAAACCAGCTGCCTACTTTATTGAGTTTATGTTCAGCAAATATGTACAAATAATAGCCTAAGTTAATAAATCATTGTTATAGGGGGAAAACTTAAGTTGTGTGGAACAAACATCGAATTTGGGGTTTTGAATTTATGAGTAATTTATCACAGTCGGTCTGTCAGACCGCTGCTATCGGAGTTCAGCTCCTACTCAAAACTTAGCTCTAAAAGCCCAGGGATCGAAGACACTTAGAGTCAATAAAACTAATCTCACGTCTTACTTTACCGGTTACGGTAAACTCTTTGTGATTTAATGGTCTCATAAATCAAACGGGAACTCCGAAAATTACACTTTTGGCAAACGAAGCTATAATGTTAAACGAGCCCCACAATTCGTTTCCCAATAACCGAAGCCTACATGTAATACCATCAAGTATATCTTGCTTTAAGTAATAGGTTTAGACACCTAACAAGATAATTTGACAATCACTTCCCCCTTATGCGGCCATGAATGCCCATCACGGAGGGAAAAATCAACAGCAATGGTAGCGCATTCCCAGCCGGGGCATCTAATAGACTGACTTTCAATACCTTGTTTGAAGTCCGATTTATTTCCAGGCAGTCTATACACATAAGGTAGGTCTACACACAAGTATTTAAACATTTACTTTCCGTATGATCATTGTCAATTTTCTCTTAATAGAAGAATATACCCCTTTCTCCCTGTTGCGAGTGAAATTTGAAAGCAATGTCGCTAATTAATCTCCAAGTAGATTAACACAAAACATAGATTCAGAAAAACGTAAAACCATTTCCGGTCGCCGTTTTCATATAAGCTATCATATAATATGCAGAATTAGCGAACAAAAAGTTGGCCAAAGTGAGACAGGCAATAACATTACGATATACGTCTTTAGAATACAGTCAAAATTTGGATGGATTGATTGATGGATAGATGGAGTTGTTTGTTTAAATTGGCATTTTCAGTGGTAGTTTTACATTCTGTATGGAAACGTTACGTAATAGACACTGCGACTTGGACTGTGCAGATTCTCATGGCTGCTTGTTAACTTTTGTTTCATCGTAAATCCAGGGAACACAAGGAGAGTGAATGCTGGGCGAATGCAATGATATTTCAGAGCCATCGGGTCTAGGAGGTTAAACCGGCGTTCAGAACTGATGACGTGCGTCCATTTAGGAAGATCTGCACTCGCTGTACCCACGCGTCTTTTAAGACGTTTAATGAGTGGGACATCTCCATACTCCGACTCTACTGCCAACCACGTATTGAACCCTGAAGCCGATTTCAGGCCTCGAGATGCTGACGGATCTAACCTACAATTAATGCTCACTTTACCGAACACCGTGGCCTCTGCAGCACCGGCGTCACAAAGTCTGTCTGGGAACGTTAGCCCCCCCGCCGCTAATGCTAATAACGATGGAACACAAGAACACAAAGTTATTACCGAGGCTAAATTATTAATGAGATCAAAACAAGTTGTTCAGACTCGCCTTATGTTAAGGGAGACCGATGTCTTCTGCATAAGTAAGCAGTGTAACATGGCACAATATTTTAAAATTCTGATTGTCCCGTGCAAAATCTACGACCTAAAAGAATTATGAAGGAAAAAACAAAACAATATATACAGAAGAACAAAGCGGATGTGCCTCTCAAGAATTTAATACATTTATTAAGTATATTCAAATATACTTAAGTCCGGGTTATTTTTATATAATTGCAATAATAAATATAAATGATTAATGATATTGATCTGTGTGTGCCTTTTTGTTGTGAAGAGTTGAAACATTATGCCATCGTGTTCGATCTTAAGGGGAGGAACAAGTCGATCAGATATGGTAGCATGAAATTCGCAAATGACTCGCAAACAGCATATGCGCACTTCATTCCAGTCACCGCCAGAGGGCGCTCAAGTCAAAAAGCTTGCCTACCTGATCATTCATACGCTACCTCTAGCCGTCTGGAGTTACCAGACTAAAATTTCACAAAAATTGTTTTAGACATGCACATCTACATACAGATGTGAGTAATTCAGATACTAATACACATTTTTTAATATTTTAAAATGTAATAAAATGGATTCCAACATGGATATCAACGGAACCAAAATGCGCTTAGATTAATAGGGTTTCAGTAAGCTTCTCTTAAGACGGCAGCTGAAAACGCTCCTCCATTCATACCCCTGTCTCCTCCATGTAAAAATGGCCGAGGCCGCCCGTGAAAGTACAAGGCTGCAGATCCCCGAAGGCGGTGTAAAGGTCGCACCACAGCACGTGAAGATCAGCGGGTTAACATGTCTGCATGGAAGGAAAGCGTTGTTTGAGTCAGGATTAGGAGGGTGGTGCTATGATCTAAGTGATCTCCTCACTAGCGAGAAAGACGGACCTAAAGGAGACTGGCAAGGTGGCTCGTGCAGCCACACTAAGCTGGAACGCGCCCAGGTGTTTCTGTATATAGACTAAAATGGGCACGGGAGTCGAAAGCTGTTCTTGTCCTTGTTCTCTTTTATAACAATCTCAGTTATAGTTCAGAACGAACGGGGTGAAAAATATATAATTGTGCGTTTCAGTGACTCAACAGATATCACACAGCTGACAAAAGACCCGATTCTGTTTCCTTCCGATCTGGATTGTTCCAGAGATGAATGTCAGGATTTATATATGATAAGGACCAAAAACTCAAGTTAGTACCAAAGTGGGAAAAAAACAATAATGTAATTCTTTCAAGGGGAGTCTTTAATATAACCACTAAAATGTAATTTAAATTGTCACTTTGGACCTGGGAAACACATTATTGATCGGGATATTATTATTATTATTATTATTATTATTATTATTATTATTATTATTGTTATTCAAAACGCGAGTAGAATCACTATGTTATACAACCCATATTTTGAGGAAGCTCAGAAACGGAAAGTGTACTTTGCCCAGACTAATCATTTATTTGTACTGTTTATTACTAAAAATAAGGAATATTAACTTCATATTAACTAATTTACATGTACATTTTACATTCACTTGTACTTTCGACTGCACCTATCCATATAGAATATTTTGTAATGTCTTTCTACTGCGTTATATAGCTACTATTTCTATACATAATACGCTCATAAATAAATAATTACATAACTTGTGTGCTAAGATCGACAGCCGGAGGATTTGACTAAATCTTTCTACATATAAATAAAATTCTGACCCAAAAATAACATTTTCAGATATGTTGGTGCTTAAGCCGAGCATAAATAAATTGATAGAAATCTTTGACCTTGGTGTGACTTATTTACTTGTTTTTGTTTTATATCGTGAGAAAATACGTTTGTATCGTGTTTTCAAAAAGTAGCCACGTCAGATTAACCGATTCAATTTCTAGATCTTGCTGGGTGCATATCTGTTACAGCTGATTCACAAGTGCATTTTGTAGTATTTAAGTACATCCGCGAAACAAAACATAAGAGGGTCAAAAAGCATTTGTCTTATTTTATAAATTCTGTATTTATCTTTCCACATTTACGTGAAAAAAATATCAGGAAAGATTATCGGAAGTTTTGAAAATTAACAATTAAATCTGTAAGTAATTTGCCTATCCATTTAACCTTCCGACTGTCAAACCTGGATTCGTATTGTGGGATTAACAGTTGCATATTTAAGAAATAATTAAGGTGTTTATTGCTGTAGTATAATAAAATACTTTTTTAATGCGTTTAATACACGTAGGATAAGAATTTCCCAACAAAACCATGCTTTACTTTAATAAATTCATTTATGGAAACTGCCGTAATGCAGTAGTGGGACAAAAGAACGCGCCACGCTCACACTTTCCGCAAATTAAATATCTTACATCTTGCTTAACGCGTAAAGCCTTTCCAGATGAGAAATTTAAGATGGCGCACACACAGCTGCACGGACGAGAACAGAAAACCCGGTAGGAGATACTACATTTAAAATCTTTCCATTTACTCAGTAGGTAGCCACAGTCTGTATTTCGATGGCTCCACAACTGACCCAGATAAATATTTTTTTTTTCTGCCGGGGTCCCAAAGTCCCCAAGAACTGGGACTGATCATAGAATCCCAGACACATAGCCTGAAACGAAAGGCACTTTAAATAGGACGTATTGGAACTTGGAAAGAACATGTCTGTTATATATCAATAGAAAGCCAAATTATATAAGCTGGGCGGATTTCCTCGTTTTTATTGATAATTTATTCCGTTACAGAAGTGAAGACAAAAAAGATGCAGATCACGATGCCATTTCAAACATCCGCAGGGTAAAAGCGCTGAGCACGAACTGTCGTCTTGCAGTAAAATGTCTTGTCAGGAGACTTAAATACACTAGTTTCGGGGTAGTTTAATCCACAGTGGTTCCTTATTCGTTAGACCACGTAAAAATGGGTAACATAAAGCAAAACCTATAGAAGTAATAATAATTTGGTTCTTCATAACTTACTTCCGAAAAACAGCGTTTACTGCCGCGCATTTGCTGTCGTCAGCGCCGCAAGCTGCATGTAGCTTCAGGTTAAGTTACATTGTTACATCAATTGTGTGTCACTGAACTCTCCTCTTAGCCTCGGCTTAATTAATTATGATTAACGAGGATAATTTACAGCCGCTTCACGTATCATTGTCTTTACAACAATACATAGCATGCTCTATTACAATATTTACAATATTTAGTATAATATAAAATTGTTTTGCGTCTAGACAGGCAATCAAATCCTCATTGATCATCCGCACAATTAAACATTATATTTTACGAATATTTGAAGTACCATACAGTGACTATGCAGGTTATTTACATATTGTTAACATTACATTAATAAAGACCCAGCTTATACCTATTATCAGCGTTTCATGTTGGGTCCGTACAGGGGTTATTATGTAATTTTTGTAATTCCCCAGCAACCAGAGACCCGGATTCCCCAGTAACTTCTGAACCAATGAACTGGAGCGAAACGGATGGGAAATCCGAGGAGAGGTTGTCAGATAACAATGGAGAGGATGGCCTGCTACCGTCTGATGAGCACCAGCCTACAAATCTGAACCCGACCCGCAAGAAAAAATAAAATCCCAGACGGTGTAACAGCAGCAGTCCGGTCTTCCAGCCCGAGTTCACGTCTGACGCTAAGCGGAACCCCGAGCAGCAGCAGAACAGGTGCGGCCGCCACGCTGCACTTCACGGAGCGGCGGCTGAAGATCTGGTTCCAAAACCACTGAGACACATGGAAACGGCCGCTAGCAGTCGGCGTGTACGCGGCAGATCAGTCTCCTCCGGCTCAAGGGATCCTCACCGTTCCCTTATTGTATAATAAACCAAAACCGACAGCGTTAAGTTTTGTGTGAACCGTCTCCGCTTTTGGTCAGGTTGTGCTGCGCATTTCCCGGCTTCACCATTCACTACTCCGCTTACTTACACAAATTCCCGGCTTAGTGTACTATTATTTTCCTGTTATAAGACACCTACAATAACTTGCACCAGAAATAATACACCTATTATCGGCATTCAAAGAATTAGCACAGCAGGAACACACGTTATAGGCTTAAGCGCTTTACAAACGAGTCATACTTTTGGTTGTCCTTCACGTTTTTTAATTTGGTTTTATAAACAAACAAAAAAATGTTTTTCATTCTGAATTAAGATTTTAAATCTGATTTTAAGATTTTACATTCATCTATGTCCATGTTCCTTCTGTGGTGTCTGTATTGTCAATATGTAAATGATGGCCGCAGAGTACACGAATACGGTATCTTACTCTTATTCGTGTACCTTATACGACACGCGGTCCTGATGCGCCCGTTTCCTGTCGCGACACGTGCACGTGATTGCTGCGGGAAAGTAGTGGATTGTGTGTTTACATCCTGGGGTAGAGTGACAGCCAGAGATGGCACCTGCAGGTGACAGTCATTCCTGTAGTGCTGGGAGAGCGTCGTGCTCGGGAGTCGTCATACCCTGTGATACGTCCCCACATGACTATTCAAAAATATATAGTTAACAAGGTCACTCGCTATATAGAGCCCTTACGTAAAGGCAATATGAAATATTGCTGAAATTACACATAAACGCAACAACAAAAATAATAATCAGGTAATTAGAATACGGAGGAAATGGACGAAAGCGTAATTACAATTTCGCTTGGAAATCTTTGTGTGCGTGTATGTGTGTGTGTGTAGTATACCTTTTAAATTACTTTTTGTGTTACTAAAGACGTTAAAGCATAGGAAACAGTTCAAAAAGATCAATTTTACGACGATATCTGCTAAGTGCACGAACTGGAGTCGTTTTAAAATTGCAAGCCATTATAATGAATCCTGGCATAATTTTTAATAATGTAAAAGCAAAATTAATAACATTCTTTGCAACAAGAAAGTAAAACGTAAAAAAACCCTCATAACTAAACATTGTTTACCAACTAATTGAGGTTATTCCTCAGTATGTCTCAAATAGAAGAATCTGTACTATTTATTTCTTGTTTAAGCCACATTATAATAAACGTAGGCAGTTAAATGACTGCAGTAAATTCATTATACAGATTATGTTTGCCTACCTTAAACGAAAAGTGTTAATTACGGCCCCAGTTACTTCAAAAATGACTTCCTCCGCCCTGGGTGAAGACGCACCAGTATTAGCCTACACCCCCCATCTGCAATTGGCCACCTCGCCCCCCGTAGCGTCTGACCAATCGATGGCCGCAGTAGCCCTCTCTTCCGGGTAATGAAGTAAAGCGCCCCTCGTCCGCTGCCGCTTCCCCGACTCATGGAGCTATGGTTCGCGGAGCATAAAGACGCAGCAATATCCCGGAGTCTCGCTATAGGATCCGAACGCAGACGGAGCGGTAATTTTCCGAAAATATGAGTAAAGAAAATATGTCATGCCGACCAGCGTCTCTGAAGTTTACGATTGAAAATATACTCAATCTTAAACAGAGCAAGGAATTTGACAGCCGTACTTCCGAAGGACAGAGCGCCGCGCACTACAAAAATGATTTCCAGCCCGGACTAGAGGAAGTTCACGGCAGACAAGACCCCGACCGCAGACTCTCAGAGAGAGGTACTATCCTGAATAACGTCTACTGCATTTTAATAAATAATAAAACCCAATAAATGTAATCAGTAGTCTAATATTAAACTTAAACCTCGTAAATTCACTGTTTATCTTTACAGAGTGAGAAAATAGCCTTCATTTGAAATAACGTCAGTATGAAATTCGTTTAAACACATTTTATGACACCTACCAAGCACCAGTTAATTTTTTATTGAAACATTATATCCTGCCAGATTATGCCGCAAAAGGTAATTCAATGACACAGAGGATGGTTTCTCTATATTTATTTGCCTACTTAAGCTGCTAATTTACTGACGTGCGTGACCTGCTTCAATCCACAGAGCAAATAAACACGAACTGTTACAATGCAGCGGCTGAATCCCTCGCAACCTGCAGGGAAGATCGGCTGCACATCGACAAATGTCCCGGGGCTGAGACGGACAGCTGCGACGACGGGGCGTCGCAGCACAAGGTCAGCAAGAAGAGCAAGGTGATGGCGAAGAAGAAGACGCGCACGATATTCTCCAAAAGGCAGATCTTCCAGCTGGAGTCCACCTTTGACATGAAGCGGTACCTCAGCAGCGCGGAGAGAGCCTGCCTGGCCAATTCCTTACAACTTACCGAGACCCAAGTTAAGATCTGGTTCCAGAATCGCAGGAATAAGCTGAAACGGCAGATCTCAATGGAGCTTGAGGGACCTAATGCCGCTGAGCACTTCGCCGATGCTGGGAAGACCGGGAACATGCCAGCATTTTACAAAGAAAACAGCGTATTGGGGAGATGCCTACTGCCCATGCCTCTTCCCATCGTATATCCGGGGAACAGCTCGCCTTACTTGTGTTTTTCAAACGCGAGTAAATACTTCAGCCTCTTCGAAGGAGACGTATAACTCAAACTGTGCGGCGCCCTTGAGAATTGCTAAATTTTTACGAGCGGCTGCTCTCGGCTCTTCGTTTAAACTTCACAGCAAGAAACATTTTCGTCTGGTTCGTTTTAAACTTGGGAGATACTGAGCCAAGGAATTTGTGTATATATATATATACCTACCATATCGGTAGATAAATACGGCAATATTACTGTAATAGTTTAATAAGTTTTGATACCTTTGATATAGCACTATTCTGAACGTCTACTTAAAAAAAAAAAACGACGAACAATACTTTATTTTGTTTTACATGGACCGTTGTCTTTATTTAAAAAAACTATTACTTCAAATGCATCATACTTAAACTCATTGTTTACATCATGTTTATTATTATTATTATTATTATTATTATTATTATTATTTTGTCCGTGTACCACCAAACACCGCCAAAGATAGCTAGATCTTTGCATGCATTTATGTATTTCAACACGTTACGTTCAAAGTAAATCGGCATATTTAAAAGAATGTATTGAACGTTTCTATTTTTGGCTTGAGCATGTTTTGCAAAAAGTGTAGCCTATTTTAAGTATACTTTTTATTATTTGTTTCTTGCCTCCTATGGCCAGGTAATACTGTTTATTTTTCGTCTTTTAATTGTTATTAAAATTTGAATTAAAGAAACCGCATAGTTCGCAGTTGTAGTTTTATTGGTTGCACGTCATTTAACACTTTTTGGCAGTTGCCTGTATGTCTGTGTGTTGCCCATGCATAGCCTATATTTGTTTCCAATACCGAATTTGCGACAATCAAAAGACAAACGTAACAGAAAGACATATTTCTGTGAGACAAGCACGAGAAATGGTCTATTGTCATAAACGATATGCACGGGTAACTGACCACTGAGTCTAATTACTAATGATCACTGATCCGGCGATGCCCTCCGGATCTGCACTAGGCCGAATATAGAGGCAGAAAATCAGGCCAAATAACTCGTTTGCCTAAGCGATTGTGCGCTCGTTTATCGGCACGGTTCAATGCAGTAATTAACATTTCCAGATTTCTTTAAATCACAGGATCTGTACACAATGACTACGCCCATTGCTAACTATGAAACGTATATCGCAGCAGGCCGTGAACTAAATCTAGCATTAGGAGTATAATCGAGATCACAGTTACGTGTCAAATCAGTACTATTTTGAAAGACCTCCTCGTCGTCTTTGTGGCACTTTGGCGACAGCCAAGTTCTTGTAAACACGAAGAGAATGCGCCACAAAACACATCGATGTCCATGTCTGACGCGGCACTACAATACGTGCCATGTCGGATCATATAAAGACAGACGATTTTGCGCCATTGGGGTCATTTTACTATAACAGTATTACTTTCGTTAAAAAAAAATAAACAATAGTCGAAACCAAGTGTAAAAAAGCCGCATCTTCAAGTATGGTATTTGTAATGTGTGAAGTAGGTGGATGTTGTATGTCAAATCTTCGCAAATTAAAAATGCAAAGATATTAACGACAATCAGACAATATCATTATTATAAATTTTAATGAAATTATTATTATTATTAGTAGTAGTAGTAGCAGTAGTAGTAATAGTGGTGGCGAATTGGTGGATAGATAGATAGATAGATAGATAGATAGATAGATAGATAGATAGATAGATAGATAGATAGATAGATAGATAGA
>JAABNY020000050.1:8548725-8559353 GCA_015164015.2 Brevimyrus niger
TAGCAAACATTATAATTGTATAATCATACTATATAATGTTTGTTATTGATGTATATTAAAGCTGCTAAGATATGGTAAGACATTAAGGCATACTTGCATGCTGCTTATGAATGTCCTATGAATGCATTATAAAGGCATTATTAAGGTGCATTTAATGTAAAGCTTTACAAAATATTGACTTTCCTCTAGAGGGAGAATCTATATACTGACATTAATTTACTGATGGCATTAATGATAAATAGCGCAGGATTTCATCATGTGAAATAGGAATCGTGATCTCATCCTTATGAATCACAACGTACATGACAGCAAGACGCATGGATGAGTACGTTTCTGTTGGGCCGACATATTTGCACGTGAAACGAATTAGGCGGGAGCGTCCTGGATATCCATAAACAGTCTCCCTTTCAAGCTGAAATACAAATTAAATGAAGGTGGGAAATTTGGAATGGGGAATGATGGATGGTACAGAGAATAGAAGAATTAAGGGCGGATAAAATAAAGAACTACGTCAAGCTAATGGTGTAACATATGGCGGCGCGCCGAGCGCCCGGATCGTGGGAAGCCCGTTCTGGTGCTTGTGGCTAGTTAGGGCCTTGAGGTATACGAAGGGCAGATCGTATGTTAAATGATTACAATAATGAATAGGTGAAAAATCACCAGGGGAGAGGGGGTCCCAGATTTGCTCTGGGGCCCCGTTCAGCAAAACAGAAACATGTGTCACCATGTTAAAATTTCAAAGCCGTGACTATCAACAGCGCTCTCAAGTTTGCTCTCTCGCATGCATTGAACTAAATCATAAACATGCTTTTGCAGCATCGTGGGGTATCCCGTAACAATGGGCGGGCCGCTTCCACGCAGCCGGGGGACGCCAATAACGTTTTAGCGGTAAAAACGTTTCTTAATGTTTTTTTTATTTTTATTTTTTTAACTGAAAGTCTGAAACAAAGAGGTGCAAAAATCCCGCATTTGGACAAAAATGCGTTTGTCTGTTTGTTTGCTTGTATGCTGGTTTGATCTTTACGTTGATAATGTGTCGGGTTATAAGAAACATCTCCTTGAGGAACGCCGAGGTGTCCTCACCGTATTTCCAGTGTGCACTGGTACCAGTTATGTCCCGATGTCCAGTAGCTGGACTGTTCCAGAATTCAACAAGATCACAAAAAGTTGCGAATAAGAAAAATGTTGACCTTTTAAATATAATAATTGCTATTAATGGTATTGGATGTTTGACTTGTATTAACTAAAAATTTTATGGTACATGTAATACATGATATATGGTAATAACAATGAAATTACATGGTACAGCAGATCTCTGTATCAATTATTACACCCAAATATCACATAGTAATAACATTGAAATACACAATTTTGACTATTATTATATAACCCAATTCCTGTGGTATTACTGTCCCCCTGCCTGAAAAAGGAGATGCTGTCTAAAGAGGGGTTTTGTGGATGTTAATGCCGATTACAGGTGCTGTGTTGACATTTTAATAAGTGCCGTTTTTACCAGCCAGACTCTAGGCATCAGTCAACCCCCCCCCCAGCTCACTTCCAGCAATATCCAAGGCCTTAACTGGGGGTCTCTATGACCCTGGGGAGCAATTCATTAACCAATGGACTCTGCTTATAGGTCACCCAAAGCTTCCTCAATGTCATCTACAAACAACAGCAATAATAATAATAATTGTCATTATTTTATACAGTACAACCAGACTAGCTTAATATAGGTTCAACACAGAGGATACATGTTTAATGCATCTTAATTTACAAACTATAGACATAGCAAAAGCAGGGTAGCTTGTGACCTAAGGGCCTTCTGTGCTTAGTAGAAAATATATAATAATTTGTATTTTTAATTATTAAATGTCTTCTATAATCACCAAATATCAATAGCGTGGTTAAAATAAGCGAATAAAAGCCAAACGTCACGATGCAGGGGAATTCTGTCCTGTCAGAATGCTCCGAATGCACCATCATCCAGAATAGAAAAAAGATTTTCCACACTAAATATGAATAATCTGATCTACTCTGGGGGGTTTTCGTCCGGCTCAGGTTGCCATGGTGATGACCAACACCATATCATATGCATGCATGGTCTTTGGTAGCTTAGGGCCAAACTCACAAATGTGGTCCATTTAAGACACTAATTTTTTATGAGAGCCATTCCTCGAGTCATTTATTTATTTGTTTGTTTCTTTGATTGTTTATTTATTTATTTAGTCTGATTGTTTCATTCAGTACTATCAAAATATAATGAAATATCTGGTAATTTCTCTGTATAAAAAGTGACAGAGAATTAACCCCCAACCCCCCCTCCCCCAACCCTCACTCACGCGTTTTTCTGAACCCCCTTTCAGTACAGGGCAGTGTGTTCCTGCGTCAGTCTGACGCTGATCGATAGATGAGCTTTTTTTGATCTCTGATTATCAGCACAAGGGGTGAGATCTCATGCTGGTTGGCTCATGGACGCGGGCGTAGATACGGTCACCGTGACTTTGTGGATATGAACGTGCGAACATTCAATTACGTTCGTTTAGCAGATGCTTTTATCCAAAAGTCCCATACATTTTTGGAGAAAACAGAGTCAGAGAGCCCCAGGAGCAATGGGGGGGGGTTAAGGGCCTCCCTCAGGGGCCCAGCGGTGAACGTTCGCTGCAGACCCCTGGGTTTGTTCCGGAGACTTTCGGACTATGGACACAGTGTCCTGACCCAGCGAGACACGCACTGCCTGCTTTTCTTAGAACATGCTCTGGACCTGACTGATCTAGGGTCCAAGACATAGAAGCACAATATCAATCTTTTATAGTATCTACAGATCACACAATCCAAGGATGAAATGCAGCAATTCCTGAAGAGGTATCGACCAAGTTAAACGTTAACTCCGTGCAAGCTAAAGTAAGAGGGCACTGCTTATAACCAGGATTTATTTCCTTTTATATGAAGTCAGATGGTGTGGGCAGCGTTTCCACATTGATAGTTCAAATGTGAGCAGTTATGACAAATAAATGAGTTTAATGGGGATGGACACATCCGTCGTGTGTTAACCTTTGGGAATGAACAAATGCGCCTGTCGGAACTGACTTTAGCGTTGCACGTGACTGATAATGTTAGACGCGAGCGTCTTTGATGGGTCGCGGAACTGGGAAAAAAAAAACTAAAAACCACCGGGTCAGATGCTTGGCTTAACGACAGTGAAGGTCAGGATGCCATGGAAACACACTAAGGAGTCCGATGTGCTGGACAAAGCTCTGCTCACCTTTGGGAATCAGCTTCTGCCTGGTCCGGCTGTTTCCACAGGCCACAGGCATGGCTATTCTTTGGGGGGGGGGGGGGGAATGGGCTAGAAAAACAGGAGCTCAGGCAGACCGTGGGGTCACAGCTTGGCAGGACCTGGATTACAGCGCCAAAGCGACCCTGAGAAGCATGCATTGATGGGCCCTGACAGTGCCTGTCTCTTTAAGCCAGACCTTGGCCGACACTCAAAGGCTTTAAGCTGTTATCTTAAATATCTCCCCGCTCAAACTCCCCCCAGCATCGGGCTGCCCTTCCGCCGTACGCTGGTACTGTACTCTTCTGAGTTTGTGCGCACGGCACATTTAAGGAGGCATTATAGCGTTAAAATCCCATTGGGATGTCGTTGTAAGAGTTATGCATTACCTGGAACTGAGGCGGAAAGCTGCTAATCTTGTGAAATGATGTTTGTGAATGCGCTGCATACAGTGTGTGAGATACGGGGGGGTCCAGCACCCCCAATTAACCCATGAGACCCCCAGAAAGCCTCAAAAGCAAAATTTTAAGGGGGCCTCAAGATAGGTAATAATAACAATACAGAAATGGGACCCCCCCCCGAATATCGAGGGGTATTTAACACACCGACTGCATGGACATGCTGTGGGGTCAGACTGGGTTTTCCTTTTTAAAGAGTTTTAGCTGCTGCATCTCCAACGGCTGCTCCTGCATGGCGCTAAATTTCAGCTCAGTCACCGACTCGCGTAGCGGATCCATAGGAATCTCGAAGCGTCTTCGGCGTGACGGCAAATCGACCGTATGGTGACGGGGGCAGGGCGCCGGCGTCGCCGGACGGTGTTTCCGGAGCCGACCGGGGAAAAACTCAATCGTCTGGAAAACCGGTGACATAAAACCGCGTCTCGACTCCCAGTCACCAGTCGCTTCCCAGAGCTCCCAGCACTGCGGCTCTGGGCCCCATCGTGGCGCTGGGGTCGTCATTCGGGCGAAATCTCCAACCCCTCCGACCCTCCCCCCCCCCCTTTTGATCACCATATCTCCAGCTGGAGTAACATAATCATGTGAAAGCGAAATCTCTCCAGACAGGCCGGCCACAGCCAAGTGCGGGAGAGGTGTGGGGGGACGAGTCGTGTGACCGTCCCATCTGCACCGGCTGTCGTTTCGGGGCTAACCGACAGCGTCAGCTGTTATTATAACACGTCTCTGCATCTCCCGCAAACGCTTATCCGCTACGGGGTCACCGTAAGTCTGGGGCCAGACCCAGAAAGCGCAGATCACAGGGAAACACACCCCATGGATAACGATCCAGCCAAACACATGTTTCGGACCGAGGGAGATGACTGGAGTCCACAGTTTAAGAAGAACCTTCATAAACGTGGGGTGACCGTGCAAACTCAATGATTACTTTGCTCCCTGAAAAAGTGTGACGTAGTCAGTGATTGACATAATTGGTACCAGTGCCAGAGTAGCTTCTCTGGGGGCCTTAGGCTGACAAGGGGTAGGGGCCCCCCAAAGGGGGGCAATTTGAGCTATTTTTAGTGGCAAAAGATAAATTAAAAACAACAGAATCAATATTAGCATATTAATAATATGCTGATCAGAATGCAGGTGCCAGTGGTGAAGGATGGGGGCATGAGTGCTGAAAAATTCACCGGTCAAGTGGAAGGGGGGTGTCGATTGGCCAGATTTTAACTGTTCCCTCTTTTGCTGAGGATATTCTTGAATTCTTCCACATGCTCGTTTAACTGCGTCCATTCACAGCTCGCCTGTTCGCCCACCACTCTTGCTGGATAGTATGAAAGACACTGCCAGTCTCTGCGAGGTTTGCTTGCCAGTGAACGACTGGTAGACACCGGTGATGAAAGACGACTGGGAAACTAGAAGTCTAGAAACGGAATAGTCCACTGCAGCCAGGACGGGGGACAACTATGTCTATCCTGAAAACTGTCACCAAAAATGCAAATAACAGACATATTGTTATTATTTAAAGGATAATATTGTGTAATATTTTTTACAGTAACTTCTGGAAATTCTGCCTTATGGGGCCCCCAGTTTTTGGGGACCCCCGGGTGGTTATGTACCTTGCCTAATGGTAAAGGCCGTCTGACTCACACGCAAGCATGCATTTACCATATAAAGGTTAAAATGTGAGGTAATTTCTCCTCACAACAACCCATGTGCACATAAGTATGCATTTCCGCTGATATGACACAAAATCGCAGCATGTATTGCGTTACACGACGGATGTGTGCTCGCGTACCAATTAAGAACATAAGAAATTTACAAACAAGAGGGGGCCATTCGGCCCGTCAAGCTCGTTTGGGGAGAACTTAACTAGTAGCTCAGAGTTGTTAAAATCTTATCTAGCTCTGATTTATGACTTATCTGAATTATGTCAATATTTCTTTAAAATAATGACTGCGTGTTGCATTTGTTTTTTTTTTCTTTCTTTTCGTGAAAGAATCTTGAAAGCAAATAAGTTAGCTGATTGGTGCTGCTTTGAATAGGCAAATGTGCTCCCCCTCTCCTCATGGTGATTAATGTCTGTTATTTTTGTTTCTGTATCCCCCCCCCCCTTTTGTTGTTTTTATTTTTCTCTCTCTCTCTCACGGTACTAGGATAGGTGAGTTTGGAGCGGCCACACTGTGTACACTTGAATTTAACGTGAAATAAAGTTGTCCTCCGAAGAGGGGGGGTGGTGGTGGGCAATAAAAAAAAAAAAGAATAGGGAAATGTCGGCCCGGCCACACGGGGGAGGAGCTATGGCTGAACCAATGGGCTTCTCCGGTTCGGGTAAGCTCACCCTATCCTGCTTCCGCAAAGCACATCGTCACAGCGAAAGCAGCCGTGTGTAACCTGGCAACGTCCCCCGAATACAGGCCCCAGGGGACCGCTCTCTTTCCTGAGCACGCCTCTGTGTTTCATTCAGGGGATAACCTCTGGTAACATGCATTAAGGCCCGGCCACTTATTTCAATCGCAGTTTATGTTTTATTCGCCGACCAACCTCCCGCTGCCAACACTGCCTGCCCCAGCGAGAAGGGGGATGCAGGTCACATGACAGCTGGGAAGGCCACAGAGGCGTGCTATTGGTGGAAGCTGGCTGGCAGACATCCCCACGGTCTACTAACCCTTCTGAACTGGCTGACCTTCAAGAGCTTCAGAGGGTCTGGAAACCTGAAAGGTTAAGGACTTTACGCTAATCCCCTGTATGGCGACGGATTTACGAACTTCTTTAACAAGTTTCTTATTTTACATACACTGGTACATAGAAAATAATGTCCCGTGACCTGGAGTTTTTGGCCCTTTCTTTAAAGCCCTGAAACCCTACAAGATTTAGGAGTGTAACCAACAATAGCTGAACCTAGCATCAACACAATGGCGCCGTCACACAGATTCCACACGGCTGGCCTCGCGGTTCCGGGCCACGTGGCTACGTGAGACCGCAGTCTTCTAATTTACGCACCCAGACTCCCGAACTATGTCAGGTGTCTGTAGACATAAATACCCTAATAATCCGGATAAAAAAAAAAACCCATCTTAGCTATTGGATGAGGTTGAAAAGGTGTAAAAACCAGTACAAATGAAGGAAGACGACAGCCAAGGTCAGGATCAGTTCAATCATGGTGCCCACATTCCAAAGTATCACTGACTCACTGCTTTTGGCGAAACTGTTAACGTAATATGCATCGGGCGTAACTGAATACCTTATAAGATGTGCCCGACTATGTTGACTGTCTGTCGGCGATGAATGTGCTCTTTGTGCATGAAGGAACTAGCGGAGAAATTCCTTGATATGTCCACAAATAAACAGGCATGAGGTCGCATACTCGCGGTCCTCGATGTGAAAATGCTTTGGAAGGCGACAGATCTCTATCTCTTTCGGAGAGATTATTAAAAAAAAATTCCCTTTAACTCATAAATCTCTGACATGTTGTTGCCCAAAAATAACAGCTGAATAACAGAAGTACAGTTTTGATAATAGTTGCCATTGTCAGTAGGTTTTTTTTCCGCGTCGCTGAAATCCTTTCAGATGAAATAACGTTTAGAAACGCGTTGTTATGCTTGACACAGGTCGCATAAAAGGTCTATCAAACATTTGATCTTAAGGATTCTTAATACAGTGCGTTCTTTTTTGCGTTTAACATTCGGTTAATACAGAACTTAAAATATAGCTTATTTTGCATTTTTTATTGTAATGTAAGTTGCATGAGTGGTTTCCTATTAACTATTGGACTAGTTTCGTATATTACATAAGAGCATTAAAATGCTTTGAAGTGCACAGAACTGGAACTCGCTTTAGACCAGTATCTCCTATATGGTATATTTTTTTGGGGGAGCGCTAAAAGGATTTTGTAATGAAAAACAGTTTAGTGGAATGCTTCTATATATCATTAACCACTTTCACATTGTTGGGGACTCTGCTTTTTGACCAATAAAAACACGGCCACTGTAGTGTGCGCTACAATTGCAAACTGTTGCTAGATAAACTTTATTAATCCCCAAGGAGTAATTGAAGACAGTCGATGCTTATATGTCCGAAACCAATAGCTCTACTATGCGGCTCTAAACAGAGGTAATATGCTGTCGTTTAGTTCCCAGAACACCAGAACTGACTGTATTTTTCAAGGCTATTATCACGTATCATGGATTCTTTGTGTTCATGATACATTGTATACTGGGGTAATTGTACGATTTAGCTAAATCTGTTGGCGATCTCCAGACCCAGCCATGTAAATTGCTTTCTCCACTCATGCAAAATAATCTAATTATGACTTTGCTTTCAGCATCGACATTCATTAGTGTAACAGTTCAGTGACTCATCTGAGGTTTTTTTTTAAACTAAATATAAAACCACAACAGGAGAATCCAAATATCTCACAAGGCAATTCAGTACCGATGAAAGTGGACTAGGCTGCTTAAGCTTAGATCTGGCTAATCTGATCCTTGTCGTGGATCACAGTAATACGCCACTGCACTCGGTTTCATTTACTGCTTCATCTTGCCAGCAGGCAAACCATGTCTGTCTCTCTGTTTGGGTCCCCACAAAGCTGGATTCCTTAGTTACTTATATATAAGATATAATTGTGTCATATATGAATTTCAGGGTGTAATGATTGACGTTCCTTATGTAATTGCTTAGGTAGGCGGTATTCATACGAAGTTGGGCCAAAACACACACACACACACACACACACACACACACACACACACACACACACACACACACACACACACACACACACACAGAGCCATGCATTGCAGAGGTCTGTAATGTAAAACGAATGACCTAAGTAGGGTGTTCTAACTAGGGAGTCTACTATTGTTGCTGGTTAAATTGAATGGCTTCAGTGGGAAAACACACCAACATCATGGTGCAAACTCTGGATTTACAGAGCCAAGGGACTTTCTGCTCGTGAAATATAAGCGTCTAAGGGAGAAATTAAAACCAAACATGAAAAAAATGAGCAAAGCGTAAATAAACTGTCTTGATTCGTGACGAATACACGAATCTCGGGATCAAGCACTAACTATTTTCTGCACGGTGAGCGTCACGCTTCTGGAGCGGAAATCAAACAAACACAATTACAGGAATAACGCATAATATAGTCACGGGAAGCCCCGGACTGTAGTAAGCCTTCCGATGGCAGCAATGCGCCGTACACACCAGCACTCATCCCCGAAAGATCCGGTGTGCTGGCCCAACAATACTGATAAGCTGTCTCTACGACTGAAAAAAAAAAACACGGCTGAATCCGGTTTGTTCGTTAGCTGAGGAGATCTCCCCTACATCAGTCTCTGTTTGTGGGGAATCTCGGCTTAATGTCGCCCGATGACGGAGTCGCCCGCACGTGTGCAGTCCAGTAATCGCTGCGGACTGAGATGCCATTGAACCCTTATTAGAAAACCAAATGCTGTTTTTTTGCAGTTTATTTGGATGGGCATAGTGAATCTGTACTGATTCGCATGCTAGGAGCAAGGACGCGAGTTATTTTGTTAGTTTGCTGGAGTATCTGTAAGCATTATCGTGATGTATAATTCATACTATTTTGCCTACGGATACACGTTTCACAGTCTAGCTTTAATTATATACAACAATTGGAAGAATCGTTTTGTCAAAAAAAACTAGCAAAGACAAGCGAAAATGACTGAAACATGAAATAATGAATTATGCATACATTTTTTAAAATGTGTTTTTGTAACACTTAGTTTTTGATGCATCCCAGATGCCTTCAGCTTGAATATCCTATGGAACAGGAAACAAAAATAATACCTTATGAGAAACGTACAGTCACAGCAGTGAAGTTATCATGAGGGTTTAAGATGTAAAGGAAAAGCAGACGGGGCTTGAGGAAAGAACACGAGGCCGCATATCCCTGCTCCTGAAGAGCAAACGGAGCGGAATCGGCGGGCTGAAATAAAGCGTTTGCGCCGCTCGCCTACCTGCCGGCGGCCTGATGCTAATTCGGCCTGGCAGCTGGGAGCGGCTTCGCACAACTTTCTCAGCCTTTCTAAGTAATTGGTGACCTAGGACCCCCATCTCACATGGGCGACCGCGGAGAGCTACTTCCAGCCCTGCAGAGGGGGTCAATCTGAATGCAGGATTGTTCTGAACTTTAAAGCATGTGACCTTGCCGAGAAGCCCCCCCCTCCGTCACACCTCCAGAGCCCGCCTCTCCGTGTATATTCGCACTTTGATCTCCCTGTGCCGTGCTCAGTTTACCTTTCATATTACCCAGTCAGGTGTAACTCAGTAGAAACATAACAGTGTCTTCTAAGGCGAGTAAGTGCAGGTTAGACTCGTGATGACAAATATTTGGCCGTGATTTTTTTTGTTCCGCATTTGTGGACAAATTTATTCACATTTATTCCTGGCTTTTATTGTGACTGTAGTCGAGTGGATTTGTTGCATTTAATTCAGAAACAGAATACATTAGAGGTACTGGAATTAAATGCCACTGAAATTAAAGGCGGATTCTTGAACATATTCCTGACATTTTTATGACGTTATTTATGGATTAATTAAAACGGAGTAGCAGATGGAGTATAACCCAATGAAGCGCAGCGTCCTGTGGCTCGCGGCAAAGTCTTCCTTGGGAATCCCGGCCCCTCCCAATGAGCCCCCCCCCGCCCTAACAATCAATTAGTCTCCACTGACACAACAGAAATGCCGCTCTCCAAACTGAGCTCACTGCGCTCCTGCGGCGCCATCTCACAGCCTGGGACACGCTGTCTCCTATCCTCCGATCCTCCCCACCCCCCCCCCCCCCCCCCTCCCCTCTCTTCTTCTCCTCACTCTTTTTTTATCTTTCTCCATTACAGTGGTGTACGGAAGGACTTATTTTTTTTTTTTTTGTGTTTATTTTAACAAAGTCC
>JAABNY020000050.1:8566590-8578502 GCA_015164015.2 Brevimyrus niger
AACTGGATCCTGGTGGAGGACTGAACTGCCTCTTCTGCTCACGTTGATGCTTTGCTGTAGTTTCTGTTCTCTGGTCCCCATAACTACGTGTCCTGTACCGGGTTTCAGGCACAGGGCAAGGGGGACGGGGGGGGGACGGGGCACCTTGGATTGGATGCCAGTCCATTGATGGGCACACGCACACATTCGTATTCTTATCTTCGTGGGGACCGTCCTTCCATTACTATGGTAAAAACCCTAATCCCAACAATGATACCCTTAACCCCCACCCAGCCATAACCATAACCACAAGTAGGCAAACAAAATTGTCTTTTGAGTTAAAAAGTCTTTTGAGGTAAACTCTGGTCCCCACAATGTAATGTATACCTGGACTACACACACACACTCACACACACACAAACGGCTCCTATATTCCTAGCCCTCCTTTCTATGGGTATAAGCCTAACTACTACAACCCTAACCCTTATTCAGCCCTAATCTTAACCATAAGTAACCAAACAAAAAAAAACAAGACAAGTGGCATTTTTAGTTTTTTTTTTTTGTTGCAGTCACAGACCTATCTTGTGAGAACGGACACAATTTAACTCCACACTGGGTGGGGGGAGGCAGGAGCTGAACCACCATTCTGACCTCCAGTGAGTCCCACAGTATCACACACACACAAAAAAAAATCTAATTATAGAGAGATACTATTCATACCTTACCAAACCAGTAAGAGTCTGGGATCGGGATGTGGTCTGTGCGGTAATACTTGTTTCTGCGGCGACCGTACAGGATGGACGTCAGGTCGGGGAAGTTCCGGTTCAGGTCTATGCTCTGGGCATTTCCACGTCCGTTGATCCATCCGTTATAGACTGGACCCTGCGTGTTCCACAGTTGGGTGTTACCAACGGGTGAGGGAAGGGGTTGGGGGTGAGGGTCATTCAGGGGACAGGGAGGGCCTGAAATCCAGCGCCTTGGAGGAGATGCCCAAGTATAGCAACCGACACGGTGGGCTGGGTTCAAAAATGCAATGGGGGAAAGTCCCATGATGCTTTGCTTCCCACTCAAACCGCCAAACACATAAACAAGCCGCTAAACGGCGGATCGCAGCCCTCCGAAGGGGTGAGGGAGGGTGAAGGAAGGCAATCGGGGAAGTGCTATGGTTTGCTTTTCTGTCTGGTGTCAGATCATGGTTCAGCGGTAACGTCTGAAACAACGCGGCGACTCGTGTCCCTCAAAAGCTTCATTTATCTCAGCGTAATATGCAGCTTTGATGTTTTACCAAATTCAGAAAACCATCAAATGTTTCAGTAATTCCTGGCTTCTCACGTGTGCCCTTGTTTTGAACTGATACAAAAAATTGCTGGTAGTATTGCATTATTAATGTAAAATTAAAAATAAAATAAATAAAAAAAACACTAAAAGGCAGTGATAATATTATTGACACTGCACCATAATTATACATGTATTCATGCATTAATATGGTCTTTTAAACAAAAAAAGACAATAGGATATATTATCCGTCCATCCATCCATCCATAAATCTTTCCTTCAACTGCTTATCCTGGTCATGATTGGATTGTCTGGGGTCAGTCCACATCAACATAGCGGAATTTTCATTCCTAGTGTAAAACTGTCGACATATTACATCAGAAGAAAACTATTATTTATGTTGAGATAATTACAAATGTAGCACTTAAATTGTTATTATTAGTCTCTTGCTATTAGCATCTAATGATAGTGTTCTACTATTAGTCTTCTACCATTAGTGTTTCATTGTTGTTATTAGTAATCTACTATTAGCACATGGAATTTGAAAGAGCAAAGAAAAAAGACCCAGAAATTTCTGTTAGTTGAAATCTACGTGGCCAACAGCCATCCCACTTCCAGATGTTCTGAGGCACTTAACCTAGACTTCCAACGTATCTGGTTTACGATCACGGCAGTCTCCGATTGGTTATGGAAATCTGTGGCTGGTCATATAAATCTTACCGTTAACACGTTTAATGACACCCAGACCAGGAAAGGTTAGGCTCAGCCTGAGGAAGTCACAGTCTGGTAGTGGGCGGCCTTGTCTCAGCACTGGTTAGACCCCCCGAGATTGAATCATGGAAACTGATATTTACTTCCTGGTTCTCTGGCTCATTGCTATCCTCTACCTCTGCGGCGGCCAGCTCGTAGCCGTCGGGATTCATGGAGGCCAGGATGTGGATGCGGGTGGTGTTGATCAGCGTCTGGATCCGCTCGTTGCCCAGTTGGTACTCAGAGCACAGGTACTGGGCCAGGTAGATGAGCAGCTGCCGGCCCAGGACCTCATTGCCGTGCATGTTGCCCACAAATTTCATCTCCGGCTCGACTGAGGGCAGAGAATGAGGAGAATGAGGAGAATGAGGAGAATGAGGAGAATGAGGATCCATCCAAGCATACTTCAATAAAAATAAAGCTTCAAAACACCAGCCCACATACAGTGTATATGAAAGATTAGGAAGCATATGTAATAATAGCAGAATTGAACTCACAAAAAACATTAAAATCCATCAAATAATTATGGATGATGATTTTTGAACAATGAATAATGATTTTTTAAACGATAGGAAATTACATCACAAAATAAAAAGAAATTTAACTGTGTCAAACTACTAGAAATGTTTGAAATGTGATGAGATCCATGGTGGGGAAGTGAAGATGCTACTGGAACAAGTCACTCTAAATTCCCCCGGAGTCTGTAGCTTTCATCCAAATCATCATATAGGTCAGGAGAGTTTAGGCCCAGGGAGGATGATTCCCAAGCAGTCAGAATTCCCTGAGATGCTCAGATTAGGGGCCCCTTCACAGGGGCCAACATGGATATTGTTATTCTGCCAACCATGAGATTCAAACCCAGTCTGGCACCTGACTAAAGGCAGTCTGCAACCTGATAAAAGGCAGTCTGCAACCTGATAAAAGGTAGTCTGCTACCTGTTTAAAGGCAGTCTGATGCCCGATTAAAGATAGTCTGCTACCTGATTAAAGGCAGTCTGGTACCTGTTTAAAGGTAGTCTGCTACCTGTTTAAAGGCAGTCTGATGCCCGATTAAAGACAGTCTGGTACCTGATTAAAGGCAGTCTGGTACCTGATTAAAGGCAGTCTGGTACCTGATTAAAGGTAGTCTGGTACCTGATTAAAGGTAGTCTCATACCTGATTAAAGACTGTCTGTTGCCTGGTTAAAGACTGCCTGTGTTGCATAAGACCACAGGATACCATGTTTAAAGTCTTCTGACAGAACACAGTGAAGAATTACTCTCTCAACACTTCCAACTGTGAGGAAGGTCCGGACGAATATCACTTACGAATATCGTGCTGCCCGGGATTGTTGGAGAACTCGATGACCAGGAGGTCCTTCCCCTCGACACTGCGGCCGATGCTGTACGTCCTGGAGATGTCGGAGCACTTCGTGGCCGTCTTCTTCAGGATGCTGAACATCTGCGCGTTGGATTGATAGGTGAACTGGATGACGGTGGAAGGCCCCTCTGGTGAGATCTCACCCACAGCAACTTCCTGCTGGGCTGGACATCCGAATTCAGAAGGAAGGACCAGACAAATAAGAGAACTTAACTGAAGAACTGTATTTCAAGATTACCACACACCCCAAATCGAGTTTTTAAGAGACCACGAACCTTTTTCACATCGCAGACATTTTCACTGTATAGCAAGGATGTTGCATATGTAAAAACTAATATTCTTTCCTCCAGAACATGTAAAACACATCATTTCACCAATTACAGATTCTCCATGAGACCTGTCCTAAAGGTCAGTATAAATGGACAATATTTATTTCATGACCCATAAAAAAGAACATAATCAGTTGTTGTTCCTGTGGCCAAATGTGCTTCAGAAAATAAAAACTCACAATAGTCCATATACTGTGTATATAAAATATTAAGACGTGCCCCAAGCATATATGATAATATATAACAAAATTAAACTCACCCCAAAAAAAAAAAAGAATTTTCCATGAAATACTGTCCTTTTTTAACAGTCAGGAAATGACATCATAAAATGACAGGAAATGACATCATGAAGTGGCAGGAAACTAGGAGCAGCATTGCCTAGATTTAAATAATTCTGCAGTGCATCAGTGGTGAGGCATTGGCTCCAAAGACCCCACCTCTGAGGGTCTCCAAGGGGTCATAGCAGCCCTCCTCCTCGCTGCCGAAGAAGCGGTCACAGTCCAGGAAGTAGGGCCAGGCCATGTCGATGCCCTCGAAGGCGTGCTCGCAGCCCCGTCGCACGGCCTCGCACGTGCTGCGGCACGGCTTGAGCGCGCGCCCGTCCTGACAGCGGGGCGCCAGCACGGAGCAGCCCAGCATGCGGATGTCCGGGCAGCACTCGCCCCGGAGCAGGGAGTGCACCACGCTCAGGAGCAGATACTCGGCCCCGGTCTCGGCCTCGTGGAGCCCCCGGTGGTCCAGGAGGTTGGGGAAGGTGGTCTTCTTGTAGGGCATGTCCTCGCAGTAGCCGAGCACCATGTCTGTGCACGTGCCTGGAAATGACAGGCATTCCGCGCTCATGCCAGGGGAGGGGAGTGCGCTAATCAAGTCACTATTCAGCTTCCCCGTAGACATATTTCAGGGCAGATTAAAACACACAACATAAACAACTGCATTTTAGGGATCCAAGGGAGTGAAGCGTTATGCTTTATGATATAACAATAATATACATTTTAAGGAAACACTTTTACTTTTTTTTTTAAAATAATTTTTCAAGCATGTTATGGGTCTGCAAACCTGCACTGCAATCTTCGCAATATTAAAAATAAAATGGTCAAGCCTTCCCTTAGAATTGAGTAATATTTTTTGGGCCCTAATAAAACATTTAATGTCGACTTAGGGAACGATTGCATGCTTGAAACATGCGATCAGGCCTTATAGCTGAAAAAAAAAAATTGGAATTGCTGGCTGGCCAGTATCCTGATGCCCTCCATGTTACTCAGAGGAGTTTTCACCGTTAGATATCTGTCCGATTTGTGGATTGTAGATCATTGGTAAGCAGCCCCCAGCCTGGCCTGACCCTGGAGCTCCAGCTCCCCCTGCAGAGCTATGCGGGGCAGGTCTCAGCTTGCTCCAGCTGCCTGAAACTCTTTTGCGCACCAGTCCTTGCAGCTACCACTCATTTAATGGACTGTGATAGTTTCCTGATCCTTTAAAAGTTGCCAGCAGAATTCATCAGACGCGTAGCTGATTTAAATAATTAAGCACGCAATTGGTGCTTAGACAGGCGTGTGCAAAAGGCCAAAAAGTCATGTACCCTTGAAATGTTTCTAGATACGGAAGTGGGTCTTACTCTATGATCCTAAGTGTACCTAATAAAGTGGCCGCTGAGGAGGATGCCCACCCAGTTCATGTCAGGGGGACGCTATGAGCTACTTCAGGTTTTACAAACTACTGTAATACTGAAAGGCTCTTGTGCTCTGCTAAATAGTTCAGTTCCTTTTCTGCTTTGAATGCTTTGAGTCTTCGATTGAAAGATTCATCCAGCTGTTTCGCATCAACATCAGTGACACTTGCATGATTACGGGAGACTGACCAATCAGCACACAGCAAGAACTCAGCGCTTAAGTGAAATCCAGGTCCTTTTAATTGAATTTGTAGTATACAAACCCTGTCCTAGCCCATAGCGACACCACTCCCGACGTGGATTAACAGAAACGATATGATTTTTTCCCCCCCGATGAACACCTACCTTTATCTTCTGGCGCAGTCTGACATCTTCCTGAAAGAGATCACACAATATTGAAACATGAATGTTAAAATGAGAGCGTCAGGGTACAGTTTGACACTAGAGGGCAGGGCAATGCCGTAAAATGTATTCGCTTTGAAGGAAAGAACAAGAAGAAGGGCAATTCACAGAAATTCGCTGCGGTTCCTTTAATGGTCGAATCGCCAAAAGAGAAAATAGTTACTGTCAGAGAGTTAGCCTTTACACACATCAATGCTTTATGGGCACTTTCGTAAGTAGACTTTTTCAATATCGCGAAAAAAGTTAAAACATGACTTAGTGGTTTGATTTTTATTTTTTTTTTTTGCTTTATCTGTCCCGAAGAAAATGCCACGGGCTATTTTCAAAAAGCTCCACATATACGCGCTGGCATGCCGCTGTAAAGACTTAATAGGAAAAAAAACTCACGCAAAACATACGAACATTTCGGAGTTACGTAAAAGTGTTAATATGTACTTTACCTAGTCGGCGGTCTTCGGGTTCGCATAGCGGCGGCGCGCACCAAACAAGAGCAGATACAATACTTAACGCGAAGAGTGTGGAGATCATCTTCATCTTTGGTTGTGTCCCATACGCGCAGTTCGTACTGTGATGTGGCACTAAGCTCACGCTGTCCGCAGTAATTAGCCGCTACGGAGCATCCCCCGCATACCGCAAAAAGACGCCTGTATATTATACTCAGATTTCAAAAGAAAAAAAATGTAGACGTAGGGAGAGGTTTCCCAGTAGAGGTCTAGAAGTGCATGTTTATGTCTTCTGAGTTTTCAGTTTTTTTCCAGCGTCTATAGTTGGGTTGGATAATGACTGCGCACTGCTTAGTACTATAGGCCATAAACGTATTCGTTTTTATATCTGGTGAAATAACCGAAGTCTATCTTCGGTTATTACACTTTAACGGTAGCATAATATTACAAATTTATAGTAATAATATACATATAGCTCTAAATGCAGTAAAATAATAGGCTACAAACTAGAGTGTTGGCCAAGACGTGATTTGCACGTTTAGGAGGCGAAACACTGCAAGAGACAGGGTGACAAGTTTAGGCGTGTGTTCACAGTGTGAAGTAAAAAGCATGAAAAGTCCTAATTACGTAAGAAAACTCAATAGAACATTTCATGTAATATGGTAATACATGGAAAATTGCTGCTGGTGTCGCCCCCCCCCCCCCCCAATCTGTTGGGGGCTGAGGGTGATGTTAAAACTGTCAACGGGCGGCCTTTGGTTTGTGCCCCCTCTCAAGATGTCGCCCTTCACAGGATTGCGCCACTGATTATATTACAATACATCAGACACATTGTTGCATTTCCCGAATTACTCTTCAATCCACCAGCCCTTGTGTGATTTTTTCTACACGGGGATGTGTGAAAAATAACAACACGTAGTAATCGACGATCGACTTTGACACAATTGAACTTTATTCAACAAATATCGCCGTTAGTCTTTGCAGTCCATAGTTTACATAAAGGCCATACAACTATATCCACACTAACGACACAGTTTAATATTCTCACTATTACAGCCTCTTTCACCTGTTCAAACAGAACGATACATCTATAAACTAAACTAGTATTATTTTATAAATGTCAACTCTGCATGAAAATATAGACCTGGAGTGTGAATTTATGTTTAAGTAATCTGGCAGTACTTCTTTAATTGACAGAGGCTAAAATACTACAAGGAAACACATGTTTTTTTTGGGGGGGCTTAATCTAAACAACAGGGGGGAAAAGCGCATTATGTTATGATGGTAGTTAAGGGAGGGAGAATGAGTTGAATCCCACTGTGGGTAGCATTATTGTGTGCTGCCAATCACTCCATTAGCCACGCCTCATTGGTTACATTTCTTGCACGGCTGTCAGTGATTGGTAGAGCATTGTGGTCCTGCCCATTCTGGATTCTGAAGCTTAATTTCTCCTAACACTCTCTCCATGTGAACTGTGTACTGTCACTACGAGTGACACGTAAAGATAGGTATTACACTGCACAAAGGGCTGTGTGTATCCAGAAATTTACCCCATTAGTAACTTTAATAACATAGATAACCCCTTTAATGTAGTTTTGATTGCTTTTCTGACCTTTCTGCTCCAGGATTGATACTTTGTTGCACTTCACTGACTTCAGAGCAAGCGTAGCTAAAAATAGCACTCACAGTTAATTAGTAGTTGGTCTAATAAGGCTGGGGGAATGGTTCCCCCCCCCCCCCACAAAGAAGTGAAATCTCCACAGCTGTCCGTTTCCTGGTAGCAAAGTCAGTCTGTTCATTGTGCAGAGGAATCGATTAACACCGTGAGCATTGTCCATTTAACAGGCCTAATTACTGTTTATCTGCGGCCTCATCTCGATCCCTGCGAATGTGACCGGGGCAGCCCCAGTACTGCAGAACTCTTTTTCTTTCACTTCCTGTAAATCCCCAGGCTAATTACAAACTGGAGAATGAATTTGCATCACCCAGTTTTGGCCACCGGCCCGTTTGCCGAAAGTGTTACTCCGCCAAGATAACCTTTGCTTTTTGTGCTACGCGTCCTTTTTGAAGGAGTAATCCTTATAAACACATTCAGATTCAAGGCAACTTATCGGACAGGGGTTATAGTATGAGGATTACCGGCCACGTGTGGTCTCCGAACAATTCGCTTCATTTAATCAGCTCAAGCAACGCCATAAATATTGGTATGAATATAAACTTGATTCAACTAAATGTTTTGTTGATTCCTTGCTCCAGGAGTAGGAATTATTTGCCGAACGTTTATAAACTGTTTAAATTCCTTTTAATCAAAGTTTTTAGAGGCACAGATGACAATTAAGTAATACTTTACTTCTCCATAAAAGAATGTTTGAAAAAAATCTGAGACATTGTAGCGTGTGAAATAAAATAGAGGCATCCAGAGTGCAGGTTCTCAAAATTACATAAAAGTGCTTCGTAGCTCCAATAGAGATCTGATCTCCACCGTAACGGCGTGCAAGTCCACAGAGAGCATCTCTCAAGAGGCCCTCAGAAGCGCCGGCTGTTATCTGCAGTTGCTGTGTGGAAACTCCACGTGAAAAATGCATCAAAAACATACAAAATACACTTCAAAAATTGTTATCCACGCTACTTCTGAAAAACACTCAGAAAAAAAAAAAAAAGTTTTACAGGTACATAAAAGGAGGAATGAGCAGCAACGAAATAGCAATGAGGAAGTGAACGCGCCACCTTCTTTAGAGCAATGGGACACTCGTCGACTTCGGAGTGCACTGCTCTAATTGGCCGTCGGTTTGGGACGGCCTTCGCATCACAGCACGCGCTTTCGAAGACATCCGCTGTGTATCTGAAACAACATGGGCCAAAGGACGATGGCCCCCGATGCAGCTTACCTGCACGGAGGAGCACCTCCACATAAACGCACGGGAATCTGCGGTCTGTTACCGCCGACCGCCGAAGCTGTCCCCTCGCGACGTGGCCCCTCCCCGGCCGGGTCCTTCGTCGCTCGGGCCTCCTCCCGCTCCGCTCCTCAGCTGATCCTCTGGAGGCAGCAGTCGTTCTCCGTGTCCAGTGAGCCACTGCGCCCCGGCGAGGGGAAGAAGTCCCTCCTCAGCAGCCGGTTGACGGCGTGCACCAGCGACTCCTTGTACTGCTGCCGCAGGAGGGAGTAGACGAAGGGGTCGGCCGCGGCCTTGCCGTACGCCAGACACCTGCTGAGGATGCCCCAGCGTCGGCCGACCTGCACGTGAGGCAGGAGCTCCACCAGTCTGTCAGAGGGGACGAGACACGGCCGGCCGTTAGGTCACCGGCTCCAGCGGGAGACCTACAAGCCCGCCTCATTATATATAATCAGCAGCTCGAATCAATCTTGTTCATTCATGAGTCCAGCTCATGGTATGAGGTCCAGCCTCATTTTACATGTCAGGCAATTGAAGTAATAGACTGGGTTGGGGGGGGGGGGCAATCTTATCCGCAAAGGGCCGGTGTGTGTGCGGGTTTTCGCTGCGACTCCCTAATTAGATTACTAATTAAAGGACTGATTGGCTGAAGAGTCCTCCCCCCTGGGTTTGAACAGCTGACCTACAGGCTATCCCAAAAACCGGCGCACACACCGGCCCTCTGCGGATAAGATCGGCCTCTCCTGCGATAGACTGTTCAGTGAGTGTTTGTGTGTCTGACATTCCAGGTACTACAGCGAGCCAATAAATTCTTCCTCATAACAAGACGCTTGTTGGATGTTGTATGTTTTATGCAAAATGAGCAGTCGGATATCACGAATGTCCGGTTTTACCGCCGTTATTCGTTTCCATTATACTGTACTTACCGCGTGGTAACGTAAGGAGCAAAGCAGAGGATAAACGATCCAATGAACACGGTAATTTTCCTAGTCGCTCGCTGTTTTCTTCTTTTTTGCTCGGTCAGGCAGCGCTGTTTGACACTGAAAGAATTGCGAATAAGAGATGAGGCACTTTGGAAGATGCAAACGCTTTTAAAAGTCTAAATGCAATCATTTAAACTAATCGATTAGGGATGTTTAAGCTGCAGGTGCAACACTACATCCCCAACTTTCACCATTTTGCAATTTTGAAGCAATCCCTTTTAACACATAAAAAATAAATAATAATAATTTTTAAAATCGCGCAAGTACCTTGGTTGAATATCTACCAGCAAAAGCAAGGTCTGCACGGTAATAATGTCTATCCTCTTGCAGTGAAACCGAGCAACTTTTAAGACTTTTATGTACGTAAAGCATAATATGAGCAAGGAAAGAGCGAAGCTTGTAGCGTGGAAAGCGATGGTGAAGGCGGTATACTTTATCCTGACGCCCTCTTCTTTTAATCTTAAGGTACACGATGCGTATACATTGTTGTAGTCAACCCAAGAGAAAATCACCGCGACCAGGGAAAATGTGAGTGAATGGAGCCAGGAGTAACACACCATGACGACTGCGTCCTTGTATTGCATTTTGCGGGTGTAACTCAGGGGGAAAACGACAGCGATCCACCTGTCGATACTTAGAGATGCCATGGTAAGCATCGTATTTGCAGTCAGAAAGGTCTCCAGGAAGCTGACGGCGCGGCACATCGGATCCCCGAATGGCTTCTGGCTCGTAATAACACCCAGAAATGTCGACGGCATGTTTAAAACGGTCATGATTATATTGCAGAACGATAGGTTCAAGATGAACACGCCGGGAACTTGTCTTCGAATCTCGGCACTGTTCATAAAGCATATCAGCACTAATAAGTTAGACAACAGAGACACAACAGCCACCAAAACAATAAACAGCGCCAAAAAGATATCTGCTAAGTCCATTTCTCAGCGCAAAGTTTCCACGATCGTATGATTAACTTGTCGGAATGCATCCATTATGTCTTCCTGCTTGTTTCATCACCTTAATCACTTCTCACAGTTTGCCCACTGTAATTTTTATTACTGCTGTCATCTCATCCTTCGTTTGGAGCTCTCCAGCGTGCTGAATCCTGAATCCCTTGTTTGCAATCGGGTCATTCCACTCTGCAGATAAATGCAAACGTATTCAAACGCTGTACACCACTCACACTGTATTCCACAGTATTGTCGTATTCCTCTCCGGTTATGACTGCTGTAACCAGAAAAGCGGCACAAGCTGGTTTAACACGCGTGCTGCTGCAGGTCATGCGCGAGAGAGGCGCATTCCTCTCCACGCAATGGTGCGCTGATCTTAGGTAGCGATTTTACAATAATCCGATTTATAGGTCTTTGTGAATCCTGGCCCAGATATTCCAGTATTTAATAGTGCATAAAATCCAACTTTGTTGACTATGACAGGTTTGTGGCAGGTTTGAGAAACTAAGTCATTTAAAAAAGGCAAAACAAAATAGCACCCACTCTCCTCTGATTTTATGCTTAAGGACACGAGTAATTAAACATTACGGCCACACCTCTCTTCCTGTGTGGAAAAAAAAGATTACAGACATGGAAATTCAAAAGAATGACAGCAATGCACATTAAGGTAACCTTCACAGGTTAGCAGTTAAAAATTAAAGTGTTCACATACTGTATATACACATAGGACTTAAAGCAGTACCGGTCCTAATTGTTGTGGCGCCCTAGGTGAGATTTACCGCCCCCCCCCCCGCCCCCCCCCCCCCCCCCCCCCCCCGCCCCGCCGGGGGCCCACCGAACGCGACCCCACCCGTTGCGGTCCTCCCTGTGCCTCGGGTGAGTCA
>JAABNY020000050.1:8585503-8604915 GCA_015164015.2 Brevimyrus niger
GGTGTGAGGGGCGGTGGGGGGGGGGGGGGGGGGGTGGGGGGGGGGGGGGGGGGGGTCGGAATCCAGTGCTGATGCTGAGTTGCGCAATGTTGTGGATTCGTCGCAGGTGGAATGCAGACCCGCAGTGTCATGTTCTCCTTGTAGGGCCCTGCAGACATGCCGTTCCACACTCAACCGCTCAACTGGCCTGTTTCCACCTGGATGAGACATCGGCAGATGTGGCCTCACCCCCCCATTAAAGTCAGGATGTGTAAGCTCCTTACTGTCAGGCTCAAACCTCGAACCTGCACCTCAAACACCAATAGCTCCCTGAATCGATACTTCCCCTCCTCAGTCCTCCCCGTCTGCTTGTCAAGAATAAATCGTGTTGTCATTCCTTGATTTTTCCTTCTAAGCTACAGTGGCTAATTGGGAGAATCGCAAGAATTACACGCACACACACACACTCACACACACACACACACACACACACACACACACACACACACACACACACACACAATCAATGTGGAGGTGTCCTGTCTGTCTATCGATGTGGATGTCAATACGAGGACACTATTTTCACTAGCCAATCAGGTGATTGCAAAATGTAAAACGCATGTAGCTGACTTTCTGCACAGGAATCAGTCTCCATGGCAGGTCCACTGCTGCAGGTCCACTGCTGATCTTGATGAGCTTAACAGATTTACAGGGTAGGCAGTAAATGTTTGATGTGTGTGGTGTGGCTTTTATATATAGAAGCAGTTGCATATGCGTGCAGAAAGAAAATGTAAAGTACTGTGATATTGTGACTTGCCCGTATAATAAAACAGCAATTTCCCCATCTCCTCATAGTAAAACATTTCAAAAACTAGCAGTCTGTGGGTAAAATGTTTAATGAACTATGCTTTTTCGATATGCTTTGAAAATACAGTAAGACGGGAATTAGCTTTCCAATGTATATTTTTCTTTTACGTATCAGGGAAAATAATTCCCGAAAAATAATGGATTAGGTCGTGGTTTTGGAAATAGTTTCTCAAGTCATAAAAAGGCATCCCGGTAATATGTCCTCTGATCCAGGTGTGTTCACACGAAAGGAACGGATTTCTGCTGAAGCAGTTAGGAGAGACAGAAATAAATCGCAGCTCCTTCACAATCTATTTATTTGCATGTCAGACCTGCAGCAGGTCCGTGCTTCTCGTGGTAAACAACATCAGTGGAGCCATTGTCCTAAAATTTATCGTTTGAGCATCCCGACTCTGGGCTCTACATTACTCAATCTACTTGATATACATGAATAATGCATGGAATGACTTAAAAACAAGCACACAAAAGAATCATCAAGTGTTTCATCCGGAAGCCTGCAAATTCTAATTGAATTCCGGCACTCTGAAGGTTCTCTGCCCCCTTTTATTGTCCTGCATGCTCACTAGTGTGTGTCGGGTTATGGCAATGTTTACCACCATCCGAATACATGCATTTACATGGGGCCCCTGAGGTTTGGGGGACCTCTGTTGACCAGAAATAGTCACTACACTACAGGAGGCAAAATAGCACTTTTAATGGGGCCCCGGTAACAATAAACCTGTAATTATCTGTCTATACCCTTAAACAGGAGACACTGAACAATGAGAGAATAAAAAAAAAACAGTTTTGGTAATCGAAAGATTCTGTTTTGCATTGGAAATAGAAATTATTTACAGTAATGATATACGGACAAAAAAATATATATATATATATATTGTGAAATTTCAGATAGAAAAAAATATCAGTCTGCAGTGCACAGTCGTGTTCGTGTTCAGGTGCCTCCCTACTGCCCAGAACTTGTACTAGTCAATATCTAATTATACCAAATCGATATGAGTTATTGGTTACTGACCAGGAATGCACATAGGCATGACACGCCTTCCAGTATTTCCATCAGTGTATGTTTTACTCAAAACATTTACTGCAGTGTAAAATATAGTGTTTCACATTGAAAGGTGACTTAATATCTGAGGGTAATATTTCTGATCAACATAAAACAACTTTGGTAATGCGCATCTTGATGTAAGTTATATAACATGTTGATGTATGCAATATAATAGTGATTATTTTTAGGCTTTGTAAAACTATTTCTCTATCCTACATACAGTAAGCTGTTTTTTAAGACCTAGACCTCTGACCTATGTGGAGCTGTCTGTGAATTCCAGGAGATGATCAGTTTGTGTATCTTGGAAAAAGGTCGACAACTTGAATTATTACTGTAAAAATATCCTTTTGCATAAATCAGTTAAATCCATTAGAAAAAAAAAAGGCACAGGCAGCCAAGTAATCAGTCAAAGAGCATCTGTTAAGTAACTTCATAATAGCAGAACAAATTGTTTCAAATCAAAAAAGTATATATGGGAGAAAAGAAGCATGAAAAAATAAGAAAAAATATCAAAATATAACAAAGGATGAGTGAAATGCTGCAGGATTATACCCTTCTGGGGGATGTCGTTCCTGGAGCAGCCTGTTGTTTTGTGGGTAATACTGTGTATCCATCAGAAACACATCCACCTACAGCCGTGCCGCAGACAGCTGCGCGCTGTCAGTATGTGATATTCACTTCACTGAAGGCCCCTCCAAGTATAGATTGGCTCACATTTGTTTTACTTTTTTAAACTGGCCTGTTCTTTGGGTGAATAAATCCTTGAATACCTCCTTCTTGAGGGGTCTGGAGATGGGATTCTGAGTGCCTGTCAGTAAAGAGAGCTGGAACAGTTTTAGGCTATATTCTGAACTGCTACGTCTATAAATATATATCCCGGGTTGCGGGTTCGAAGCCCTCTCCTGCTCCGTCTTTCTTCGCATGTTCTCCCCGTGTCACGTGGGGTTACAGGTCTCCCCTGTGCTTCGACATGTAGCTAAGTGAATGCGTGTCTCTTAATTGGCTGTGGTGTGAATGTGGGGGGCATGCGGTGACCCCCCCCCCCCCACACACACACACACACGCCATCTCCTGCATATGCAGTCGGGAGATGAATTGATTTTGCGATTCGCGACGCCCGCCAATCCAGCGTTGGATGCAGCTGTTATGTAAAACTGCAATTACTGCTAACTGCTAATAAAGACCGACTTAGTGACTTTGCCCAATTTCAGCGAGAGCAGTCTTTGTTAAATGCGTAATCGTTTTTCATCTAGCTGATAATTATCCACACCTGTGTCGAGGCCAAGTTTCATTTCTGTGTGTGTGTGTGACGTGGATGTGAAGTGAGTTTCTAGGCAACTTTATGGGGTCTGGTGCTTTTTATTTAATTAATTAATTTTGGTTTTATGTTTATTTTCCCAGTTCTCCAGAGTGTCCCCTTGCCCCGGTTCTTTGCAAACCTGTACTGGCTAAGAGCTCATGGAGAGTGGATGGCTGCATTAAAACTGATAACTCTCTGCCGCCAGAGGAGGTGTTTGCCCAGCCAATTCACAGCTACGCTCGGAAAATAAATCGCAGTATCTAAAAGCACACCGCTGATAATTGCCTTTGATTTCTGCTTTGAACTTCACCAGAGATACCAGGAGCGTTCGTTTGCGGAGGGGACAGGCTCTCCGGTCCTTTTCCAAAGCCGGCCTTTTTATTTTCATCTTTGCACCGGAACCCAAAGCCTTTGTCCAACATTCTGCAGCTGTGGCCCCGCGGCTCTGAGTTTGGAAGCTGCGGCACGACAGGCTTTACCGGCCCCTGAAGCCCGTCTCCGCTGAGTAGCCACTTAAAGGATAATGAGCTCCCTTCCTTCCGTAAAAATCCAGCCGGGCGGAGCCCCCCGAGGCAGGAACCAGGAGCAATGCCAGTCGACGGCTGGAAACGCAGCTTCCTCAAATCCAGGGTTTTGCTGATGCATTCTGGGATGTTCCCTGAACGCCTCGTGACAGCCCCCCCCCCCACCCCACCCCCGTCTCTGGTGCATGGTGTCCCCGCTTGCATAAAACCCACTGGAGTGTGTCTCTCTGCACACTGGAGAATGGAAATATGTTGTTTTCAGTCCTGCTGCTCTGCCCTGCCCAGACAGAGGTATGCAGGTTGGTCTGGGCACGTGCTTCTCTTCACGGCTGCCGTTCGGTTTCATGGGTCATTTAGCGGGGCCTTATTGCGACTCCAGGGCAGACCAGAAAACCGGGCTCGTCTTTAGCTCTTAATCCGCCGCGAGGGGCTGCATCCCTCTCTCTGTCTGTCCGGACATTTCAGGCTGATGTCTGTCTTCTGAATGGAAACAGTCGTCAGGTTTTTCAGAAGACACGACTGCTTCTGTTTTTCCGTTGAGGCTTCACGACTTGAATGTCTCCGTGGAATCCAGAAGCTTCTCTGGAACTTGACAGAGGTCATCTAGAACCTCATATTTTATTAAACTAATTGCCAGCTTGTGTTTTTATGATGCAGAATGTAAAACTATTCACTTGCATCCAAGTAATTCACACGCTCAGTCTCCATTAAGCATGAATAACAGGCAGTAAACTTGATTTTACTGCGCAGTATCATTTCCTGTGTCTCCTGTTGAACCTTCAAGGAGAAGCTCTTTCCATCACTCAGGGTCCCTGACCATAAGTAGATGGTAATTCCCAAGCATTTAGACAAAACCATCCACGTGTCCTGTTGATGTTGAGCACAAAGACCTTGACAGCGAGTGTGAGTTTGAGGACTCACAGGTACCAAAAAACAGGACAGTACGGACACCTCTGGAGAATAAGGGATCCATTTCTTTGTTTTATTTGGAGTTCATACCTTATCCCCCCTTTTGTGACATAAAATAATGCAAACCTTCAATACTTTAAAAACCTGAAAATTTATTTATTTTTAGGAGACAAAGCCTTGACGCTGCTCATTAGTACTTCTTCTGAGGACCACTGCTGCTCCAAAATATACATTTTCTTTGGAGGTTCTGTGGAGTAATTATGATTGAATTTTGACCATAACATCAAGAACTAGCTGGCTAACATTTGATTAAATTAAGAACAGGTTTACAGAAGACACACAAACACTCGTTGACCTGCTCTACGGCATCGACTGCAACTGCGCTGGACTCCTACATTGAATTTAGACAGTCAATGGCATGGCTAGCATACACAATTAGCCTAATATGAATCCAAGCGCATGCATTAAGCGAAGTATTGCATAGTTATGAGGTTTGGCACGAGACCCTTCTTTGCACTGCAGGATATAAACGTGAGGGTCGCGGCACATAACGGGCCGTAATTTCACGTTTGCATTTCCTACATACCGAACGCCTGAAAGATGGGAGCCAAGCTGTGGTCAATCCATGCCGAATTCAGTGACTCGGGCTAGTATGAGTCTGAACAGCGTCGTCCATCAGACTGCAGGGATGCAACTCAATTAGTTTAATTCAGAAACTGGAAAAGGCATCCTGGCTGAGAGCCCTGAAGGTCCCCTGATGGTGATGTTACTCATCCTATGTGATCAGTCCCAACAGATACTTTTTGGCAAATTCAAGCCAAAGGTCTATAAGGACGATGCACTCATATGTGATGTAGAGCTTATGATTTACCTTGAGCCCAGTGTTTACATCGAGGTGCATGTTTCTGTCCCTTAATTGTTATCCATAAACTAATTAAATAGAAGATAAATATATTGATTAACTGTATTATTCGCAATGCATTCATTGTGTGTTAGCTTGTGTTTGCAGTCATTAATCAGACTGTAGTTAAGACACATTGTCTTATATCTGCAAGACCCGAGGAACAGAGGAACGTCAAGGTGTGGCTTTGATGTTCAGATAAAACTTATAAACTAATAAACTATGCTTCCCCACTGACTGACCTCGAAAAAATATTTTTAACATTCCATTATGAACTGACTAATCTTGAGTCTTCAGTGTGAGTGTAAACGCTTTATTTAGTTGAGTAAAGATCTACCTAGTGATGCTATTTCTGCCTGTTATTGTTCTGACACTTAAATCTTTGCTCTTCGCCGATTGGAGGATATTTGGGGGGGAAAAAAAAGCTCTCTCTCCCTATAAATACATAAGAAGAATCTACAGCTCATGGCTACCTGTGTGTGGGAGGGTACTAGCAGCAGACCTACAGAAATGTCCGAAATGCCGCCCTTAAAAAAAGAAAGGGCAGCTTAATCGGTCTCCAGCTTCACTCCTTGGTACTTGACTGTCCATCAAAACAAGATGTCTCTGGTCATGACTGGCTAACGAACCCAGCACGACTGCCAGCATGATCAGCATCGTCTAAATAACGTCAAATATCGGAGTGTGTTAAAAAGGGAATGCGGATCTCCAACCAAGGACTCTGAAGACAGCAGAGTGTCACCGTGGAAACAAGTCGTCTCACTGGCCGTCAACGCAGAGGATGAGAAGAAACTGCAGACACCAGTCAAACATCTGCGCGAGACTCTCCGGGCTCCTGTAGCACTGGTAAACAGTACCAACCCTTCAAGAAAAGCCATGAGGAATCTGGAGCTCTGTTTGCACAGCAGATACCAATGTCTCCAGGCTCATTTCAGACACAGAATACAAAAATGTAAGCCAGAATAGGGGTGCACAAAAGATGCATCCCATTTTGGATCCCTTATATTTCAGGGTTCCCCAAATTACAGTTGCATCCCTATTGCCCCCGTAGTTTCCCTGAGTATAGAGGGCTTATCATGGCTGTATGAATAAAAAAAGGATTGCTGGAGGGCAGAGGTGGAAAGTTCAGATCTAGGAAGTACAAATCCAGACCAAGGCTTTGCTTCAACCAACCAGTTCAGCACAAAGAGTCACAGTCACAGAGAACTCACCTGGTTGGTTGGAACAAAACCTTGGTCTGGATTTGTACTTTCTGGACCAGAGGTTTCTACACGTAATTCCGCGGCCAGATAGTCTAGTGTTTGTTATAGTCAGAGTAGATTTTGCTTAAAGTTGTTCCCTTTGGTTTGTGAATCTACTAACGTCAGCGAATGGATGACATTCTACGCTGTATAAAAAGAAAAAAACCCTGAAGCAACATGAGCCTCCAACTGCCATCACAGCACCCAGTATCTACCGGTGTCGCCATCTTGAGGAAGGAAAAAAGAGTGTCGTGATCGAGACGGTACGCTGGCTGGGTTTGTACGCGCACCCTAACGCGCGACGTCCGTCGTCACTTTAATGCCGACAGGGGTGGTCTGACTGGTTTCAGGTCAGCCCAAGCAAGCAGGTGAGGATGAGACGTTTATATGTGTGACGTTTCGAAAATGGCAACCTGAAATTGCGTGATCCGACCCACCGGATCCGTTATATTGCCGCTAAGCAGGATTATGACGGCGGAGTTCTTGAATGTTTCGGCTTAAGATGCCCGCTAGCTTCACGCCGTTAAAAGAACTTCTCTGTTGTTTTTGCTTCTTGTTTGGCCATCCTCCATCTCACTGCTGGTGCGTCAGGGGGACCTACCGCTGCTGATGAGACTGTGGCCTTTAAGGGAACGGATTCCTCCGCGGTGCGTCGTGGGTTCCGGGAACCGAGCCGCGGCCAAAAACGCTCGGCGGCCGTGGGGGGCTGGTGACACGCGGGCCTCTATTTGTGTGCCGCGTCACTGCGTCTCTTTAAGAGGCCGTGTCGGGGCTCCGCCTCTTCTGCCGCCACTGGAGACAGTGCGAGGCTAAATAAGGCAGTGTGTTGACGCTTTGTTGCCGGGTAACGCAGTGATCCTCCGGAGTCAATGTCTTCTGCAGGCAGGCTTCAGACATCCAATGGACTTCATCAGCTTGCAGCTACAGGAAGGAGTGTCCCGCCGAGATTATAAACCGTGAGCTGCTCTGGCGACTGATCTGCTCACTGCGGCGATGTCGGCTGATCTGGGGCGGCGGTAGATGTCACTCACCGCGAGATCACTTGCGGCTCCGAGCGAATTGTTTGTTGACGTGTCACGCGCACTTCGCGGCACCAGCTGTGCTAGGCTGCCACACGGAGCGTAGATATCCAAGTAATCTGAACATATCAAATATTTATTTTCGGATAAATTTTGATATACCTCAGGCTACAGCCAAGGGTTTCTGTAAACCCCTCAGGGGCCCCGAGAACAAAACAAACAACAGTAGCATCACCCATCCATCTTGCATAACCATTGATCCCATACAGGGTGACAGTCAGCTTGAAGCTCGTCCCAGAATGCTTAGGGGTTGGGGCTGGAGACTCTGAACAGTGTGCAGTATACCATCGTAATATCATCATATACATGACTTACCATGCAGCAGGAATATAGATAAAATATCTGAAATGTTGCAGAAACCTGTACGTTTTAGTGCCCCTGTAGTCCGTTCTAGGAAGCAGGAGATTCCCAACACAGGATGGGAGTTTGTCACACACACTGAGATACACAGATGTGCACGCAGTTTTGAGTCTGCAATACCCCTTGACTTTTGGGCTGCAGGGGAAAACTACATTACCCAGCATTCATACTTAGTAACAAATTGTTTTATCACGTTTATTGCTGTGGTTGTAATTGATGTCAATTTTAGTGAAATCCTAAAAGTCCGAGGCTGGCGTGCACACGAAATGCTGTGGGGTGCCATCTCTCTCTGTCGTGTGACATTTTGACGTTTCCTTTATATGCCACAATGTGCATCGCTGCCCTTTGCTTGAGCCAGACGTTGACATTTGAGCTCCCCCACCCCCCCCCCATGCCGAAAGAGATTAGCCACGCCCCCATCTTCATTATACCCGCCCGCTTTCCCACCTCCTTGACTTACCTCCGTGCTCCAAAGCAGCATCCCAGTCACCACCGTGCCGACCTCGAAATAAACAGCTTTCCCACGACCCTTCCCGAGTTTATCCGGGATTTTAATAACAACCTTGTTCTTTGAAGGAGCTTATACGTTATACGTGGAAATCTTTGACGTGCTGCTGGAGCAAAAAAAAAAAAAGCATGCCATCCAATCGCCCATCCAGAGGTGGCTTAGAGGCAGGAGAAAGCAGGTCTTCGAAAACAAAGATCAGCTGGAACGCGATTAGGGCTGCAACAATCAGCGAGCATCAGTAAGCACTTTCACTGTCTGTGGAGTGCTTAGAACACCACAACTCACCACAAATCACAAGCACCCATCGTATTATGTAATAGTGAATGGTTTTATGGTGCCGTCTGCATTATGTACTCTGTGTACCGCATTCTCATTTTCTGTCTTTCTTTGATGAAGGCTGGGCACAGCACATTTAAGGTGAATTATTAAAACAGTTATTCCCTGCGTACCGATTCAGGCACCAGCCGAGGAATTCGGAATCCGGTTTCATCCAGCACAGATACGAGCTCCTTTAAGAGTTAATAACGCCGTAGAAGGGGGGGCATTGCATTGTTGGAGGCTGGTGTGGTGTGTTTTGGTCACAAAGGACAGTTTTCTGTGTCTGGGGGAGGGGGGGGGGGGTTGTGCAAAACTTTTGTGGGGAAAGTGAAGTGTCACCTTAGCTATTGCAGGAATGTATGTGTGTGGGGGGGGGAGTGGGGGGGGGGCATACTTGGACTCTGGTCTGACACAGGAATTTCTTCTTTATGTGTAAAGCACCCAGACTTAAAGGGGAGGGAAAATCCCTTTAAGAAAACAGCTCTTGTTCATCTTGGGTCAGCCTCCTGGCACAGTCCCCTGTCAGTCTGGAAGTTTTCTCTCTTGTGTTTATTTATACATGTATTACAGATTGTTTCCTCCATTAGTCATTCTTAACTAGTAAAACGGACAGATAAGTAAATATTGAAAGTCCTCACCCATGTTGAAGCCCCCCCCCCCACAAGCATACTGCTCAAGATGATCCACCGCTTCATGGAGCTGATAAAAGTGAAGGGAAGGGGCTGCATTCCTCTGACTTTCTGTGTGGCGAGGAGCCAATCACTGAGCAGGACCGTGTACCATTAGCCAATACGGTGCAGCCTGTGCTAATGTGGGCGGGGCTGACAGGGAACACATCCCTTCATTGGCTCACGAGCTGGGAAATGAGTTTCCTCGTGTTGACCAAGCAGCGAGCCAGCAACAGGGACCCTGGGCTCCGGCGACATTTAGCCGAAATGTGAGGCGGCTTCTGGACGCCAGGGGAAGAGCGGCGGTAATTGCCCCCACAGGATCCTGACATTTCAGCGGGTAATGCCAGCCTTTTGGACCCGGTGTCCCAGCAGTGCCCTGAACGATGAGTGCCAGGGCGCCCCCTGCTGACCAAGCTGTCAGTGCGCCGAGCCCTGGGGGAGCTACAGGGCACAGCTGGTTGGTCTCCATGGCTACAGGAAGCAGGGAGTCAGCGGTGATGTCATCCTCAAAGAAAACTATTCCTGTTCTGATTTCACACAGCGTGACAGGATCGATTGGCCAACACACCTTGTTTAATTCGATTTTTATTCATGTGCTATATGGATGATCCCAGGTGAGACTGAGCTTGCAGACAAACTTGATCTTTAGGTGTTTCATAATTAATGGGGCTGATTAACATCTCCAGAGTGAAGTATCCAGATGAGAGGCCGTCTCTGCTATCTGCTACATCGCTGCTCCAAGAGCCCGTGTGTTTGCAGTTTTCCGTGCCGCCCCTTGTGTTTCCAGAAGTGTCCTCCGCGACACATGTGGGCTGGCGCTGAGCAGCGATAGAAGGAGACACGGTTCTCCAACCTACTGTCACCCTGCGTTCGGCAAGCAGCTGCAGAAAGTGTGTAGAGCCCCACGTGGAAGGATGGAACCATGGCTACGGGGTTCAGACAGTTTTCTGAGGTTCATGCATTAAGGATGATCACTCTTCAGTAACAGAATTGGGCCTCCCAAGGGCCTCAGCCTGTGCTGACAGGAAACCCCCCCCCCGGGAGGGAGGGACGCCACTCACTACAAAGGACAATTTTTTCAGAAGAAGCGCGAGAAAGATTACCCCATCGATGCCGCTCACTTCACGCTTGGGTTCTTACGTATCTGTGAAAGTCGCATGTTGTGCGCTTCGACAAATAAAACGGACAACAGTAACAGTACATGGAGGGATTAGATATCGCAATTACTCCAGCATAACGTCATGAAGTTCATCTTCCTACACGATTCAGCTTCACCTCCCAGAGCAAACTAACGTCTCGAGTCCTACGTGGGACGACTCGCTCGGTCGCCAATTTTTCCTCTGCACGATTTTATCGTTTCGAGAGATTAAAGGCCGCATTGAGCAGATGGATGGTGGCCAGCAGTGTGTACATAAGCCATGACATCTGCTTCTGCTCTCACATGGGCATTGAGGACGCGGGGGGGGGGGGCTGTTTATCTCTCCAGGGGAAAGCCAGCTGGACCAAAACCACCCCTTCGCGGAATCTGAACTCTAGCAAAGGTTTCTCATGGCAACTCGGATGACAGACCTCCCTTTTTCCATCCCTTTTCTGTACTTCTCCGGAAGTGACTAATCGTAACTTGCGCAATACCGATCGCTAATAAGCTACTTTCTGAGATTTATTAAGCCTGAAATTAAAGCGTGAAATTAAAGCCCGAATCCCCGGCCGTGTGACCGACGGGAGCTGTCCTGTCTCCGGGGAAAACGACAGCAGATGGTGCCCATTTCATTGCATGATGCAGTCGTAATTTAAGTGAAAAATTAAAGCCCTCCTTTGCGCGCTAATCGCTGGTAAATTGCTAATGAAGTGAATTATATACCGCAGAAGCTAAAATGGTCAAATTGTCATCAGGGTGTAATTGTACATTCCCACCATAAACAGTCACAGAATTAAGTATTTGCTCTGCCGAATTTCGCTGGGCTTTTTTGTGGTCTGAAATTGTATGTGGAAGGAAAGGGACAGAGAAGAAAATACCTTATTTCGTCCATCCCTCCCCAGACTTTAAAGTATAGTTGGTAACACTTTGCTTGAAGCTGTCATCTGTAATGCATTAGATACCTTCATAATGCCTTATAATGGTCAGTATAAGAATTATTAAGTATTACAACATCCTCTATTGAAAGTCATAATGCATTATAGTGTTGATTATACTTCATAAGCGCCAGTGAAGCTCTGATCTATAATGCACCGTAGATACCTTCATAATGCATTACAGAGCATCGGTAATTCTCATACCCGCCAAGATAATGCATTGCCGATGTTTTGAAATGCATTATGAAGGTCTCTATAATGCACTACGGATGACAGCTTCAAGTTAAGCGTTATGCAATTCATAATGTATAATATACATAGCTATAATGTGTTATGCCTTTGTACAAGTAGTTTGTAATGCTTTATTAATACATTATAATGTGTTATGAATGTATTTGTAGATTCTTATAATCGTGGCATTCAAAGAAAGTGTTGGTAAACTTTAGTAAACGGTAAACTTATCACAACTCGGTAAACTTTAGTAAACTACTAGGGCTAACTGGAATAAGGCCAGATTCAGGATAACTTTGGTAAACTACAAAGCCTGATGTGAATAATTATGATGTTTGCCATCAGTTCGAAGCTTGGTGAGGTCAGTGAGAATACCTGAATATCTCTGGTAGGCATTACACTTTACATTTAGAATAAGCAACAGCTCACTTGCCCTTGAAAACATTGTCTGCTAACCGGCACTGTAAAAGCTGACCATATCTTAATTCATTTCCGTCTTTATAACAAAGGGCTGATTGGACTGATTCGGTGTTTTACTTTGAGGGACCAGATTTCTCTGAACGAATCACTCCCATCTGAGGATAAAAGACGTCTTGTGTCCTTTAGAGCTGGAGAACGAACCTTTCATCCTTTGATTTGGACCAGGAAGTATCGCTGATTATAAAAGAATTTTCAGGCGGAAAATCGGCGTAACTCAATGCCTGAGTTTCCATTTTAGTACTTATGATAATCCCATTTTTCACAAGCAGCTTTTGGGCTGTTTTCACAGCTAAAGTTCTGCAACATCATTGTTTGGTCTGCAGTGACAGTTTAACATTTTCATCTTGTTCAGTAATAAACTGGTTGCTTTGTTACACAGGCTTTACACAAAGGGGTCAGGCCAAACACCGAACCACAGCTGCGCCCTGCTTCGCATTACATTCCCGCAAATTATTTTCCAAACATATTACTCATTTACCAGTTCCATTTTCCCCCATACTGCCAGACCATTCAGCTCCCTGAAACACTCCACCCTTCATATCAGACGGCGCCTGAGTCGAGGTATCGTCTCCACCGACAGGGCCGTCTTCAATTTCACGGCGGCCGAATCGTCTGCTGCTAACTCACGCCGACACGTGACGACTGCAAGTGAATCGCGACACGAACGGCCCAGTCTGACTCATGTCCAGGCAGCACCGGACAAGGATGAAATAACTTGACTGATTGATCTAGCTAACAGGAATGCCCGACTTCCCCCCCCCCCACACCCCAGTAAAAGGTCTTGCTGTGATTTGTTCCAAAATCGTTGTTTGTTTAGTTGTTTTGTATTGATCGAACAAACAAACACAAAGGCATCGATTAGAACACTTGTGAGTTCATCCTGTGCGAGGCGGCATTCACAAAACTGTGTGCTAAACTGTCCTTTTCTCTCCAGAACTCTCACCCCGCTCACTCTGCCAAGGCAAGGGGGAGGCGGGGGGGGGGGGGTGGCACTGTGGGCTGAGAAAAAGCAGCTCCCCATTTACAATTAACCCTTCAGCCGATGCCCTCCCTGTGTCTAGGTTCACGTCGGCACCTTTGAGTCTGGTCCCTCCCAAGGTTTCTTCCTTCTGGGGGGTTTTTCCTTGCCACTGTCGCCTATGGCTTACTGACGGGAGGCTTTGGCTGGGGATGCTGTAAAGCACCGTGAGACGATGTAATGTTGTGATAATGCGCTATACAAAAATAAATGTGTTTGTTTTCGTTTGTTGTTGCATGCGGGTCCGTGCACGACTATCAGCCGCCGTCGGCAACAATGCAGACACTCAGCAGGGGACAATAACGGTAATTGGTGTTAACAGGCGGATGCAAACGGAGACGGCTGAACGGACACTCGAATTTAACCTGCGGCCGGAACGCTGCTCTACTTCCTGCGTGGATGTAGAGATTCCCGCCAGCTGCAATACGCTGGACTAAACAGGGCATGAGTGATCGAAGGTGATCCCTTCCCCATCCTGCACGTGTGCTGTCCTCCCTGTCCATCCCGTGTGGGTTCTCCCGCGGGTTCCCTCTGGATTCTCTAGCCTCTTCCCACAGTTAACGACATGCGGTCAACAGGTGGACCGTAGCCTCAGAAACGCCTGCGGTGTTTGCGACTGTCGCCTTGCCAGACCTGCCGCGTCATCTTGTTACACTAAATCACACCCTACGGTGCCTGGTATGTCTCCAGCGGAGAAGCGGGTGTAAGTACGATGGACGTAGGCTGCATGAAAAGTAATTTCCTGCTGCTGGTGCCCTCTAGTGGCAGCTATTTGCATTGCTCTTTGCATGCGGTCAGTCATTGTTGATAAGATAATCCAAAAGGGCTAACCATTAGCACTTTGTAAAATGCGGCGTTTTGTGCCATCTCAGTACCCTGGAGAAGTGGTTCTCAGTTGACATTTTACCTTGGTCATTAAGTCATGGACACCCAAATGTTTAAAACGACAATATCTAGATTTATTTCAGGAAAAAAAAAAGTAGTACAGCTATAGTTGCACAATGCATGCACTGTCCATCCATTTATTTTTTGTAACTGCTCACCCTATTGAGGGTCACAGGGGACCTGGGGCCTACTGACACAAGGCAAGGGATGACCCAGGATGGGCCCCCAACCCACCATTCACACTTATGGGAAATTTAGTAACTCCAATTAACCTCAGCATGTTTTTTGGACTGTGGGGGGGACGGACATCGGAGAACCTGGAGGAAACCCCACAATGACACGGGAAGAAACTCCACACACAGGAAGCCATGGCAGAGACTCGAACCCGGGTCCCAGAGGTGTGGGGAGACAGTGCTAAGCACTGATCCATAACAAAAAAAGTTTGCCGAAAGGTTTTTTTTTAAGCACACAGTCGACGACCTAATAAAAATGCCCCCCCAGCCCTCCTTCACCAGTGTCTCCCAACACCTTGGGAACCACCGCTGTACAGAAATAGAAACTTCTAGATTGCTAGTAAAGCTATTTTTAGGGCAGGTCGTGTAGTAAAGGGACTTAATAAAGTTATATTTCCTAAGGGCATAAAGTCTGCGAATAAGTGCTGAGATATTAGATGGCTGCACATGATGGAATGGTCACATCTGCTGCTCCTGGCCAGAATTTGAATTCCTCATTCTCGCCTTGCACAGGGTCCTGGGGAGATGTGCAGCCAGGCCCGGGAAGCGCGGGGGTGCCCCGGATGAGATGTGGGAGCGGCCCGAGGAGAACAGATCCACGCAGCATTCAATTACCTCACACACTGGGGGGGTCTGAAACACGGTGACACTATTTTCAACATCAGCCAGTGGCCGAACGATTTCGGCACAAACTGGTGTTTAGATCGACTGGTTAGGATCACCGCGGCTGATTGGACTTGGCAGGGCCTCGGCTGGGTTACCATGGTAATAAGACATTATGCCCAACATCCAATCACCATGTCAAATGGATGCTAAGTAATTTCCTCCAACATTCACAGGATTCGCCATTAAAGTACGGGAACCAGAGTCGGGCTCAGAGTTTTTCAAAGCGACTGCATTTCGTCTGCTGCTTATCTGGATAAAATCGGACTATTTTCTGTTATTAAAGAATGCGTCTAAGAGCCAAAGTATAAATATTTATGAGCTTAGGTTTAATATAGATTCTACCCAAGCAGTCAATTACAGGTTTGGATATTCCGCCCAGCCGTTGGACATTCCTTCGCCGAGCACAGATTGAAATGATTATTTCAGAAATCATTTCTCCTAGTGTCGGCGCCAGCGCTTCACGGAAGACGGGAACCTTACTGCAGCGCTGGATGGGCTCACCGCTTCTGCCAGTTTGCTTCAGATCGAAAAGCGGAAAAACAAACGGAAATGCGCAACACATGTGGGCTCCTTGGGAGGCGGCCGGACCTGGAATGTTCTCACTGTAACCCACTGGTTAGGTAGCTTTTAACTACACTGTAGTGATGATGTGCTGCAAGGCTTAATACCGTCAAAGGCTGGTTCGTGATGGACTGACATCTCGTCCAGGTTGTACCAGACCCCAGCCTTGTGGGACTCTGGAGTCCCATGAAACCCCGATCAGGATTGCAGGCTTTGGCCTCCATCATGCCTGAAGAAGGGGCCAATTTCCCCCAGCGCCGTTCAGCAGAGATGCTTGGGTGAATAAACATCGTCCTCGTCGAAACCTGGCACGGGCCGAGCCGTGAGGTCTGTGGAGGACAGAGGTGACGGACTTCCACGGTCTGATTAAGGGAGGGATACCGCTGAAAGGCACATGGTTACCCCTCTGTCATGGGTCTTCCGTGCCCCAATGAACAATAAAAGCTAGGAATTTGTACACACAGGCTTATGTAGAGTGATGGGTGAAAATCAGCACAGTCCATTCTGGTCTATTTTGAGACGTTCTTTTGAAGTCGCTCGCCGCAGACGGCTCACCTAACTATCACGTCGTACAAACACAAGGAGACGCTCCCCGTCTTGCTCTCCCTCGCGGTTTCCTTCGGACCTTGAGCTATAATTGACCGACTCTGGTCCTCGTGCCATAATTAGCACAATGTAATTATGGTTTAACCGCTGGAATAGGGGGTGTGGTTTGTTGTGGCCCCCGCTCTCCTATTCACTGCTGCAGGGGCAGCCTCCAGGATGAATTAAAGCTGCGGCCCAAAGGGCCGGAGTTCGACCTCTACAGCAGGTGGCTCTTTACTGCCCCCTGCAGGACGCATAAAATCGGCTGTCGACAATGATGTGGCTTCTGACTGAACCGACGCACTAAGCCAGGACACAGGCACAAGGCAGGAAATAACCCAGGATGGGGAGCCGACTCATGGCAGGGTGTCATGCCATTCACCCACAGTACAGGCAATCCGGTAACTTAGAAAGTGTATCTAAAGCTGAATTGCACATACAATATATTTTGTTACTTCTGCTATTGATTAACTTCTTTATATCTAGAAACCTGGTTTATTAAATTAAAATATCGAGTATGAGGTGGTCAATGCTGCCACCTAGTGGAAGTATTAGTAATTTTACGTTAATTTCCAGTGTTAAGATTCTGGGGCTACCAAGACATAAACCCTCTTTTGTTACACTGTCTCAATAGCCATGTGACGTCTGATAAGACAGGTGGCAATGAAATGTTTCATAATGAAAATATTTTCTGCTGTGTTTTTGTACCGATTCGTTTTAAAATCTATTTTTATAGATCTATTTCTTAAAAAAAAAAGTTACTAATATCCCCGCAGTGCAGTCCGTTTGCAGAGATCAGCAGTCTTCAACCTGAATAAAACGCCCCAAAGGCTTCCCCTTCCCCGCCAAGTGTCACCATACAGGCTTCTCTCACTTTTAGCAGCCCTGCCCTAACAGGCCAGTTGTGAGGCCCCATGTCTGCGGTAATAATACACCAAGTCACATGCGGAAGCTGCATCCTACTGAGAACACCTCATAGGTCATCAGTACCGTGTGCTTGTTCTCTACACTGGGTTGTGGGTTCCCTGCCGATGCCCTGATAAATTGTAGTGAGGGTGGGGCCAAGGGGGGAAATGACCAATCAGAAGCTGAGGGGGAACAGCTGTGGAACATCTGACTAAAATGAAATAATAAAAAATCGGAAGCGCTGTTCTATTGCATCCACCCATCCATCCATTATATGTACCTGTTCTATTATATTATCAATAAAAATAAAGGGTTGCCATGTTTTAAAAGGAGGGTTTTCGAATCGTCTGCGCATGGTCATGTGAGTCTGTTTTTTTAGTCGCTCTACCAAGAATGTGTGTGCACTTCCCGTTATTGTTGATAAACCTTGTCTCGCCCATTCAGACGTTTTTGTGCCTTACGATGCTTGGGATTTACTCTGTTAGTGTTCAGGCAGATATAACCCTCATGACTGCAAGGTCAAAGCGGTGATGTCACTCCGAGAGATGCTTAGCTCTCAGCGGATAGACAGCATGATAACTTTTCCACAACTCCGTAAGTAGGAGAGGGTCTGTATCCGAATGGCTTGGGTTTGGGACAGCAGCTGGCAAGCGGAACACTGCTGTCAAGTTCTCGACGAATTGCAGCCACATTTCTTGGTATTGTTTACGGTGGTTTGGAGATGAGGGGCAGGATATGCAGGTCAGCTAGCAGAACGTGGGCCGCAGAGTGGGGGGGGGGTGATGCTGCAAAACCACAGCAACTTCCTTTATGTCGCTGGTCCGCAGACACCCGCTCAGGGCTCAAGCGAGCGACGGAGGCTGAGTTTATCTGCGGTTTTAGGTCTTGCCGAGTTTTGAGGAAACAGTTCCTCATTAACGTCAAAAAACAATGATGATCTTCATGAAAAAAAAACCAATTTAAGCAAAGGGCTTTTATATTAACTAGAAATGCTTTAGTAATCCATGTCGGATAATTTGCTTTGTACCATTTTGTTCTACATAAGACATGCATGCAGGTGAAAGTAAGCTTTGGCTGGGGGGCTGGGGGGGGGGGGCACAGTAAGGGGCAGCCCCGTGCAGCACCCAGGGAGCTGGGAGTTAAGGGCCTTGCTCAAGGACCAATGGACATGTGACTATTCTGTCTCAAATCAATTGTAATTTAATGTCAAATCAAATAATAGTTTAATGTCTGTGATATTTGAGCCACTTACGTGTCAAAATTTGATGAGCCTTGGAGGGTGTGGTTACCTGGATCACATGACATGTGGAGGTGTGGCTGAGGTCAGAGGTCACAGTGGGCTGTATTTAACCTCTGTGTAAAAGCCAAGCAGTCGTCCTCCATCACTTCTGGCCTGCCCCTGTGATACAGTATCATAGATTAATAAGACATTTATGCGGCATGATGCTATGTGACTTCGTCATTTGATGTAAATGGAAAATCGGTGACAGCCAATCAGACAGTGAAGTACCTGCTTCCCATGGTTGCCAGCAGGAAGCTGCTGCCCCTCCTCCGCAGCCTTATGAAGGGCTAAAGTAACAATGCAATTTTTTAATCATGGTTTGTCCTTTGTCGGGTTTATGGTTTTATATGAGGTTTATGTGATAATACAGAGGCAATGTGTTAGTTCAGTTTGATTTGGGAAATAAACACAGATGCACACTAACCCAAAGCGTGCCCCCGTATGACTGTAGGACTATTGCACTACTGTGTCATGTAGAAATGTGGGAGAAAGAGATGGAACGGGAGCACAAAAATGTGGTAGATCTCTAAATACTGATATGTCAAGCATGGGTTTGCGCTGGAAAATGTGATCTCCGTAATTTGACAAAAGTATTTTCGTCTTTTTGCTTTGGTCATCCTGTCATTTTTTTTTTAACTTGTCGTTTGAGTCTTTAAGTCATTTTTCGATAGACGATGTACAAAATATTGGTGCACAGGATATGGAAATTTTGATCAGAGTCTATATAGATGTATAAGATTACCGGTACAAATTATCGCTCACTGAGTAACAGCAAACCTCTGAGTAGCCA
>JAABNY020000050.1:8721687-8736155 GCA_015164015.2 Brevimyrus niger
TATGAATTGTATTTTTTCATATGATTCATGTCATTCATCCATCCATCCATTTCTTCATCCATCCATCCATCCATCCACCCACCTCTTCATCTCTAAATCTATCCATCCATCCATCTCTTCATCTCTCCATCCATCCATCCGTCCATCATCTCTTCATCTCTCCATCCATCCATCCATCCATAGTCACATTCATAACAGGGTCAGGGTGAGCCTGGCAATGCTCCCAGGAAAAAACAAGGCAGGTGATGAAATTAACACCAGATATGATGCCAGCTCATCTCAGGAATGTTACTCATGCAGTCTATTATTCATACTAACTATTGGCCTTTATAATTTCCGGAATATTCCGGAACACTCTTCATGTGTGAGAGGTCTCGAGTTGAAGCTGGAAGAATGACATGCTGTGCTGCTTCTTGGAGTCACGTATCTGCTGGAGCGACACTGACTTCCTTATCTGTGTGCGTTGTGGCTCTCCGGTTTCTCGGATTCTGCCATCGCGAGCCACAGCTGACGCTACCGCGTCCCTCTACCCGTCCTTCTACCCCATCCCTCTACACACCCCTCTACCGCATCCCTCTACCCCATCCCTCTACACACCCCTCTACCCCGTCCTTCTACCCCATCCCTCTACACACCCCTCTACCCCGTCCTTCTACGCGCCCCTCTACACATCTCTCTGTTGCGTCCCTCTACCTCGTCCCTCTACCCCGTCCATCTACCCCGTCCCTGTACACATCTCTCTGTTGCGTCCCTCTACCGCGTCCCTCTACCCCGTCCCTCTACCACGTCCCTCTATTGCATCCCTCTACGCGCCCCTCTACCCCGTCCCTCTACCCCGTCCCTCTACACATCTCTCTGTTGCATCCCTCTACCACGTCCCTCTACCCCGTCCCTCTACCACGTCCCTCCACCGCATCCCTCTACCCCATTCCTGTACTGCACTGCCAATGACACCCAGTGTCTTTGTGCTGGAAAACGTGGCCAAAAGAGGTTTGAGTTTCTCTTCTGCTTTCTTTTTTCCTACACAGTTTTATAACCGGTGGTGGGCGAGCTTGGAGTGGTAGATGTTACCGCGTGGGTGCAGCAAACCCACTGGGGCACCAAAGTCCTTCGTAGGAGAGGAAAAGGAGTTAATCTTTTCTAATCGGCTCCTCCACCGCAGATGTCAGACCTGAAGGATTCCTAGATCTCGTGGAGAAACTTTGAACCGAATATACACAAAATCTTTGATGGGGAGCAACGAGGCTGGGGTAGGGTGACTAATTAAATTGGAGGCCTCAATGCAATATTAAACATTCCCAATGTCAGATCACTCAGATCGAGGTCTACGGTGCCTGCCTCGCGGTTGCCTCTCCTGCTCATCAATTAAACCTTTGGCAACGCGTGGGTAATTATCGCCCCAGCGTGAGTTTTTAAGGTCTTCTCATTGCTGAGCTATGGTCACCCATGGACAGTTTTATGTGGTTTTCTGGAATGCAAATGAGGGCCTGTGTGAAACAGGGCAACAAAGATCCTTAGCCTTCCCCCGCTGGGCCTTCGTCCTTCTGTGGCGCTGCAGCGAGTCGCTGCCGACTGATTAGTCAGTAGAGGCTGCGCCACCGGGGTCTGTGCGCCCTCACATTGGGAGGAAAAAAAAAAGGGTCAACTAGGTCTTGTTGACAGTCTCAACCTCATCCGGACTGTGGATTGTAAACAGATGAACAGTTTTTAGGATGGCACAAGGTCGAGTCCTTGCAAAGATTAGCGAAAGCTTGCTTCTGAGATGTTAAAATGAGTTGATATGTCTCCCACATAAGAGCTAGACACCCACTATTATGGCGAGATGAACTATTAACTATTAAGAAATATTTTTTCAGAATAGGGCCTATTAATATTTATCTGTCTGTTTATTGTTCTTCAAGCCATGTATCTTGGGCAAGGCTTTTAGTAGCAGTGGGTGTGGCACTGGGCACAAGGCTGGTGATCACCTTAGATGCAACCATTCACCCTAAGTGTTTCTAAGCAATTAATCTCTCTAAATGTACAACAATGCAGTAGCCAGAGCATGCGACACAAAAAAACACAGAAATCCAAAAACACAGGGCAGAATCGTCTTTTGATCCCCCATTGCTCGAGGTATGAGGCCCTTAATGGTCTATAAACATCAAATCTTTTTATGCAAATCTCTTTCTTCAGCCAGATTTCCCAGCATCCTTTGCTGCAGACCGGTGACAAAGCTGTCAGGCATTTATGAGGAAGGAGAGAACAGTGCGTTCTATTCCCGTTAATGCCGGATTCCAAGCAATGGTGGTAAGGTGTGTCCCGTGAAAGGGGAATTTACGATGCATGGTGTCAACAGGTATCTCCTGGGGTATCCCAGGGGACGAGGATCCAGACAGGGCTGGAAAGGACACTCTTACCCTAAGAGGAAGTACCGGTGCAATTATGGAATAACGAGGGTGTGCATCCCCAGAGCATTTAGTCATTCAGCCTCGGCAGATGGGAGGGAGGATAAGTCGTATATAGCTTAGTTTGATCGAGTTTAATGACGCCGGTGGATTGGACGGTATTAGATCTTTAGTGAAAACTATCTGCCATGGCATCTGCCTTTATCGTCCATAAGGAATGCTAACTGCTCAGGTCTGGCGACATCAGTGGGCCGTGAATTTGCCCGAGGCGTCACTCAGCTACATAGACAGGGTACGGTCGATCGGGACGTGGCAACATTTCCTCAAACAGGCCCCAATCGCGGGCTCAGGTGGAACTGGCACTCGCTACGAACAAAAGATTCCAGCCATTTTGACGAAGGCACCAGTATTTATACGATGCCCCCCCCATTCAAGTGCCCACTGATGGCTTGACCTTATCCCGATTTATGGCCTTGTGAAACTGACAAGGTTAGGAAAATATGTCCCTCCCCAGGACAGAAAGCCTTTTTTGAACAACCTTTCTGTTGATTGCAACCATTATAAAGTGTGTCAAATCTGGCACTGAAAAATTGCTGCGTCCCTCACATATCCGTAGCGGGGGGGTTTAGGGTGGGAGAAAGACCTGAATGGATGGGCTGAATGTGAGCCCATAAAGGCAATGTAATTCTGTATCCCAGCACGCTGCTACTCTACCCATTTTTCATGTTTTTCTGAAATATATGGTATTCTACGCGATTCACTAGCACAAAAGATAATTACAGCTAAAACCTTGAACCAGAGATCTGAATTTATCTTCACGCTGTCTCCAGGAGCCCCTCAAGGTTGCAGTGACCCAGAACCCATCCCAGGAAGTACAGGGTAGAAGCCAGCCTGGTCAACCCCCCCCCCCCCCCCAATCCCTCGAGTCTGTGTCAAGCTTTCACACGCTGACTCAAAGCCTTCAGCCAATTTAGCGCAGGTACTTTCGGCTGAACTAGATGGCCTGTGAGCTGCGGGGGAGAATGCAGAGGGCAGCCATGTTAATACGGACACAGGGATTGGGAAGGGCATGCAGTCAGACCCGCAATACACGCATACCCTCACTGAACGACAGAGCTAGCTAGAGCTAGCATGGTCAGAAATGCATGTACCTCTAACGCTGATTTATAAATACAACGCACGACTGTGGCCAAGCTGGCCCAATACGCGTTATTTTTGCTACTGACAGCTGGGTGATTGCGAGTGTGTGAATGTTTTTTTTGTATCTTTAAATATAGTCATAATAGAAGCGTTAAGTCCGGTTTTGAGCTAAGTTATATTAGCATCAGGAAAGCGCATGGGGAGGGAAGCCAGTGATGGGGGGGTCTTTTTCATTCCGCTTCTGTGTGCTCAATCTCATGGTTCTCGTGTCAATATTGTACTCCATTATAACTGTCAACAGCTATTAATCTACTGACGTTAGCCCCTCGACGCACGCCATTTTTGTGCTCCTTGTCGAGGACTGGAGGTAATGATTTTTTTTTTCCCCCTGCAATATATCTCTTGTTTTATTTCATCATTAATCTTCAGTAGTTAATTTAACCAGACATAAAGCACATAGATGGGCCATTTTACGGGGATGTGCCGATTGACAGCAGAGTGCCACAGAAATATTTGTCTATTAAATTCCGACATTGAGAAAGCGCTATTCTCTTTGGCTTGGTGATTCATGAGCAATTTCATCTGAGAACGAGACAAGGCGCAGACTCGAGAATGATGGCCAGACTAAGGAATGTCGACCTTCCCAAGTCCTGGGCGGGAGTTCAGTCAGCAGTGGATGCTAACTGCTAATATGCTTTGGTGGACTCACTGGTAGAGGTAGCTGAAGAGAGGGAGGTCTGGGTATCTCTCCTGAAGCTGCTTCCCCCGCGACCCAAACCCCGGACAAGCGGAAAATGATGGATGGATGGATGGATGGACTTTCTTGTTTTACTTCATTCCTGCTAATTCTCGGTCTTCATTCCGTTAAATCCTGCTATAGGCGTTGGGCTATGAATAGCCTAATCAGTGGCCTGACAATTACATAATTTCCAGACTTAAACTGGCAACATTGGACCACCTTGCTGGTATCCTAGAATTGTAGCTAATGCTAAGCTTCAGACGGCGCGCGTCTGCTGAAAACCGACGGCGCTCTTGCCGTCAGCCCCACGTACGCGAACACGGGGGCTAATCTCCTCCCTCTTAACCGCACAAATTAATATTGATTTGCTGCGAATTCTGTTACGGCTGGTGGCAGGTGTTGCGAGGTTTAATGGAATTTCTGCTACACAATTAAATATTTAAAGCCGGTAACGGCGGCCTGTTCGCTAATTAGCGGCAGGCCTGGAGCTGAAAGCGGGCATGATTAATTTGTCGCTCGCTGCCTGTGTTGAAAGCTAGGGGTTGGGGAGGGGGAGGGACACACCCGGGGAGGGGGTGGGGATCTCAGAGACCAGGAGAGCAGGGAGGTGCATGTTATGGTGAGGGGCTGAAACCATAGTCGGCGGAGCTTAGTCGCAGCGAGGGCTTGGGTTGACTGCCTCAGAAGTAGCATCCTAGCATGCTGCTAACGAAACTACAGTTTGGATCGATGGCTTCCTTTAGCTACATAGTGTTTGTCTGGCATTAACTTCAGGATGGATGTACGGCCCAAGTTTCCTGCTTTCTGCTTTAGCATTTCAAACAGCTGGGTAGCCGCCCACACTGAGACATAGTGATTCTGCCCACTGCCTGGGCCTTCCACCACCGCAGACCCCATAAGATTAATCTGACGTAGGAGTGTGCTGTCAATGCAGGGAAGTTCTCTAGGGGGGGTCGGATCAATGAACGGGGCCGGGCCGAGCGGGGGTCTGGGGGTGGGACACCTGAAATTCCGGTGTGTAAATACCAGACAATGGAACCCCAAACAAATCAATATTATTCATTTCATTTTTTCTCCTTGACATGTAGCTGAAAGCAGCTCTTGCCTTAATGTTAAATTTCATACTTTGATAGATGCCCCCATTTTCCGTGTTTTGGTTGAAGGATAGTCCTGCTGTTTTTTCGAGCAGTTTAAACTTAAGGTGAGAGACTGGGATGAGGGCTTTATCTGACAGAATTCCTGATCTTAGACCATAGATCGACTGACCTGCCAGCTAATCGATGAAAAGGGCAAAGCAATTAAAATATACTGCCCGTCGTCCACTGCACGTTTAGCAATCTAATTGCGAGAAACTGCCCATCTGTTAAGGTTTGCTCAAGGCACTTTGGAGTTGGTTGGAGTCGGTGTTGTGAAGATGTGTCTGAGTAGCGCTTGGCGTGCCGTTTCTGTGAGTGTTGGACACCTGCCAGGTTCATTTACCAAGTTTTAGGTGAAGTTTAGGCGGGAGGCGAATCAAACTCAAGTTGATTTGAAGATAATGTATGTGTTTCTTGTTAATAATCATAATTTATTTTGTATTTCTCTGTCATTTCCGCTCATTTATCTGCTCCTTGGCCATGAGTCTGAACATGCATAAAACGGGACTGGCTTCTGCAGTCTCACATTTGCTGAGTCGATCGAAGCAACAGGAGCCAGATTATTTAAAAGTCAGGACGGAAATTACGATGATTTATTATGAATCTAAGAATACTCCGACATTTTCATATTGTTTAATCCTATTCATCAGAGCAGAAGCCAGCGAATTCGGTCTGACTGGAAAAGCCACATAGTGACAATGTAAGGATTGATACCCTCATACTTGTATCCATCTTCCGACTGATTAATCTCTGCACGGTCACACTGAGCCTGGAGCCTATTCTAGGAAGCACAGGGCACAGGGCAGGGGACAGTTTGGATGGCGTACCAGTCCATCACAGGGCACAAGGCAGGGGACAACCTGGGAACGCAATGAAAATGATGATGAAATGATGCTTTATCTGCCATCTGAGCACAGCTGCATTGGGTTTCTTCTTTTCACATATTCCCATCTTGCTATCATTTTGAGACATACACATATTGAAATACAGCAAAGAACAAAATTCGGGGTCCGAGTGCAGGGTCAGGCCATCGTTCCAGGGCCCGTGTTCCAGGAGGGGGGGGGGGGGTTCAGGCCCTTGTTCAAGGACCAAATGAGATGTAACTATTCCACCAAGAAACAGAAGCCTAATTTGCACACCTTACCATAAGATTCCAGACCATCACAGGGCACGAGACTGGGGACAGGCTGGACGGGATTTCAGTCCATCATATGGGGACAGACTGGATGAGGTAACAGACCATCACAGGGCACGAGACTGGGGACAGGCTGGACGGGATTTCAGTGCATCACATGGTACGGGGTTGGGGACAGACTGGATGAGGTAACAGTCCATTACAAGGTATGGGGCTGGGGACAGGCTGGACGAGAACCCAGTGCATCACAGGGTGTGGGGCTGGGGTACACTGTAGATGAGATGGCGGGCCGTCGCAGTGCAGACCCATGCTTGGGGCAAGTTAGCGACACTGATTAACCTTTTGATTTCAGGAGGAGACCCATTTGAACAGATTGAACAGACAGGGTAAAGATCAAACCCACAACTCCCTAGGCAAAAGACTGTAGTGCCCACGACTGAGCAGCCCATCATCTTACTTTACACAAAAATATAACTATACGTATCATATTTGTATTATAATATTTTGCCTCCATATTGCCTTGCATAAAAATGGGCACAATCTGTATTTAGATCTTTTTAAAATCATTGTATATTCATGGAGTATTTCGTTTATTTTTTATTTTTGCCAAGCCTCCTCACACCTGGCTGTTTTCAAGGGATATTTTAGGAAGCGCCTTTTTTTTTCTCCCTGGGATACAATTCACAGCCCAGCGGGACTGTCTCTCTCCATGCGCATTTGCTGCACGCTGATCGGATTCGGATGTCATTTTGGTTGCAGGTGTTGCGTTACATTTCCTCCTCTAGCCTCCTAGCCCCAGTGAATGGCCCATTTCATGCACAGAGAATAACATGCGACTTTCCAGAACTTTCCGCATCTCCCTAAAAAACGATTGTGCATGCTGAAATTGAGATCTTTTCTTAACTCTCTCTTGCAATTTGGCTGATTTATAGACAGCTTTTTTTTTCCCCCCTTTGCGCTCAGATGAAATGGTATAATTTACTTCCTGGTGTTCCGGGCCTCTCGTGGCTTCCCGCAGATTTAAGGGAATGGGTACAAATTAATCAGCGCAAGCCGCATCCTTCTGAAAAGACTTTTGGAAAAGAAAAAGAGACACATTCAAGAGCGTCTGCATTAACGTTTTCTGCGTTTAACAAGAGGCGGTATCGTGGCGGCCATGTTTGCAGACTGTTTTGTGCCAGCGCCGTCGCACGAAGGATTTAAAACAGCTTCTTATCTGCAAACACAAGAAAATACAAACAAATAACTACAAATGGAGCAGATTCCCCTTCTGGGTGGTAAGATCTCTCAGTGGCTGGGAGTACAGGTGACCATTAATCAAAATGGGACAAAGATTGCCCAGAGTCACATGGGGGTGAGTGGGGCATGCCCCACCCAATCATACGCTCGGCCCCCCAGTAAGACTCCCCATGTTGCAGGAAATCGTTAATACCCTTTTAGCGACTGTCTTAAGTGAGGAGCGTAGTGACTGAGCTTCTTGTATGTACTAAAAGTGATTTGCTGAATCGCTTTCAAAAGCTCATATGAAAGCTGATTTGTCAGATCTGTCAGAAAGGACAGCAGTAACCAACAGTGTCACATCTTACAAGCGAATCGCACTATCCACCCCCAGTCCCCTTAGATAATTCCGTGGCCACCCCGCAAAATCTCTAAGCGGAAGTCGTGTCCGGGCAAACATACTCAAAAGTGAATTTCTGCTTTAAACTAGAGAACTTTAAAAAGGAACCAAGTTTGAAAATTAAAATTGTTCGCTCTGAAGCAAGCCATTAATATTGTACTTTGAGGGCCTTCGATTTTCTTTTAGATACATGTAACGTACAGTACAGAGGAGCATGAGTACTTTTAGATTCTGCTAGCATGCTAAAACGGCGCTAAGCTTTGCTCTTTATGGGAGGTACGTTTCTGCTCGGGGACTATTACATCCTTCAGAATCCAGTTTGGGGAACTCAACTTTCCTTTGAGGAGCACTTCAGACTTCCATCAGCAGCGTGAGCCGCGTATCACGCAGCTCGCTGTATCGTTAACCTTCCCAGCTGAGCTGTCACTTTCAATTTAAAAAATGTCCTAATGCAGTTAGAAAACAGTGAGTTATAATGGAATATGAGGTCATTCTTCCGGGATGTTTATTTAAACACATTTGGAGAGTCCATCATGTATTTTAACATTCATTTTTCCTGTCGGCTTGGCAAGACTTCGGAAGAACGGACTTTGTATTGATTCAGACACAGATTCATGAATATTGATTTTCCTTTTCAGACTGCTGCTGAATCTAAAATAAAATCCAATGTTCCCACTCCAACTGTGTTGGTGTTTGGGCTTACTTGGGAAATTTAAGGAGTGACGAGTGCAGCTGGGATTGAAACCACCCCCCCCCCCTCAATTTTGTCCTGTCAACACAAATTACAAGGCAAATCAGTTCTATCAATCCTAAGGATCGTCCTTACAAGCTGTCTTTGCCTGAAGTCCCCTATGACAAAGTAATCAGCCTGTGGTTATTCCAGTTATCCACAAGCCTGGTTCCTTTGGCTCTCACGTAAGGTAAGGAGGCGAGGTATTTCACTAAATTACACCTATGAAGTTCACACAACCTGACACATTTGTGAGGAGGATAAGTGGAAAACATAGACATTTACAAGTGAGACAAATAGCACATTACAAACATAAGGCTGCCCACCAGTTATTAGTACAGCTAGACTGAGCTTGCAATGAACTCCCAGTTCCAAGTGTAAGCAGTATTGGAGCAGGATATATACAACATTTTCAAACAATTTCAAACAAATAAAGAACTTTGGTTTGCGCGTCATCGATGGGTACTGTGAATATATGGTGATGCCCTATGTGCCATCAGTCTTCCAGGCTTTTGTCAACGAGGTCATGCATGACTTTCTAGGGAAGTTTGTCATCAAAAAAAAGATGACCTCATTATTCTGTAAACTCAACTCTGAAATAACAGCCAATTAACTACACCCAATTTTCTATGACCAAATTAATTTTCTCTTGTGATTCAAATGATATTGGAAAACTGTGACATACATGAGAATTGTTATCCTGATATTATCCTGTTGTGTCACACATGATAGTTACTGTCCTGATATTGTCCTGTCGTGATATTAGGTGTACTGCTTAGTAATCCCCCCATCCATCCATCCAGCCATCTATCCATCCATCCATCCCACCATTTTCAATAACTGCTTATCTAAGCAGGGTCACAGTGATTGATTAGTAATTTAATCATCATTAATGCAGCATTGTCTAGTGAAGTATTGCCTAAAATCTAAAGTTGACAAAGCAGTTATCGGAGCCCTGGAATTCTAACTAGGTATTGTGGAATCTTTTATTTGTGCATCTTTTAGTTGCCTCTGTGTGTACGCCGTGATGGACGGATACCCGGACCAGAGTGTCCCTTGTCTTGTGCCCCGTGATTCCTGGATAGACTTCACACTCACTGCAACCACACAGTTGGTAGGTAGTTCTGAGAAGGTAGATGGAAAGTTTAGTCAATAGGTGTGGGCGACAAAAAATTTTCGTAGCCCATTAACCTGTTTAATTACGTGACAGAATGTTGGTGTTTTTATTTTGTCCACATCATTGTAGAAATGTAATTTGTAACACCTGAATTAGCTTATTTATTAAAGTGATGATGTTACGTATTATAAAGTGATAATATTAACAATGGCAGTATATTATGATGCCCTTTTTTTTATTTAGCCTGACCCAATCGTGGGTGTTTTTCTCGGAAAATCAGCCCGACCTGTCAACCTTAATTGGCCAGTGTGGTTACAGGAAGCAACCGCAGTGGCTATGCTAGCTGCTAACCAGCCAGGCCAGAGACTAATCGGGTAATAGCTAGGCGATAGGCGATGAGCGCCATTCTTCCCTGCTCTTCATTAACTTTCGAGGACCTTGTGTTAATGGGTAACAATCAAAAAAAAAAAGAGAAAAAAAAGTGTTAAGCGGAATGGAAGTCGTACGTGCGAGTCTGTGTGTGTCGGTGTGTGTGCTTCATTCCTGCAAGGAATAGCATGGCTTTTACGTGCCGGTATGAATGTCACCCTTTTTAAAACCTTAATGACAGGATGAGTGGTGGAACAATCTCTTATTCTAAGATTCACCCCTTTTTGTTGGGGTTTTGTCGTGTATACCATGCAGAAGACTCACGGGTCAAAAATCGAATACGGAGCCCAGCAGTCTAGAGCCATGGGGTCCTCAGCAATACTCGTTAGAGTAAGATTATTGTGTGGTCCTGGGGACGGCGCTGGCTGTTTTATGAGGTTACCGGGGCTAAAGGTTTAATAAACAAGTTATTTCAAGTCATTGTAATTGACCTGGGGGTTCTGGTAGTCTTTATTACCCCACATTAAGTCCCTGCTTGTAGGTGATTCCATCAATCGCGATGAAGCGACTCAGATGCCCCGGCGAAGCCTAATAATATCACGACTAGTTGTGCTCCAGCCTTGCCAGCTCTGGGCCTAAATGGGAACCACGCTCCTGTCAGGCTTTAAGTCCCCTTTGGCTCACAGAGGACAAAGAATAAGACAAATTATTCACCCTGGTGTGACAATGGGCTGAACGTGGACTTCGCACAGAGAGCTGTTAGGGCCAGATTGTTTTGTACACACACACACACACACACACACACAAAACCTTAATCATAAGCAACTAAATAAAATACTTTTACTTTGGCAATTTAGCTTTTTAAATTGCATTCACGGATTTTTATACAATTGAGGTTAGCCAAAAGATGTCTCAAAAAGTTTCCTGTTTTCCAACACTTTTTGGGGATGTTTTGGTCCCTAAATGTGATCTATGCACAAGCGCGTGCGTCTGTAACGTGCCTGCCAGATTTCATGAGAAAGCTAACTACATAGACCTTCTCAGATGTAAATGCAAACATATTTTGAGAAGCCAGACTGTGGCATAGTGTCCCCCAAAAGCAATTCAGCGAGGGCCACCTGTGAACATTAATGGGGTGCCCTCACATCGACTCTAGAATGGCGTGGAACCCACCAACAAGGGGGGGCATGCACTGACCCATCTGCAAAGAAAAACAAGTCATTGGGTCACAATAAGAGCAAAAGACCCAGCTCCTCAGGGATTGGTTTGGAACGCTCCACTCCTCGTCCAGTGAGGTGAGCCCATTTATTATTTGACACAATAAAGTGTATTTTTAAACAGTTTTTCATTTTTAGCTACTTTGATTCCCAGCTTGGTTCACGTGTCAGCGAAGGGATTCGTGGGTTCACCTTCAAACCTTGTATTTAATTTCAGCCGTGTTCCTTATTTTATATATATATTTTATGTGACTTCATTTCAGTTAGAGCTGAATGGATCAGGAGACCATTGTATATTTCTAAGCTAAATGTCAAGCAGACATTCAGCAGTGAAATGTCAGGCCAATTCGCAATAAGGCCAGAGATGCATTATTACAGGAATGCTGTTTTTTCGGCATGCAGCTCTTTATGTGTGTAATTCCGCACTTGTAGCATGGGTACAAGCGCAGGTACCAAAATACCAATATTAGCGCTGTGATTTTTTTTCCCATCACTTTTCCCTGATGGAGACTGTACTTAAAAACTGTTGGGATTTCTCTAAATAATGCTAAGGTGCTCATGGAAAGGAAGTAAATCTTGGCTCGCAGGCAGAGTCGGGTAAATCAGGTCCAAAGAGTAAAAGTCCAGACCGGGATTTTGTTTTAACCAACCAGTTGTGTACTCTGTGATTGTGAGTCTTCATGCTCAATGGGCTGGTTGAATCAGAATCCCGGTCTGGACTTTCAATCTCTGAACCCGAATTACCCAACCCTGATCGCAGGTAGGAAGCGCAAAGCTACCACGTCCTGCGCAGGTTCCTCTGATGAAAATGTGATTTCTGCCCTGACTTAACACACGTAGGCATGCAACCCAGTGGTTGTCCAGCTTTTCTAACACTTTCTGTCCACTTCACGCTTTAACTCACCATCTGGGCAGACGGTTGTGTGTCATTGCTGCAATTTTGACCCAATTTAGCGGTCTGGCATCTATCAGAGGCTCAACTTGATTAACTACTGAGACCATGGCCTCTTTCTATTTACCAAGATCTTACATCAATCATTAGCCATTGAAAAATATAAAAAGAAGTCTGTATACATATATGTAATATATATTAATGAATCTGTATAATATCGGTATAGATAAAAATACAGTAATGCTGAAGAAGTAAAACGTAGCCCTTCTCAGTCAGTAATGGCTGCAATCTGAATACAGTGAGAGTTATCGCGATTATCACTCTTAGAACAGGATAATCAGGATAAATGTTATCCAGACTGAATTGCAAGGTGGGCCAATTTTCTTTAAGCTGAATAATGCCTCTTCGTTGACAATTAATTTATTAGTATGCTGAGCCGACGAGTCGGGGCTTCTTCGAAGAGGTACAGAACGCTGGCCGGAATAATGATTCAAAAGTAATTGCCCACAATTAATCTGGAACCAATGAACAAGGCCAGTGTTGCCTGGCAACTGCCGCTTTCTGCCATTGTTGATAACTGTACCAAATGACTCGACTCCACCAAAATGTAAGGTTTTGCTCAGATGGGTTTCAGATTCTGGTGGCTTTCATGAAAGGCAGTTTTCTGCGGTCCAAATTTTAATTTTGGCTATATAAACTTAAGCATTATGCTACGTAAATGTGACAATTTAAAAAAATTATATTATTATTAAGCAACTCTTCTTTGCTCTGTGGCTTGCACAATGCAACCTCTCATCTGCGACATCATTCAAAGGCAGCTGAAGAAGCCCCACATTCTACCTCTGAATCAAGATCCTGAGGAGAGCCCAAGACGGAGTGTGATCCCGTTTCCATGGCAACAGTCACACAGCCAAAAAAAAAACCGGGACGCTGCCGAGTCCTTGGACATGAAGGAGTATTAGCATGTACTGGGACCGTCTGAGGGAGTCTATGGTGGGCACCCCGCCGGGCGTGTGAATGTGGGTAGGGAGAAAGGAATAAAGGGAGATCCTTCCTTTGCTCTGTGCTCTTCCCTGCCTTACTCACCACTACGCCAAGCAATCAGCAGTGATGGAAATGCAGAGGCAGTAGTAACGGCGTCCTTGAATGACAGTCACCCGGGATCCGGCCGAGGTCCACTTAAGTCCACCTGCCTAACGGAAAGCGATACGTGACTGTCATGTCCACAGCTGTCTCTTTTTTCGGACTCAAAAATGATGGGATGAAGGGCCTGATACAATAAAGAGTGGAGGAAATCGAACCAGTAGCCAGAGTAGGAACAGGCCACATCATGGACGCCAACCACGGTCACCTCACAGAGGCCTCAAAGGGCAGCGACGTTCGCCTGTACTCTGCGTGCCCTTTACTCCTAGGGTCATGCTCTCGCCATCCTTGCTTCAGGGATGTCGGGTTCCGTTCCTCGTGTCCGTAGAGGTTTCAGCACGGGACTCACACCTGCCTCCATTTGCGTCACGCCTTTAAATGCCAGACACGTGGAGACCACTTTCACAGTCTCTTGTTGCTCCGTTGTCACAGGAAAGACACATTTTGTGGGGGAGGTAAAGCTGTTTCTCGAGAAGAGAAGATTACTGAAAACCCGCCAGGCTTGTTAGTAAGGCAGTACAGAACTGTGGCTCAGTGGGTAGCCTTGCTGTACTTTCAGGGTTGGGGGTCAAAGCCCACTGATGCTTTGTGTGTTTGGAGTTAGTTGACACAGTCATTAAAAAAAAAAGGTGAAATCTTTAGGGTGTTGGAGAAATAGGCATCAATACAATACTTCTCCATGGGATAAGAGTCTAAGTGTTTGTAAAAGACCTGGACTGAAGGGCGTAGCCTTGTGGAATTCCACAAGGAGAGGAAAGATTTGGTGTTCTAAGCCACGTGCCGATGTCACGGAACCCACCGGAAGCTGAGCTATGCGAGCGCATCCCAACCCCTCCCCCCCCCCC
>JAABNY020000050.1:8736160-8752046 GCA_015164015.2 Brevimyrus niger
AAATTGTGAGCGACGCGGCGCATCTGCAGTGGGAAGGGGGAACGCCTAGGATGTCGAAAGTAGTTTGCAGAGCGGGGGAGTCAGGAAAGGAGGTGATGGAGTGGTGATTAAACCAGGGGAGAACCCAAAGGTGAGACCTTTTATTCGATAAGACGACTCGCGGATTAGGAAGATCGAGTAAACAGTCGGTGAGTGCTTTGACATTTATGGGAGCTGACAGGTCCTGAAATAGTGATGCGGGGCAGCGGTGGGCGCCTTAATGACAGGGCAAGCAGGTCCTGCATGAGCGCCAGAGGAGAAGCTGCCCGACGTGAAGGAAATGGCAAGATGAAAGGTGAGAACTTGGATCACGAACAATGCAAGCGCAGGTCGGTTCTCCTCTGGTGAACAGGATCAGCTAAGTATGCTGGCCATTGGCAAATGCATTATCTCTCGGAGGCAACGTCTGGGGAGGCGAGCGAGAGAAGAGTGACTGGCTGATTTTACTTTTAAAACTGATGATTGAGCAGAAGCATGATTGAGGAAGTAGTAAACCGAATAAGAGTCCACTCTAGTTCTCTGAATGGCTTATTATACCAATAAAAATCTTATATTCTGCAACAGGAACGGTAGTTCCACTAGTCTTGATTTTTTCGCTGGGGAAGGTTTATGAAGTATGTAAATTGAGATCCCCCAAAGCAGAAGTCATTTAAAATAGCCAGAGAGTTAAGTTCTTCAATTTCCAATGTGTACAAAAGGCTTTCATGATTTGTATCAACACGGATTTTATTTTAGAACCAAACCTAACATGAATACCACCGTCCTTGCAGAATGTTTTGATGAAAAATAGCATCTCCTTTGATTTGTCTGCAACAATTTGTCCTCCACAGCCGCTCCAGAGACCTTCGAAACTTTTGAGGACGATGGTCATTGATGCAGGTCGTCGAATCAACAAGAAACATAATGCTGCATTTCTCCACATCGAAAGCTAGGGTTAAACTCAAAAATTGGACCTGTAGGTTAGATATACGCTGTTACATGTGTTGTTTGTCTGCCCAGTGGAGTAATAGTCTAAAGTAACAAAAACATACTTTCAGTCATTTATCAGAAAACCTTATTCCTGAACTTCCTGTCTACCACACATATTCCTCCTGTCTTGGAAGCAGGTAGACGTCCCCTGGAAGGCAAGAGCTTTTCAATTAATGTGTTTAGAGTTCAGCCTGAAATGGAGCCGGAGAAATGCAAAGGGGGGAGTCGTGCCTGATCTTTCTGTTATCAAGATGTATGGAAGTCCAGAGCTGAATGAGGGGATTTCTTTCCTTCCAGGCTTTCACAAGGCACTTTAAAGTTCACACAGTGCATACAATTAAAGTTTCCATTCCATTAACCTTCTCCCAGACCCCCGTAGATGTTAGAGAAGAGGGAGGGTGGGAGAGAGAGGCATTCTAAATAACCACAATCATCATGTTTTACAATGCATATAGGTTCTTGCAAGACGTTTCTTGTTCAGAGTTCAGTGCTATAGTGTAATATGTCAAGGTATGAGTTTTTCATTTTAGGGGGGGGGGGTTAAAAAAGGTTAAACAAGGACAATCTGGGGAAAATTATAATCTCATGTTTTGATGCTTGATGGCCGTTTGAGTGAAATATGACCGAAGTATCCGTCCCGATGTCTGACAGCCCCTCACAGTGACGCCAGACCTGAGTGCTTGCTCCTCAATAAATATCACGCTCACACCTCTGTTGTCTTGAGGAGGGAAAAAATACGCCATCCAAGTCAATTTGGAAATGTAATGATGTTTCCACAAGCAGCTAAAAGACAGATATTTAGTGGCAGGACTGAAAAATGAAAATGTACCTGCCACCCGTTCGACCACTTTGCTGATCTTCCGGCTACGTGCTGTTGATACATTGTGTTAGCAACATTAGCTGCCCTGCCGACGTGTTTATTTTGCTTTGGATGCAAGATTTATATTGCGCCGTGATTCACCGTGCAGTGGGAAATACGCCGCTGATCTCTGCAATCTCAGGTAAATATTTTTATTGTTTGCTAAATATTTTTATTGTGCTTTTCTCTGAGCTGCATCCTGAATTTTCCACCCTAAATGTGTCTGGTAGCCTTTCGAATGAAACCTGTGAGTTTGTACCACCATAAAGCTCATGTTTATGTCTTCCCAAAGATGCATTTCGGAAGTCAGCGTTGATGAGCCAAATGCTCCGGCTCTGATTGGGCCACAGAGTAAACTTAATGCGAATCATCTCCTTCTTTGGCCTCTCAAAATGGAAAAGGACCAGTGGCTTTTCCTGCTTGGTAACTCGATCGCCTCGTCTCATGTATATAATTATCATTTAGTGCAGAATTACATTCAGATGAAGAGTTGTTCTGATCGGCGGTGAGGAATTATTAAAACATGCATAAAGAATTTAAATTTTGAAATATCCATCTTGTCCATTTTTATTTCTTAAGAGTAGAAAATGTGACTCCTACTTCAAAATGTCAGGTTGTGTTTTGAAAAATGGACTGTCTCTGAACATGTAAGAGTATTTCTTTTATTGAATTGTGATTGTCTTCCTTTTATGATTCCATTTATCCATGAAACAAAGAGAGCAGGTAATGAGCATCACCCGTAATGCATGGGCCATTTCTTACAACTTCAACATTTGAGGTCTTATTTTTCTTACCTTTTTGCTTTTTTAATTCGCCTGGAGGCAGATGAAACAGCATTTATCCAGGGGAAATACAGGTGTCTGTTCGTGTAACAAGGTATTCACACGGCGAGAGAGGACTGCAATTTCCTCCACAGGGGGGTGAAACCACCTTTGAATTCCTTGTTTTGGTCCACATTTAAGACCATAAACAGAGCTTTAGAACCAGAGAACAAGAAAGAAAACTGCTTTTTCAGCAGTTACGTACTTTTCAAGAAAATAAAGTCAAAATGGTTAATGGTTTAGAAATTGAGGTGAAAAGCGCCTGAACCAGTCTCCACTAACGAGGCAATAAGGCCCAGTGCAAGTGTTCACCATTGAAGGGATTTAAAAACAGGCATGCGGCAGGCCACCCCAGTGTTGCCAGAAAGGGCAGAGCTGTTGAGAGGGAAAGCGGCGACACCGATTGATCTTGGTGGCCCACGATCCCGTGGTTCACGTAGCCGTCAATAGTTCCAAACAAACTCCACGCTGACAAGTTCTCCTATGGGCAGATAGCAGCAGATACGTATTAAAACATTAAACCATCTTGTGTGCATTTTTAAGCTGCCTTTTCATGTACTGCATATAGTTTGTTTTGTGGAGTGACAACTTAATCAGTTGTAGAGAAAGAGGTCTTTCACTGTATGATACACAACTGGTGTATCTGGAGTCTGAAGTAGTCGGATCTGATTCTTTTAGTGTAGTCCTTCACTTTCCTGAGAATTTCTAATATTGAATTGTGTATGTGGGACTTTCAGGAAACGCTTTTACATAACCGGGTGTATGTATGTATTTGTGTGTGTGTGTGTGTGTGTGTGTGTGTATTTCAGGTCAAGCCACAAATAACGGAAACTGTGTAACCTTTCATTGAATACATCTTCCCCAGAACACTAGGAACAGTTTATAAATTAGATTAGCTTTTCACATATCAAGCACCGGCCCTCTGGAAAGCCCGTATTTCCTATTTTCACATACAGCACGCTAAAACTTAATTCTTAATCTTTTAAGGAGAAATATTGTTAAAAATATTAGCATCATAGAAATGTTTAACAATTTTCAACCATTTTCAGATCAAGATAATGTAACTATTGTTTCATTAAGGCTGCCAGGCAAAATATTCTTTCCTGTTAATCTACTTGTATAGAAAGCAATCAACCACCAAAGATGTCCGATGATCAAAATCTATTATCATTCTTTATCTACAAAAAAAAATGTAAAAACTACCACTACTGTATATGTAATGAACCCATTCACTGGGGGACTGGGGGTAATTAGGGCAACAAATATAGGTCAATATGGACAAATGGAAGTTTTTAATTTATTTCAGTACTATAATACGTGATTCAAATGGACGGAGATTAGATACCATGAAAAAAGCACTTTTTGTTTGATCGCTGTTTACAAATGCATCACTTAAAAAGTGAACATAAAAATACACTGTACCGCAACCTGGTATTTTTTTGGCAAATAAGTTACCACAATATATTTTTAGGTATTTTGCCATAAAGTTGGTGGTATCCACAATGAACCATTTGACTTGGGATAAGCTGTAAGCTGGTATATTTCAATAAGGTGTATATTAGTGTGTTAGCAGTGCGGGTATAACTGTAATCATGAAGCCATAGTTAACCAAAACAGCTTAAAATGTTTACTATAATAGATAATATTATAGAAATTTACTACAGTAATGACAGATATTGCATTAAATTTTTTTTTTAAGTGTTTATCAACATAATACTTAAAGTGCAATGGAAATGAACATGATTCTGTGCCGTGAATTTCAACGTATGTGACTGCTCATTTTACCAATTTGATTGGTAGCAGAAATACCAAAGTTTATCGTATTGCCTAGCAACCGCGCGGGCTGTTGGTCTGCCGCGCGCAACTACGTCCACGACCTCAAATGTTGCCAGCTAGAGCTAAAGTTAGTTAAAAACATATTTTCTTAATGATGAGGGAGAGACAGATGAGGAGGACAAGAAAACAAAATTGTAAGAAGCCACCAGCGTCAAAGAAAAACGACTCACAACATAAAAGTCAAACTCGGCGAAAATGGAAAACCTTCCTGAGGTAGGTTAGGCGTGCCTGTGCGGCTCGTTCTCTGCCACGTTTGTTCCGTCTCCAGCCAGAATTTCAGTAAAATGTGAAGGAGTTACAGCACTGCAAAATGATGCAAAAGCAAAGAAGCACCACAGTTTTCCATTAAGCAAACGCCAAAATCTACCCATTGCAGCTTTTGGTCAAAGGAGAACTTAAAATTAGATTAAACTTTATCATGTTATACTTGGGGTTTAGAACGTTCACTGAGGGACAGCAGGGGTGCCTGCAGGCAGCAGAGAGTAATGAGAGACGTACGCACGGAAATAGAGGCGAGAAATGACAGACGAGAGATGAGAAATGTCAGTGTTAAGCTGCCCAAATTCATTAGGTTAACAAGCTGTTTATAATGTATTATAATACAAATAATAGTGTATATGTAAGTAGAAGTATATGTTTCAACATATTAAGATTAGGTTTTTATACCAGATTATATTTAGACATTAGAACATAGAACATAGTTTAGAAATGAGAGTAAATGTTTACTTGTTAAAGCGAAATATCTGTATTTAATGTAGAAATTGACAGAAGCAGACAATGGAGTCAAGCATGAGTGTGTCTGTGTCCTACCACAATTAATATGGTAAATTAATATTTGTAAATATGGTTTATCCCCCCCCCCCCAAAAAAAAATAAAATAAAAATCAGTTTCCCTATAAATCCAGCAGTCGGATGGTATCATCATCAAAGTTGGTAGGTTACCCCTTTTAACAGATGAACTCTTTTCAAAAAGTCCATGCGAATGAAGGGTCCCTACCATCTCTTATTGGATGTATGTGCAGCTAACCCCTATACTACAGCCTGAGTCGAAGCTGACCAGTCTGCCCAGTTTGACTGGCACCATGAGTGTTGCTAAAGATTTTTGTCCCCATGAAACTATAACCTATTGGACCCCCCAGTCCAGACCAATCCAATTATTTTCAATTTTTTTTAATGGCTCTGTCACTCTGGGGCCCATGGAATCCTTCTGACCCCCCTTACGGTGCCCCTGACTGGGACAGTCCTGGTTTCAGGCACCGTGTCCCCAGAAATAACAAATATGTTGTCATGTCCCGGTTTTACCAACTGCATATCTGAAGTTTTCATATGCAGTAAATATAGCTGCTGCAGAAGAACCCAATTTTGGGGCTTGGAAAATTTGGTCACAAAAAGTAAAAAAAAAGTATAGATCCCTGCAGTCACATTGTAGAGATCTGAAATTTCGGATATTTGAAATTTCAGATCTCTACAATGTAACTGTAGAGATTTATAACAAACTATTTTCTAGTAATTCTCCATAATGGATTTGTGGGCCTGGAATTCTTACTAGTCAAAATGTGATTATAGATATCTACATCAGGAGCTCTGCAATATGACTTTTAAGTCATATTGCAGTAAAAACACTAGTAAAAATTGAATTTAGTATATGTCAGGCCAAAATACAATGGAAGTCAATGGGAATATAGGACTAGTAAAAATCAAATTACAGAGCTCTACAATACAAATTATTTCTAGTTAAAATGATAATTCTTATTAGTAAGAATTGCATTATAGATATCTTGAATTCATATTCTTTCTAGTAAAAATGCTTTTTTACTAGTAAGAATTAAGTTTTGTCGAGTAACCCTTATGCTAATAAAAGATCATCTGGCTTGTCATTCCTAGACTGTCCTCGGTTCTGTTAGCCACACATATGTGCGTTCCCGGGCTTGGGGCGTATTGTCTATTGCTTTGAAATGAGCGCATCTGTAGCGGTTAATAAGAGGGCGGCTCCGTAAATCATCGCTCACGTTAAAAGACACTTATTGTTTCCTCACTAATCTCCCCTCTCACGTTTTTGGAAAAGGGAGATGCGATGCAAATTAGTAGGGGAGAAATTACATTTCTATTTCACGCATGCAGAGTTTGCCTCTCACAATAAAATAACCGGTTTGTTTGTCTAATAAACCTTTTCGCTAATTTGGTCCCCAGGTTACGCTAATAGTCTCTCAATATCAATTTATCAGTAAACATTTTATTTGGCGAGTCACCCTGGCCCAGTCTGTAAAGATATTCCTCGGGATCATGCGAAAAGTGTTAAGACCCAGATGTCCTTTGGTTTATGGGTGCATAAAGTTTTATGAGTTTTATTATTATTTTTTTATTTCTCTCCTAAGGGAGGTCAGGTGTCTGCCATTGTCTGCTGTATTGTAAAGGTAGATCTGCCCCTCTTATGATAAAGAGACGATCGCCCCCATCACACGGATGCAGGGGCTCCCCCCTATCACAGCACAGATGGGATTTGTGAACTTCTGAGCTGTAGATTTTTGAGGCTGACCCTGGCTTGATCCCAGCAACGATTTTTTTTTAATTTTTTATTTCAGCCGTGAGAAAGACTGGCAACTTACGGAATACAATTTGCGTAACATTCATGCAGTCTGTAGGATAATACCGGTTGAAAATTTAGATGATGTTAACGTGTAGATTTGCAAGGGAGGCAGAGGAATTCACTGACACAGAGGCTGTTTCTGCAGGGATCAACAAGGGACAGGCTGTTAGCCTGCGGCGGCGTTTAGAGGTCTTTTTGCGACGTCGGTGCTGACCCGATGTTCCCTCAGCCGACATTTCCCATTCTCTTGATTGTCATATTGTAGAAGTGTTTGCCGCAAACTGCCAGTAAAACGTCATGGCTAAGATCCCTGCGATATATTTGTCCTGAAAACACTTGATGTTTGAGTCTTCGGCGGTTGTTCATTTGCCTGGATGTGTGGTGGGGCTTGTGCTTTGCTAGTGCGTTTGCTGTTAATTGATAGCTGTCGATTGAGGACGGGGGGGAGGGGGTGGTGGGTGGTGTCGTTAGCAGTTGTGGGCCAGGCTGGGTTCATCTGCAAGGCCTGCCTCTGAAATATCAGGCAAGTCTGCACAGGCAGGTGACACAACTCGGGACACTTTTAGACCGGGTATCTCGCAAAAAAAAAACAACAGAACGAAAAGGGAAGGCTGAAAAGCTCTTCTCACAAAGCGAGTAGGAACAGGAATAAGACGAGTACAGTGGCTGCTGAGGAAGAGCGGCCATATTTGCAGAGAGGTCGATTGATCGAGTTTAACAGATTCAAAGCAATCCAAGGATCTGTAGCTTCTACCTGCTGTGAGGTGAGCTTAATGTATATAAATCGAAGGCTTCAATTCTAGGAATCGTTTATGGTGTAATTGGTTTATGACGGTCGTTTTTGACGCACATTAAACATGGTGTCCTGCACTTCTGTGTCAGTGTGGCAGGGACGACTGCGAGTTGTGTTGGATAAAGAAACTTTGGGGTGAGGTGAAGCCGGGGGCAACCATTCCTCAGCCTGGCGTAAGCAGTGGTACGCAGGTCTGCGTCTGCAGCAGGACATGGAGAAGTGGCATGTCACATGCGTGCTACTGTAGCTTTAACCCAGAAGAGGGCAGAGGCCGGGCCAATAAGCGTACATGTTCTAGCACTGGATTAAAATAGCTGACCAATCATAGGATTAAATGTACATGTAAAAGGGAGAGAAAACCCCCCCCCCCCGCCCCCACCCCGTTACTTTAGTCAGCAGTACACGCTGCGTGAGGCCTTCTGATTATATGTTTATGCTGATGCGTTTTGTCTGGAGCTATAGTGTGCTAATTGTTTTCACTGACCTAAAAAGTCTCTTTGGAGAGTCAGGCTGATTCACTATTTACTGGAATGAAGTGAGTGTATTGTGAATGAGAGGACACCAGTATGCACTGTCATGAGAGTCAAAGGGGGAGGGCATGGGGGGTATGTATTGCATACCCTCTGTGGGTGCTTTTCCACCACACCAAATGCAGTGCTTTTGCTACATTACTTTCAATATTTCCCCTTTTCTATTGACTTCCCGTTGAGTACCAGTACCAGAAGTTCCAGTACCAAAACTGCCAAAACAGTTTGGAACTTCGGTACTTTGGAGTGGGACTTCAAACATTTTCTTCGTAGATTGGTTATACAAATAGTTACACAAAAAGTTGCGGAATCAGAAAAAAATGATTTGGTCAAAGATCCAGATGAAAAAAATAAAAAAGGATTTTGCTGAATATATTAATACAGCACTCATATAGCGTCCCATCCTAACAATGCAATTTTGTTATAAAAATATAGCAATGTTATTTAGTTTTAGATATAGGAATGTGACTGTGTAATGAATATTGGAGTATTTATAAAACAAAAAAGGAGTTCATAAATTTCTCACAAAGTGATTTAAACAGCAAGGATGAAAATGATTACAGTTTGTGCAGTGCTCATGCAAAAGCAGCAGAGGTAAACTTTAAATTGATTTTGATTTACAGTCGGTTGCACACTTCTGCTGCAAAGGGCACACAGGGCAGATGAGCTGCGTACTGTATGCTGGCCCTACGCTCAGGCTTTCGGGGGGCCTCTGGGGCACCTTGACTCCATCATCACGCCTAATAGAGAAGTTCTATCTAATGACAGTGACGGCAGGAACTGTTCTTGTCTCCCAGTAAAGTGGCATACGGGCGCATCTGTTTCCACACCTGTCTTTTTTGGGAGGTAATTAAAATCCACAAGTGTGAGATGTGCTGGTTCTGGCTCCGCTCCATACGGGCTCCGCTCCATACAGACCTTTCAAGGGAACGCCGCGAGATGGGACGAGCCGGACCCGGATCTCGTTTTCGCTGTCCCATGTCTGCATGTCGGTGGAAGTAATGAGCTCCGATTCTTTGTGATGCGACATCACTCTCGCTCTGGTCGTGTTCCAGTAACCGTTCCTCACTGTGCTCGCGGCATCTTGCCGAAGTGGAATTCAAAAGCACATTAATCTGAATTCTTTTTTTTTTTTTTTTATTCCTGTAGTCCTAAATAATGATACCAGCCTAGCTATCCAAAACAGTCCCAAAAAGAGCGTTATAGTGAGTCACACAACAATAATCAAACTCAACCCAAAGTAATTACAATATACGGCCTTACAAAAGTGAAGAAAGATTGCATGTTTGGTACACCAATTTATTATAATTGTGATTTTTGTGTTTCTTTTTGCTGTGCTATATTTAAAAATCTTTTAATTATAAGTTTCATGGGTTCAGTTTTCTCTATGGCAGAGGTGGACATTTCCGGTCCAGAAAGGTAAAATCCACACCAGGATTTTGTTTCAACCAATCAGATGAGCATAAAGAGTCACAGTCAAAGAGTACTCAAGTGGTTGGTTGGAACAAACACTTGGTCTGGATTTTTACTTTCTGGACCTGAAATGTCCGCCACTGCTCTACAGTAATAGTCCAATTGAAGTATAGCTGTGTGCTAGGGGTGTTGAAATTAATCTCATAATCGATGCATCGCGATGCAGACGTGGACGATTCTGCATCAATGCAGTGAACATAATCGATTATATCATAATGACATTGCTTGGTGATTTTCTAGCGGCGGCATAAAAACTCTAGTTAAAAAGTAGTTCCGGTAGTGACTGTGGCAACCTGATCTGAGTACAGCGCTGCTCCGTGCTGGAGTAAAGGTGCTTTCGATTATTTCTCTCCAAGTTGGAACTCGGATGAAAACGAGACGTCACGAAAAACGTCACTTCCCGATGATACCACTTTACGCCTCTTTTGTGACGTTGAAGTCGGACAAGATTTTGTTGTCCGAGTTGCCCCTGTGACGTAATTTCAACATGGCGACTTACACACTCAACAGTAATTCTATTTTCTAAATCTTTAAAAATGTGTAATTTGTTAAATGCATTTTTATAAATGTAATTGCACGTGTTCGATTTAGAGACCATATCATAACAGTATCCTAGCATGCAATATCAGATTTTTACCAGACTTGTTATTGTCCTTGGTTTGTTTGTAGTTTGTTTGCCTATGAATGTACTAAAATATTTTATAAAGCTTTTACTGCGATTTGACTAGTTGGTGTTTCTTCTTTGTTTGTCAGAAAAAATAATCTCACTCCAAATCTGCTAAAATATAAAGCAACAACACGCAGTACCGCGTTTATGGAGGCGGCCATGTTTGTTCCGAGATGTGGGCAGTTCACAGTTTCTGTTTACATTTTGATAAGCTATGTCTATATTCTTTGTTTCTGTTTACAATTTAGCGTAATGTCACAATTTCTGTTTACATTTTCAGGTTAAATAAAAATGGGAGCTTACATCTCACTGCTTGTATTTGTATTTCAAAATATAATGTGAAGTAATGTAGAAAAACTGATGGGATGTATCTTGATGCATCGCGATCAAGATATCGAATCAAATTGAATTGCTGACATGATAATCATAATCGAATCGAATCGTGAGACCAGTGAAGGTTCACACCTCTTCTGTGTGCTGGTGTTCTTGTTTAATTAACAAGAAATGTATACAATAATTACATCCTTGGATGATCATCACAGACCACAGGTCTGATTTTAGAAATATTCTGTGTTGAAATAAATGTGATTCTGAGACAAGGGTGTAAATTTGGTTTCAGCATTGGTAGGGGTCAAATCAGCCCCGAATCCCCTGCCCCTTTAAACACACACCTTACTTCTATGATATCGATAGGGACGTGTCTCTACCATCTATACTGAAAACGTCCTTGTTCTGAGACGACGTCTTGTGTGGTAATATGCTGAAATATTTTAATGACTGACCATATGAAAGACTAAACAAAGTATAGTTTGTAAGTCACACTGCTGTAGGTGAGCCATCATTTAATGAGCCCACCATCTGTCTTCGTCCTCCATCTTTTAAAGAGGTTTCATCTGCTTCTTTCCCCTCTGATCATTTAACTCAAATAAGTAGCGGAGTGACATTCCTTGAAAGTCATAGTTTGTGTTTTCCATCAATCCATCTCCTGGCCACTAATCCTGCTCAGGGTCATGGGAGTTTAGCGCTGTATGATTGATAATTTGTTGGCTAGACTGTGCCTCTGATTGAAGAAGGCCTTTTCTAGGGATAACCAGAAAATGAGTTTTGCCGTAATAATGCAAATATCTACAATTTGGTGCAAAGCTGTTAGCAGCCCTGGAACTGGCGAGAGATTGTTTCCCGTTATCCACGTCTTGTCAGGGACACAGGTGCATTTCTGTTCTTGCCATTGTTTATTACTTTAGAGTCCACATTTCCAGAAAAATGGATTATGAAGATGGAGCATGTTATTTTCATAAGGTCACAATTAATCCCTGGATTTCAATGCAACAAGGACACAGACGCCATGAATGTAAATAATCACAGTGTCGCATGTTTTTTTTATATATATAACAGGCGTGCAGTAGGAGTCTAATTTTATGCTAATGGCTGCAGGTTTGCCATTTAGCATGCGGCAGCCAATGGATTAGGGCAGATTCTGCTTCAAAGGAGTCGTTCTTTTGCTAAAGAGAAGTTATTGTTCATTTTCACCATAGAGGGGAGGCCTTTATCTTCCAAAGAGGCGCTTTAATTTAAGACTGAGATTTGCAGAGCTCTTGAAAACAAACACAGATTATTTTCTTGACAACTTTTCAGACTCAATTGTTTGTTTTATATTCCATTCCTGTGTATATAGGATATTTTATTCTTCATTCTAAACTCAATTCATTATTTTTTTGTGTTCCTGTAGAAAGGCTCTCACAGAAGTAATATCATTAGGGTTGGAACCAGAGCTAGTCAAATAGGAAATATAGTCTTACTATCAAATTTAGTGAGTTGCTATGGCTACACTTGGAACAACAGAGAGTTTAACGGGTGTAAAATCAGGTACTATTTGCACTGTGAAGCTGTTTGGGTGAGAGATGGTCAGGGTTTCCTGTCTGCATTTTGTGTTTAGGTGTCCTGAAATGGCAATCTCTGTACAGGTGAGAGTGTGATCCATGGCTGAGCATCATCCTTTGCTCCTGTTGGCCACATCTACTCATGGTATCTGAGTCAAAACTGGACTGCAAGGTGGACAGCCAGTGTATCTCATATGATCTCCATGGGGGGGGGAGTTAATGGGCACAAGGCTGATGTTTCCTTTGGTCAATTAGAACAATCTTTCTCAACCCAGTTCAGGGGGACCCCAGACACTCCATGTTTTTGCTCCTGCCCGGCTCCCCAAAACGCCTGTACCAAGATGTTTTTGATTGGCTGGGAGCTAGGAGGGAGCAAAAATATGGAGTGCCTGGGGGTCCCCAAGGCTGGGCTGAGAAGAGTTTGAAAATGCTGGAGCGGATCTGAGGGGTGGCCAGGAGAGGCCGTAGCTGCCCCTGTTAAATACATGGCCACTCCTGTTGCCACCCCACATCAAAATAAACATGCAATATGGATCATTATTTTCTAAGTGGAACCATAGAAGAGACTCGGTTCACTGTGGGCCCCCCCCCCCATAAATACAAGTGGCCACGGCAATCAATGTTCTACAGGTGCAGTTGGACGTGGGGTAATTTTACATTCATCAGACTCAGTCCTCTACATTCTTATTAAAAATATTAAAAATAACACAGGTGTATTTCTGCTTATTATAAAGAAAATATTCCCTGTCTATTATGATCCTCTCATAACAGCATTATTATTATTATTATACTAATTAAAACAGTTAACAGTAATTATACTAATTAAAACAGTTTAACAGTCTTGTTTAATCAGACTTTGGTTTAGATTTTTATTGATATTAACTGTTTTACAATTCTGTGTTATCGATTAAGGTGTGTCTTAATGTTTCTTGTTTACTGCCTTTTAATTTTATTTTATTTTGTCATACAAAGCTTTGGAATGTCTGTGAAAGGCGCTTTGTAAATAAACCTTCCCTACAATTATAATCAGTTGGCTGCTTTGTAGACACTGATTAGCAAATATTTTGTACATCAGGACCTGTATATCAGAATAATGTCAATTCTATTTCTGTGTCAAAACTACAGCTTGCCTTTCAGAAGAACCCTAAACGCCCAGATAAAATACAGCCTCTCGGATAAACAACAGTTTGAATCAGACACCGTTATGAGACTCAGAGCCCAAACAAACTGCCACATTATGCAGTAATATTGGAGTAATTAAATACGAAGCGGTGTGCTTTAAGATCCCAGCTAGCCATGTTGTATCGATTCCAGGCTGGAGTTATTGTGGTGTCCCCCTTACAGCATGATTTAATGCACTTTATGGGTCGTATGCAAAACAAGTCTGATGCATTGCTGTCGTCGTGCAGGCGGGTGTGATTCATACTGCTTGCCATATTCTGCCCTGACTTTTGGGGGGGCTGGTGCCAGACATATTACTGGGTTCAGCTGCATAGTCGAGTCAATATCAGTACAAATCTGCAGCAAGAAGCTTAAGGGGGTGTGGTGATCAAGGGGCGTGACCTTTGAGGGGCGTGACAACAAACAAACAAATCTATTTTTGTGTAGCGCAATCATAACATTACATCGTCTCCAAGCGCTTTACAGAATCCCCACCCAAAGCCCCCAGTGAATAAGCCATAGGCGACAGTGGCAAGGAAAATCTCCCGAGAAGGAAGAAACCTTGGGAGGGACCAGACTCAAAGGGGGAGCCCATCCTCCAGGGGCCGGCTGGGAGAGTCAAATACAGTCTAATGTGAGACCTTTGAGGGGCGTGGCCTTTGGGAGGGGCATGCTGAGTTCTCTTTTACCAGATCAAGTGGACAGGCAGGATGACCAAGTGATTAAACCATGTTGGGGCACAAGGCAGTGTTTTTTTTCATCAGTTACTGTTTTCTGACCATCTAGATCATCCTGGAGGGCCGGAGCCCTGTGTAGCTTAGTTCTTTCCCAAACCCCCAACAAATGATTCAGCTCAAGAGCTGTGTGGTAATAAGCACACGGAGGTGCAAGGAGTTGAATCAGGTGTGTTTAATGAGGGGAAACCCAAACACGTGCAGGGCTCTGGCCCCCCAGGACTGGAGTTTGACACACCTGATCTAGATCCCTTCAGCAGTGTGGGTGGGGGGGTGGTCGACAATGATGAATGTCTGATGCCATAACATTCTTTTTAACCGCAGGCATCCCTGTACATCGGCACGCTCGTGGCCATCCCCAGGAAATTACTGATGGCCAGACCACCCAGGGTCGCGTAACGCTCACCCTTATTTACCCCCCACTGCCTCCCCGCCTCTGCCACGTGCTCACAGTTATTCAGCTTGTCCCGATGTAAACCGTTTGCCGACATCGTCGGTAGTGTCTTTAATGCAACAGCAAATCAGCCTTTTGTGCCGATCTTAAGTAGAAAAAGGAAAAGTAAACGAGCCTGGCTTTTATCTGCCTGCGAAGATTAATTCAGGATCTATTTTCACATGCTTCTCCGCGAATGAATCGGATGCCTCCTGCGCTATCGTGAGTGACGGCCTTAATTGTGTCTCCGGTGGGAGGAGAACCCAGGGCTTCTTCTGCATGCAAACGGACCTCATCCCGGTTAACCTTTCTGCCCGTGGCAGCTTGCCTGCGGATCCTGGAAGAGAGGCAGGGACAGGAAAATGCTTCTGGACATTTCTGAAGCCCCCCCTCCCGCCCCCGCTCCCCATGCAATTTCCCTTCGCATTCCTGTGATTGTCTTCTGTCCGTCCATCTTCCCCACCTCCGTTCATCCCCACTTCCTCGGTCACCTGCCTCTTTGTCCAGTAAGCGGCATGCTAGTCAAGGGCCTTAAATTGACATATTACCTGGGGACCTGCTTTTGTATCTTTTTTTATCATGATTTTTTACCGGCAGAAACCACTACAGAATATTGAGCTGTAGAAAGGGACAGAAGTGTAAATTGTAGGCTGTAAAATTAGCTTTTGGCCATGGGCATGTTTGCCGAGCTAATAAATCATGTGAGAATATGTAAATATTCTTATAATGTACTCTCCCGTGCCGCCGTATCAGCAAGCCGCCTCCCGCCTGCTCTCCTGGGAGTTTGGTGACATTCCAGAGCGTCAGATTTTCTGGATGGTTCCCATAACCCAAATCCATAGCTGCTCCACACGGCGGCCCAGATATGTGCAAATCCATCTGTAACGGTTAAAGCCATGTGCAGTTTTACCCCTCGCTGCCCCGAATCCAACACCCCAGTCTGCTCCCTTCTCTCATTCTTGCATTTGCGGTCAGTATGTCAGAGTCTGCTCCTTTGTTCTAGTTACTGTCCCGTATCAACCGGCCAGCGAAGGCATTACATGTTTGATTGCGGTTGACAACATGGCAAATGGCGAGCATCACGTGAGCTGTGGAGTTCAGGAAGGC
>JAABNY020000050.1:8752502-8763104 GCA_015164015.2 Brevimyrus niger
CCGTTAGGTGGGGTGTGAGGTGGTCTAGGAGACAGTGACCAGTCACTCCATCATGACTGCACTGCTCTGGGATATCAGACCCCGGAACCGTTAGGTGGGGTGTGAGGTGGTCTAGGAGACAGTGACCAGTCACTCCATCATGACTGCACTGCTCTGGGATATCACACCCAGGAACTGTTAGCTGGAATCTGCCAGTTAATTTTTATTGGTAACAACTAGTTATTTTTTATTGAACTTAAGTCATTGGGTTTAATGCAGCACAATGTTTTGTTTGTATAGTTGTTGTTTTTATACCTAAAAGAATTATATAACAGTCCACTGGTATTGTGGGATTATTTTGAAGGTAATGCCCTTCATTTCACCATATAAATAAGTCATTTTGAGCAAGGCTCTCAAATGTGGGTCTAAAACAGAAAACTCTCAGAGTCAGGGGCTGAAAAATAAATCTATTATCAGATAATAAATCAACAATTTAGAAATGTAAATCAATTCTAGGGTAAAAAAAAAATCACAGGCCCATTAAACCATCAATGAGATTGAAATTGAAGGTCTTGGTGAGTCATCAAAGTACTGTACCTTTTCTTTATTTTTGTATTTTATTTTTACCCTCAAAGACAAAAATTTCACAAGTTGTAAACAATAACTGGGCAGGGGTTGGGGGGCGGGGGGGTTGCTTTCAAGGTGCTTCCCGGGGGGGTGGCCAAGAGAACCTTGCTTGAAATGCATGGGAACCGATGTGTTTTTGGAGGAGACTAACGGGCGATTAAAATGGATGTCAGAGCTCGGTGGGATCTGCTGCTTCCTCCAGTTGTTTTTACAAATGAGTTTGGACATCAGGTGAACCTCGAGGCTTGATGCCAAAATAGGCAGCGGGGGAAAGATGGGGGTAATTTAATATTACTATTAGGTTTTAGGGTCTGACAGGTGTGTTCTTGTAATTGGTGGAGTTGGGAAGCGGTGGTGTGAACTGAATCCTTATCCGATGTCCCCCCACCCCCAATGAGTTCATTCCGGAATCGTACTTTCAGGTACCTCCCAGGTCACGACACTCCCTTTGGGCTCGACCCCTAAAGACACTTAATGTTGAATGATCATGGCATGTTGTTGTTCTCATACGCTGCCCCACCATGTTTGGAACTACAAGGTTTTAGACATAGAAAACAAACACAATAATAGAAGGTCATGGGGCAGAATGTTGGGTCTTTGATGCGTAGCCATGGCAACGGGCTGAAAGTGCGTCCTCTTCCTGAGGAATGTTCCAGAACTGCGGTGGCACAGATTGCTACCTACTGTACATCCACTCGACATACACTAAGTTTCCGCACACACTGAGATTTTCCACATTAGCATGTTTCTCACTTAACATTTGCTAAAAATACAACCAGTATTTGCTAACAAATACATTAACAGTATGTTCACCACCTGAGTACCTTCATTAGCAAGAAAAATGTCATGATTCATCAAGGTAATCTCCTGTAGCAGTTGTAACAGCAGAGAAAATTCGAGGCATTCTTTCTCTAAGGGACATTAAATCCCACTCTGTTTTATGGGATGAAATGGTTAACTGCATTTAAAGTTAAAGGACAGCCTAGAATTCGACTGTGCCATCACCACGCAACCAGTTAATAGGATGTCAGACATGCACTGTTACATACTCTTTCCATGTTATGAAGGAAGCTTGTTTAATTTGACTTACATTTTCATTTATAGTTGTTCACTCAACCTTCCAATGCTTAACAAGAATTAAAAATCTGCATTTTTTAAATAAATGGAAAAGTGGTAAAAACCTGTGCTGTGCAAAAACTTTTGGCCGTTGTCAGGGCCTGCGCCCGTCTGTCCCTGCCCTTCATGTCTTTTCCCTGTTTGGCCAGCAGGTGTTGCTGGTCATTCTGTTACCTCCTCTGGTTTAGTTCCTAGTGTGTTTCCCCTGTTCCCCCGAGTGCCGCTTAGCCCTATTGGCTGAGTGTGCGACCATAAGGTTGTAAACCCTCTGCTCATGGGTTAGCGGCCGGCCAGTCTCATCTGTTATTTAAATATTATGAGTTTTTCCTGCGCTTATCTTTGTCGTTGCATTTTGTCCTCACTTTTGATTTAGCCTGCTGTGCCTAGTTTTCTGTTTGCGTAGCCTTATGTTCCTAGTCTTCCCCAGTGCCATTACTCTTCAGTGTTTGTTAGGTTCCCTGGCTCCTGCTCTTTGTTAATGGTAAGTTATTTCACCTTTTGCTTGTTTGTTGCCTCATGCCTCTCATTGGTTAATTGATCTTGTTACTCCCGCCCCTTGTTTGACCTGCCTGTCTTTGTGTATTTAAGTGTCTGTGTCCACTTTGTTCTCTAGTCTGTCATTGTTCATGTTCCTGTGCACTGTAAATTCCACTTAGTTTTGCAGTCCTGCTCCCTGTTCAGCCCAGTTACTTTTGGTGCCTTTAGTTTATTCTTATTTCTCTCAGCGTGTGTTTGACCCATCTCTTTATTTTGTAGTTTACCCCAGTGTGTTCTGTTCGTTTAAAAAGCCCCATTTTGTTCTTGAAGCTGCAAGTGGATCGTCGCCTTTTCCCCGCCAACGCTCAGCTGCGCCGTAACAAGTGGTGTTGTATCTTTTAAGGCTTAACATTCCTAAAACTCCGGTGACTTTGCACCGCGTGTCGGATCTTTGCAGGAACGTGAGCTGGAACAGGAGCAATTGTGCTTTGTCAGAATGAAAACGCTGCAATCTGATTAACACTGGGTGGGTGAGGAAGCGAAGCAGGCCTGCTTTGATGTTTGGCCGGCTGTTCTGCTCTGTGGAGCTGAATCGGCAGGCTGAATCGACTGCGTCATTTTCCACTTAAAATATGCCAAAGAGCGATACCCTGCAGGATTATTAATTACTCTTAATGTTGCAGGAAGGTGGTTTGCTGTAGAAAACACCACACCACAAGCTTATAAAAACACCACAAGCTTATAAAACTGCACATGGTGATCGATTTAAGGCTGTTTGCTACATTCACAGGCAGAATGCTACCTATTAAAATAAGCTGACACACTAAATAAGCACAACCCTCTGTTAAAGACACACGTGAATGTGTAGGGTGTCCAACAATACGCTTCTTTTTAAGTCGTCTTAGCAGCTTCAGTCACATGATCTTTCTGTGGAGTGCAGGGGGAACATGCCCACATAGTGTGAGCCTGGGCTGGCTAGCGAGGCCTGTCCCTGGCCCTGGTGGCAACGGTGCTGAATTCTAATTGTTCTGAAGGGTATGGGATTGAGAGGTTGTCATGGCAACTTGCATCAGCCCGAGAGAGATACCGGTCTGCCGATTCCTCTGTGATCAGACTGCTGAAGCTCATTGGCTCGTATCTCTGTCATTAAAGCGGTTTTGTTTATTAGCCGGGAGATCGAATCTTCTCCTGTTTGTGTTTATTATTAGAAATTAATATTAAGGAGAAAACACTTGGATAATTGCATCACATCATTCTAGTAATTACTGCAGCATATTGAAGAATATTTTGACTTTTAGTGGTTACGGTAAGAATCCCGTTGCTTTGTGCATATGCTTGCTACCTTGAATTGTCAATACCCCAGAATGTTCCATATCCATGGCAGTAGCATTATTGCAATGAAAAGGCAGCAGAACATAATTTTAATGGAGTTGGTCTGATAATCTTTGCCCCGTGAGACCCTACATAAAGAATTATAGTATAAATATGTATTGTCCAGAATTTCATTTCAACAGTGGATATGGTGTTTGATACTCAGAGCTTGACAATGGAAGCAATGCATTGTGACAAATGGAGTCCACTCCAGTCACAAGGAGCACAATAATTAAGTGATAAATTGGTTGAAAGGGATGATAGGAACATGGAACGTAGTGTAGTATGACATTAATTACCATTACCGGCAGCGCTTCGTGACATTTAAATTATCGCCATGTTTATTGTCTCGCTGATGCCCATATCCAGAAAAGAGTCTGAAAGAGTGTGAGGCATGGGTGACGATGGACACCTCGAGGGAAGTTTCTTTCTTCACCCTGCCTCTCAGGTGCTTTTCATCAGGACTACTCAAATTTCACACATTGTCACGCACTGGGGGATTTATGACGTGAGGAGTGGAATATTCACTGCAAGGTAAAATGGAAGGTTTCACATTCCGAGTCCTATTCACTGGTTGTGCCTTTGGAGCCCAAGAACAGCTTCTGAACCTCAAACCCATATAAAGGTTGTACCTCTAACTATACGGGCTTCTTTGACTTGTCTCTGTAGATGAACACTTGATGGTTCTAGGCAGAACCTTAGCCTCCAGGCAGAACCCTTATTACTAACAGTGTAGACCTTAAAGTTCAAGTGGGAAAAGGTTTTTTCTCACTGCTTCAGCCAATGAGCAGGCAGCTTAATAAACTGCCATCATCCTGAGAATGAACACTGCACATTTGTTACAGATACAAGTATAACACTGCAGAAAATCGATAGGTAATCAAGTCCGCGTTGGAGGAGAGAACCAGCGTGGGGTGCCGTTCCTCCACCTTCTTGCTCCACGCGTCCCTAAGGCTGTGCCCAGATTTACGACGCCCTCGCTGAGATTTCACCCGCTCTCTCGGATTGTTTTTTTTTCTCTGCCAGACTTTTTCTGCCCTCGGTCAGTTCTTTCATTCCTCCACAGTCAGGAGAACATGGACCTCCTAAAGGGGAAGAATTCATCTAATCAACACGGTGTAAACAAAATACCTATTTTTTTCTGAATGTTCTCCCTAATATGCACTTCCAGAAAATCACAGCCGACCGTCCTTTTCTGGATTCTTAACTCTTACATTCCGTTCTATTGTTTTTTGGGGTTCTGTCTGTGGGGATTATGCTTTGAATCACTTTGTGTGTAGAGAGAGGAATGATTCTCTGATTCGGAAGCAGCTGCTGCTCGGTGTCCTTGGTTCATCAGGAAGCTGCCCTGCGGTAGATTCCCTGTGACTTGTGTCAGTCCGGAACACCATCTTCTCATATGGTTCTGACTTTGAGACAACTGGAGCACATTGCTGAACCCGTAACTACAATCCCTTCATCATGACCTTGGACCTGCAGATGTTTGGAATTTGAGGTCATGTGGGAAATTGGGCCTAGAAGAGTGACTTACTGCTATAATAGTTGCTGCTTTAAGGGTATCTGTGAGGTACTCAAGTGGCAGGTGGGTTTAAATATTCCAAACTTGGGGTCTTGGTGTCCAGGTGCAGGGATTGGTCTGGCTGCTGAGTCTTTGAGTGAAGTGAGGAAAGTCCTCCAGGTATCGATGTGCAGAAATGGGTGACTAAACAGAAATTGGGCTATGAGGAGAGAGAAATACCCTACAAGGATGCGAACATTTCAGTTTCCGAAAGTAAAAATCCAAGCAAGGATTTTGTTTCAACCAACCAGTTTAGCATAAAGAGTCACAGTCACAGAGTACTTAACTAGTTGGTTGAAACAAAATCCTGGTTTGGATTTTTACTTTATGGACCTGAAATGTCCGCCTCTGCTTGTAAATGAGTGACAGGGGGGTGGGCAGGAAGGAAGCACCTTGCACCTGAAGCGCATGGGTACTCGAGTCCCAGAAAAGGGCAAGGATGTGGCACCCAATGGTGCAGGACCTCACCAGACAGCCATCTTCCGAGTGCAGGACCAATTCCCTAACCTGGAGAAACAGCAGTGGGTGGCTGATGCACAGGTAACCACATATTTTGCGTGAATGGGGGCTTTTAGTGTGATTAATCTCCGAATGTGACGCAGCGGACGGGGAGCAGGATTACCTGGCCACGCGATGGGAGCTGGTCGTTCATGTTTATCAGCCCGGGGGGAGAGATTTTGCTGTAACCAGCTGCTCGACACAAGGACATATGAAAATGGAAAGGGGAGGGGGCATTTTTAGCACATAGCAAAATGTCACCGGACTCCCACGCATTACTGCACGGTCGATACTTGCGAGCGACGTGGGACAAATCCCAGCTCCGTCCCCCTGTCACGGTGGGATTAGTCTAATCGCTGCCTTGGGGGGGGCAGGTGCGTTTACCCAAGTTGCCTAGTCACCTTGCCCCACCCCTCACACTCACAATCCCACGACTTGTTTGACCTTGTTTGTGGTTTGTGAGCATGTTTCCCCGAAGATGAGTCCAGTTAAGAAAAAATGTGTAACCTCTAGTTATGGTACAGATTCCTTTTTCATACAGGTTTTCTGAAAGCAATTATCTTGTACAATCTTATCTATTTATAATGTATCCAATTAATTATAATTTTTTACTGTAGATAGTGGTTTTAAATTGTCTCATTAGGGTGATATGGTATTTAAAGGGAGGGGGGAAAATGATCATATAAATGCTTCTTTGCTCTTATAACTAGATTCTCTAGACAAATAAACAGTTTCAGGCTCCCTCAAGCCTCAACTATGTTGCTATGACAACCCAGGACCCCTTGTCCTCGCCCCCCAACCCTTCAATGGTGGGACTAGGACCTCCTATGCCTTTCAGTGCTGGCTCTTAAAATCTGTCCTCACCCTGTGACCTGTGAAATTACTGCTCATCCACTTTGGACAGATGGGTTTGATAATGACATCCAGGAAGTTTCTCTGAGAGATGACTGGAGGGGGGTGGGGGTAGGGGAGTGCAGTATGACAGTCATGTAGTGTGCGTCGTTCCTGTTTGACAGAGATGTCATCAGACACATTTAATTATTTAGCAGACGCCTTTTTTGTAAAATGACGAACAAGGGTTGGTCCCTGCAGAAATCGTGGGGTGAGGGTCTTGCTCAAGGGGCCAACAGTGAAATATGGGGATTTGAATCAGCGACCTTCTGATCTCGAAGGTTTGACCTGCTGAGCCACACACTACCCCCAAACACCGAGTTTACCTTTATCACTGTCATGAGTTTCATGCTTCAAATGCTAACCCCCCCCCCATTCCGTCCTGCAAAATGAGTCCAATTTATTTGCTGTGGATCCAGGTGAGTGCGGAGATCTCACTGCTGACCTAGCAGGTCATAAACACCAGCTGGTCTCAGCCTCTCGGATTTGTGGTCCCAGTCCAGCGAGCTGAGCGACCCTGGCCTGACACGGTCGACGATGTACGACATCCCTGAGGCTCATGCGGTCACCTCCGCCGCACATCGTGCATCATCTGGTCACACCACCCTGAAACCAGAGAGGTTTGTCGCGTTGGTTTTGGATGATTTGGAACATTTTTCTTGCGTCGTTCAGGATCTTCACTGAAGCACAATATTGATGCTCCGCATATAGCATGAACTCGGCCTGTAAATTTGCCTAATCAGAGGTTTCCGCCCCTCATTTCATGTGCCCCACACGCTCCGCTCCGACATGCACGTGCTTATGGGGGACCTGTGGATTAATATGCGCGCCTGGACGCGATTATCATACGCGATTGATTCAGACGAGGATAAATATCGCGGGCTCTCATCAGACGCCCCCTCCCCCCTTATTTTACCCAGCATGCTCCGCTGCCCCTTCATTATGCGCGACACGCTTGCCGTGAACTTGCTCTCAGTGTGGGAGGATATGTTTTTCCTGGCTGCTGTGCCTCTTTAACCGCGACATTCCCGCTGTTAATCTTCTGCCTGTGCCCATAGCCCCGGTTCCACACCGCAGGTGAACGAGGCGGGGGCGGGGGGTGCCAAACCCGCACAGTCACATCTGGAAGAAGAATGTCCAGCCAAACCCTGGGGTCCCCAGGCAGGACCTAGGGGGTTTGTATCACCATTGTACTCAACTCAAGCATTTATGGAAGCCTTAATAATTAATCGCAGCATTATCATTTCATTTTCTCTCCGTTTGTGGGGAGCGCCACCAGCGGGCTGCAGTCAAAGGTTAGCGCATGCGACCATTATCGGCCACAGCATGACCCTAGGAGCCGCACCGTCCTTTCATGCAGTCCAGCCGCTGAACCATCACTTGGTCACATGACCGCCACACCAGCCAATCGTAGCCTCATCCCTTTCCGAATCCCAGCACGAATGCCGCGTCGGCTCTGCTGCGTCATGCGCTGTTAGTCTGGGAGTGCCTTTTAAGAGCCCTCGTGCCTTCCCGGAACATTCTCCTTCTGCCGAATGCTTTATATGCACGGCACGCTAGATTTGTCAGCGCTGTGGTTACGGTGCGTGCCGGTGCGTGCCTCGATTCATCTGTCACGTAGAGCATCATCACAGCTGAGGTGACTTTTATGGGAACTCGCGTCTGCATGGATTCCGGCTTGATGTTCCCGGGGGGGCGTTTACCTCTGCCTGACCAAGACTCCAGTTCCCTTATACTAAAGGTCCATAGTTAATGAGCAGTATTCTAGCTGATAACATTCTGGATGTTATGTTTACATACATGTCCTTTATTCTTATACACTATATTGCCAAAAGAATTGGGACACCTGCCTTTACATACACATGAACTTTAATAACATTCCCTTCTTAATACAAAGGCATCAATATGGAGTTGGTCCACCCTTTGCAGCTGTGACAGCTTCAACTCCTTGAGGAAGGCTGTCTACAAGGTTTAGCAGTGTGTTTATGGGAATTCTTGACCATTCTTCCAGTAGAGCATTTGTGAGGTCAGGCACTGATGTTGGACGAGATGGCTTGGCTTACAATTTCTGCTCTAATTCATCCCAAAGGTGTTCTATCAGGTTGAGGTCAGGGCTCTGTTCAGTCAAGTTCCTCTGCACCAGACTTGCTCATCCATGTCCTTATGGATCTTGCTTTGTGCACTGGTGCACAGTCATGTTGGAACAGGAAGGGGCTGTCCCCAAACTGCTCCCACAAAGTTGGGAGCATGAAATTGTCAAAAATGGCTTTGAATGCTGCAGCATTAAGAGTTCCTTTTACTGGAACTAAGGGGCCAAGCCCAACCCCTGAAAAACAACCCCACAGCATATTCCCCCTTCACCAAACCTTACACTTGACACAATGCAGTCAGGCAAATACCGTTCTCCTGGCAACCACCAAACCCAGACTCGTCCATCAAATTGCCAGACAAAGAAGCATGATTCATCACTCCAGCGAACACATCAAACACTGCAGTAGTGTCTAGTGGTGGCGGCTTTACATCACTGCATCCAACGCTTTTCATCGCATTTGGTGATGCAAGGCTTGGATGCAGCTGCTCGGCCATGGAAACCCATTCCATGAAGTTCTCTCTGCACTGATCTTGGGCTAATCTGAAGGCCACACAAAGTTTGTTGTCCGTTGCTATTGACTCTGTAGACACTTGGTGACTTCTGCACACTGTGCGTCTCAGCATGCATCGTCCCCACTCTGTGATTTTGCATGGTCTACCAGTTCATGGTTGAGTAGCTGTTGTTCCCAATTGCTTCCACTTTGTTATAATGCCCCTAACAGTTGACCGTGGAATATTTAGTGGCGAGAAAATTTCACGATTGGACTTATTGCGCAGGTGGCATCCTATCACGGCACCACGCTTGAATTAACTGAGCCCTTGAGAGTGACCCATTCTTTCGCAAATGTTTGTAGAAGCAGTCTGCTTGTCTGTGTGCTTGACTTTATATACCTGTGGCAATGGAAGTGATTGGAACACCTGAATTCAACGGTTCGGAGGATTGTCCCAATACTTTGGGCAATATAGTGTATACACACAGTAGTAAAATAGACAGTATAACAGGATAAGTAACATGACATTTTAATGTAATGTATCAGCTAGTTTCCTGGGTACAGTAGGAAAATCTCTCTTTGAAGTAATGGAATGTGGTTATCAGAGATGAGCATGGAACGAGGTGTCAATGGAAGATGGGGAAACAACCAGGACATGGCAGGTCAGAGGGATGAGTGTGTGTGTGTGTGTGTGTGTGTGTGTGTGTGTGTGTGTGTGTGTGTATGCCTGTGTTTTATGCGTGTGTCTGTGTGGCTGTGCATATGTGTGTTTGTGTTTCTGTGCATGCATGTGTATGTGTGTGTCTGCATCTGTGTGTGTGCGTGTGGGCTATCCTGACCCACAATGTGACTGTGGTCCAACCCCCCCCCCCCCCCATATAATTACCCCAATAAAATGGTTAAAGCACAGCGGCAGGGCACGGCACAACTCCCCCAGATGAGCGGCGGCCTCATTTGCAGACGGCCGCCGACGAGGGCCTAATGATTTTACAGGTGTGTATTAAAAGCCATTTATATACTTCAGCAAGATGGACGGAGGCAGTGTTTTGCGTTGTGTAACAGCATCTCCGTGGGACACATAAGCTAGAGGTGCCACCCTCCATCTGATCTGTCGCGAGACACATTATGGGGGTGGGGGGGGGTATGGATGCCACACTCGGCAAAACAGTCCAAAGGTAGCTGACAAACAGCTACTCCTACAAGGGGACTTTTTTTTTATAGCCGAGCCTGCGTGATGGCGTCCAGGGGCAGCTACTGTGACATGGGCAGAAGAATAATCCTGTGATCCTATTGGTTCGCTCCGGGGAACCTTCTGGTGTTTTGTGCTGCTCAATTATTTCACAGTAACTGTTTTTTATTTTTTATTGGAAGACAGTATTTTGCTGAACCCCCCCCCCCCCCCCCCCCCCCCCCCCCCCCCCCCCTCCCTCCTCCCCCCCCCCCTCCCCCCCCCCCCCCCCCCCTCTCCCCCCCCCCCCCTCCCCCCTCCCCTCCTCCACCCCC
>JAABNY020000050.1:8771968-8783365 GCA_015164015.2 Brevimyrus niger
GACCGGGGGTTTGGGTTTTCTGCCCCCCCCCCCCCCGTCTCAGCTGACGACACCTTGCAAATGGGTGTGAGTTGTTTCATTTCAGGGGTCAGTGGCTGGATGGTACCTGGAGGAGGGCCCGCGGAATGAGGCCAGCATGAGAGGACGGGGCCTTCACACTCCCTGTGCGTCTCACAATATGCTGCCCGCTATTTTTTTTTTATGTCTGAAAAGTATCTAACTCCCACAGAAGGGGAAAACGTAAAAATAATCCTTTATGTGTAGACTCTGTCACGATTACCGCTTCCTATATTCTGAGGAAATGTCAGGAAATTGACCTCCCGCTTGACGGACAGAATCCACTTATCGCGCGTTTCAAATTAATTTGACTTAAACGGCCACCTCTGTAATTTTGGGCCCTTGAGCTCCTCTGTGAGACTCCACTGCGTCTCCATGTTGACCCGTACTTACAGCCCCAGAGAAGCCCCAGCCGAGCCGAGTCGGATCCCCGGCCGGAGCGGGTGATTTCCACGAGTGGCAGGTTACGCCACACCTTGTTAACTTGACAAACAGCTGCCTGGGCAAATGCTAAACATTACAGCCATGCTGTCTATCCAGGGTACATATTCAGATTCTGCAGCAGATACTGACAGTCGCCATCACAGTAAATCACTGTGTAAAAGCTTCGTGACAGTCAGCCCATAAAATTGTTCTATACTAAATAAAATTTGATCAAAAATAAAAATTAATTGTTCTGGTATAAACTCTTTCACCATTAGTTTCTATTTTAGTGTCCTGTATCCTTGAATCGGTGCTTAGCCTAGGTAGCTCAGAGGTTCACCTTGCCCAACATGCTGGAGTTTTCTGCACTTAGTTTTCCGCCACAGTCCAGACTGAGAGATTTTGTGATTCTTTCACACAGAGAGCCACTGAGGCCAAAAAATGCGTATAGAGAGTTGGGCCTGTATGACTACTCCAATCACACATTTGGTGCTGCCTCCTGTTGGACACAAGCACACACTACACTAAGTATTAAATGAGCACCTTATTTATGGGATGCTGAATCAGCATGTTCTGCATGTTCTAGCTGCATTCTTCAGACTCTGCTCACTGGTCATTTATTTGGTGTTTGGAACACTGGAGGTCCCCAGGGGCTGCCCGTCACATGCCTGACAAATGGTGCCTCGTCACACACTTCAGGACCCCTCAAACCCCCTGATGCTCCCTGAAGGTGGTGGGGGAGTGTAGGGGGGGGGGGGCTGTTTGTCATAGGTGGACCGGGGAGCTGGTTGATGGAAGTTCTTTGTTAATCGCTTGGCTTGGGGGTGGGGGCATTAATTGAAAGGGACAAAAAATAACGACTGGATATGGCCCCCATTCCATCAGCGGGCGCCGGCATGGAGTGTCAGCAGAATTAATTACACGTATTACAGAAATTATTATTAGGCAATGAGCTGGGAAGGATAACAGTGGGAAGGAGGAAGAACGATGCGGGCCCAGGCCTGCACTGATTATTTGGGAAACTGATGAGTCGTGTCGTCGCACGCTGGGACTACGTGCTTGGCCATGGAGGAGGGGAGGGGAGGGTTTGAATCCTCCCTGTTCCCTTGAGACTTGCATGGTTTAAAGGACAATAGCGCCCTATAGACCACAGGGAGCGCTGCGGTTAAAGATGCAGGGAGCTTTAACCTCCTGGCTGCTGTACCGACTCATGGGTAACTCTGCTGCTGTATCAGATGGAATTAGCTGAACATGTTCTCCAGCAGAACATCCGGATAAGAAGTGGGTAAAACTCCAGGTGAAATACAGGGTGTGTCCAAAATCGCAGCACTTGCGTCACTGCACTAAGATGTAGTGCGTAGTGCGCACTGCACACTTCCTTCTGTAGTGCACATCACTATGGGTAAGTGCTGTCCTAAATGGAACACTTTTCCCCACGTTTTGCACTTACCGGAAGTGACGGACCAGCATCTCATCGCGATTCTCCAGCGCGCCGAAATATCTGCCGTGTTTTGTTTACAATAAATTTCCTTGTGGTTTTATTTGCTTTTGTTTACCTGCTACTACACCCCGCATTCAACGTTGACGCAGGATCCTCCTCCTGTTGGCTGAACATGAGATGGTACGTAACGTACATGTTATCTATAACTGTCGTCAGAGAGTGACAGGCTACACACCACAGTATACATCAGTAAAATAATTTTATTAACGTTATTTACTTTTATATGAAGCAGTTGCCTCCGCTTGGGCTTGCGTGTCTGTGTTGTTGTATGGCATTTTTCGACTCTGAAAACTTGCCCAAAAGTCCCTCCCCTTCCGCTACGTAGTCAAAATGGCGCCCTCGTGCGAGTAGTGTCCATCGTTCTGCACTGCGGTTTCTGCCCGTTTTCAGTGCACCATCCGGGTACTTTCAGTGCACTGAATTTTAGCTTAGTTGTCAGTGTGAACACACTGCACCCTAAAATCACACACTAAAAGTGCACAATTACGGACACACCCACAGTCTAAGCTGTTTTCATAACAGCTGGAAGGATACATGGTGTAAATCAGCTTTGTTTTGGTAGCATGGGAAGTGTACACAAAATTTAGTGTCTGCTGGGCCCATAAACATTCACTAGTCAGGTTGGGGGCCAATCAGGGGCCACCAAGGTCCTCCTGGGCGTCATGCTCAATCCTGGTTGCTGAGCCCAACCAACCATTAGGCCAAAGTACTGGCCTGATTAGTGTGGTGAAGAAATATCCCTCAATGACACATTCAGGGCCTGAAAGCTGTTCCGTAAAGTTCTATATGCTGCTGTCGGATCAGGCGTGCAATAATGCATCCGGCCCGCTGGCATCTCGACGCACTGCACCCTGGGAGAGCGTATGCATCTGCATACATCTGTATATCCCCCCCCCCCATCATGAATTGGCTCATCACTCTAGCCCTGGCGTCTCTGGAGAGAGACATCACAGCCCAAAATCTTCCGGGCAGACTTTCTTTTGCAGCACATGGGATTAATTGGGAAGCACGGCATGCCGCACTAATTATGATTAATGGATCCGATTGGGACAGTCGCCGGAAAGACACCCAGTCGCCGCTCAGTCCAGTTCGCACCTACTCACTTTTCGCGGTGTCCATTACAACAGCTCCCTGTTTTCTCCCCGGTGTTTTGGCTGCTGATTATCGCCGCTTGGCTTCCCCGAGGCTCGACGTCACCCACCATTTATCAAAAACAAAAACGCCAACAGCTCGAACCAGCTGGCTGTGTGCATGCTATTATTACATTTATATTCATCAGGAAAGTGAAAAACACCCTGATCGTCTGATTATTGAAACATTTGCGTGCGGAACCCGATTAAACGAACAGGCTGTCTGTAAACACTGTTAGGGTGTAATCATGACAGACCACGGTTCATGCCAACTAACGGGTATCTATAAACAAAGTCAAAAATAACATAATATTACAGCCTGTCTTCCTGACCTGCTATTCTTTAAGGTACACAATTTTAAGTGTGACATTTTAAACCAATCACCAGTCCACTACACAATCTCACACAATTTCCCACATGGAAAATAGACCCCGTCCCCTACAACTTCCCAGGTTTCACATCCCTTCCAGAACCATCCAATAGACCAGGGATGTTTAAGATTCGTTCAATGTATCCGTGGTGACAGAAGTGAAACATTACCCACAATTCCAAGGGAAAACTAAAACTTCATTGGGCAGACGTTTCCCCCCGTGTTCTCAGGCTGGTGGCCCTGGGATCCCGGCCTTGGCTGTCAGGGCCCCCACGGGCCTCCAGAAGCAGCAGAAGCCTCCCCCCCCCAGTACCCCGTGCCCGGAACCGGCTGTCAGCCTTCCAGGCCCACCAGAGGGACAGATGGTTTCAGACGAGAGGGGCAACAGGAGCAAGGATCTACCCCGTCAAGCCATCACATAGTGCCGATTACTGTCACGGCGCTTTCAGCTCATCGTGGTGTTGGGTGCTATTGAAACTATTTAGCTTTGATATAGGACATCGACTAGGTCATAGCATAACAATTTAATGTTATAATTATGACACTGGTTTCAGTGTACCAATGAAAGACGAATGAAAACCCTTTAGAGACTTTCCAGTACCTCACAATCACCTTTGAACGGCATTAGTAAAAGGTTAAGAATGTAAAATACAGGTCTGACAGTTTCGGCTAACTCTTTTATGGCTATGTTCAGCTGGCAATTCCTATTTATGATTCATATATCAACACAGCATGCAAACTGAATTAATATTTCTTGTAATTTACTGTAGAATTACCAGGTAGTTATCAGGCTTAAAAAGTACAGTTTCATTTAATTATTAAGCCTTTTGACGGGATCCAGGTCCGGCGACGAAAAGGTCATATTTTGTCTTGCCGTTTATAACAGAGAGCCCATGCTCCAGGTTCACAGCTCGAGGAAAATGGGGAATGGGAATCTATTCAGTACAGAGGAGGGATTGAGGCAAATAGACGGCGAGACATTGCAGGGGGGTGAGCCTTTTTGACGCCTCTGATATTTCAAAATGCCCGGGGTGGGACAAACACGCCACTCATTAATTCCCATAATTCCCTTGTCATCCACTGCCTGGGAGGATCATGGTTACGTTGCCTCTTGCGTTACATACTGTATTTAACGTACATCAAGACGTCCTCTCGGCAAACGCCATTTCCTGGGTAGCAGCATACAGATTAGGATTTTGGATTTAATTATAGTTGAGAGCTGGAGCAGAAAGCAGTCCTGTCAGGCTGCGTCCGATTGGTCTTTCAGGCCAGTTTTGACACATTCAGATATAACAAAGACACACAGAATGAACAAACTTGCGAATGGTTTTTGTCAACGGCGGTAGGCTGCGTAAATCACCGGTCATGTCCCCTGGACAGTGAAGGGGCGCAGGCAGGATGGGGGGGGGGGGGGGCATTGCATGTAATGGATTTAATTGTGTGGACGTAGGCGAGGAGTGGGATATCTCAGTGAACACACCAGTGATTTACAAGTGCAGCTTTAGTACAGAGTTCACTTTTTCCAGCAAATATAATGGTGCACGTTAGAGACTCTTACGGAGTGACCTTCTCTGCTTTTACTGTCCTGATTAATTTGCAATCCTGTCGGCCAATAAAACCACGGGCCCCTTTCCCAACCAAGGACACCGTCTTCAGCCAAGATGGCTGCCTTCGAGGGTTTGCAGGACGTGATTTCTCAGTGCCGTGGATGGGAATCGGGTGTTTGGTCAGTAGATCTGTGATTCTCCCCCGTTCTGCTTCTGGGCAATTTTGTTGGGAAACCAGAAGGTGATTTATGTAGGTCCCTGACAACTCATCACCTTGTGGTGATTCCTCAGTTTTTTTGAGGGGGACTGGAGAAAATGGTGGCTGTTTCCACAATGGGCTTGCTGCCTGTGTGGGTGTGCATGGGGAGGGACGACAGTGGGATTGATTCAGAGGCAGCAGAACATCTGCAGCCAGTCGGGGAAAAAAATGCCTCAGGAGCTGATCAGAAAGCAGGGAACTGACCCCCCCGAAAATGGCAAGAAAAGCCCTTTAATAGCAGCGGGGGTGCCAGCCCATTGGCAGCAAGGGACAATGACCCCCGCCCCCCCATTGATAAATTCACGACTCGTTGGCTAGGGTCGAGTAAAACAGGCCCACCGTTCATCAGCGTTACGGAATGACGCCCACAGAATGGGGAAGGGGCGGAGCGAAGAGGTGAAGGGCGACCCATATGCGACCTCTGACCCCTCAGCTTATACCCGACCCTCCCCAAACCTGCAGTACTAGTCGGGGTGTTAGTTATTTTGGGAAATAATACCCAAGCGCTAGGAAATGTGCGATCTAGTATTACGGGATTAGATTGATACATGGCTTAGGAACAACAAATTCGGGATGTTTGCAGAAATCTCACGGCATCCACCCCAGGTTTACTGGGCTAATCATGGGTTCCGGGAGAATGCTGTATTTAACCCACAACCTACGCTACTCGCAGGAGGCGTTTTTTTTTTTCCCGTGGGGTGCCGTTGCCATGGCGCCACGTTGGCCCAGGTGACAGGAAAGCACTCTGCTGGCTGGCCTCCCTGAGAAAGGTCACCCCTCGTTCTCCCTGCCCCCCCCACCCATCACGACCACGGGTTGCCCGGCTGGGCGAGAGCCACTGTTCATGAGACAGGTGAGCCGCGTACGCCTGTCAGGAAGTGACACCGTCCTGTCACAAGCTTGACTTCACAGCCCGTGGACCTCTGCCATCCGTCCTCCTGTCACCCACTAGTGGTATAATCTGGCACCAGTGCCCAGGTGTGAGGCTCCCGTGGATCCCCGTCATTGTGATGGAACGTCTCAGGTCATGTGACCTGAGCTAGCACCAGCCCTGCCGCGCTAAAAGGCCATTAACCACCAAGTGCCTTTCGCCGAGCACAAATTAGCCTAAATAACCCACTGACAAGAACGTAAGCGGCAATGAAAAGCAGGTGAAGGACCAGCTGGCTGTATGGAGCTGGTGGCACCGGTGAATCCATCTAGATTTCCATCAGAACATCGAAAAAAAGGACCCCACTAATGGTGGTTAGCATGGTGAAACGCTTCATTTATTTCGTATTGGGTAATTTGTATTAATACTGATTAATACTGACTTACAAACAAGTAAAAGGACTATCGGACACAAAGATCCATCATATGTAATCTTATATTTAAAAATAAGTCTGACTACGGTACTTCATCTGTGTCATTACGTGGCATGCAAGATTAAATCTGTAACAGATCTGACTGAAGCGATGCACATTGGCTTTATAGCAGGCCACAGAGTCTCCATCAGGGCTCCCATTACCCGCCATGCCCTCTGCTGCCACCAGCTTCGTTATTAATGCAGCTGGCATCTGCCCTGCCGCCCGGGGCCCCGTGAAGGAGAGGCCTGGCTAACAGGCGTCACGCGCTTCCAGGCCGCCTTGGAAGTGGCCGCTCCCCGCCGCTGAATCTTAAGTAGGTTCCTCAGACCTTCTGGATCTTCGGAGGAACTATCCCAAACGTTTTGTTCTCCACGCGCTGCCGGATTTTGGCTCGCCGCCTCCCCCCGCCCTCGTTTTTCGGCGGGGTCTCTTCCTCCCCCCTCCGCCCCCGCCGTCAGGGCTGAGAGAAACATCGGTGGGGCGTGGGGGCCCCGGACCCCGCACGGAAACGGGGCCCCGGTGTTAAACTGCCTTCTGTCCCCCAAGCTGTCTCATCCTCATACCGCCGCAGGTTGGCTCATCCGGCATCCTTGTGGGGTGGGGGGGACACTTGTTACCATGCCGATGGGCCACTGCGCATTCTGCCGCGGCCAGCTGGGAGGGCTGACCACCACTGATGTTTGTTTTCAAAAATACACAGGCTCTGCATTTCGTGCTGGCGAATTTCAGCCCAGCATATTTTCAAGTGTCCCCAGAGGCCAATATAGCATTATTCCATGCTCTAAAGGTTAGTTTTATTGCTTATATTCAGTCACAATGAGACACATTCAGAAAAAAGAAAGAATAATCGATGTGTTTCTACATTTTGTCTTTACCCACTTCGATCTCCACATCTTCCATTTCCCCTCCTTGCTCATTATCTTTCTGTGCGTTTCTCTGTTGGGAGGGCTGCTGCTTTCAGACTATAGTTCAGGTCTCTCTGTGGTCCGGTGAGAGTCTGAAGCCCTTGCAGTCGGTAATTAGACAGGTTCATGCCAAGCATCTGTCCAGAAGGATGGCCCCAAAAGTAAAAAAAAATGCTCTCTTTAGATAAATGAAGCGATCAGTGCTGTATTATCTTTTTACTGCCAAAACTCCTGTGACTCATTGATGGACCTAGAAAATAAAGTCTAGCTAGCTGGCAGTTAGGTAAAGAGTATTGTGATGTTTTCCATAAAAACAATGATTTTATGTTAGCGCTGGGTGAATCGGTGACATTGTCATGGACTGGCAGGTCCCCTGCTTTGTGTTCTTTGTCACTGGAAGACCCCCACCCTCCCATCCCCTCCTCCACATGACCCTGTCCAGAATCAGCAGTTGGTTGGATGGATGATATCAAATTAGTCGTTTGAGTTAGTCAAACACCTGTGCTCCCAGGCCCATCGCGAATGAAATGCCCCTCCCCACTGCATGATGTCACATGATGTCTGGTCCTCCGGATTCCACTGTCGCTCACTCAGATAGCCATGGTGACGGGTCGCACCTGCTGACCCTCCACCGAAGGCAACACCGCTGTCTCGCGTGACAGGCGCGCGTCCCGAGCCAGCAGACGGGGCCACATGCTGAGTGACGGGGGCCCGTGCGCGTGGGGCGTTCAGAATGACGCTGCCACTGGCCTCCACCAAGCTGTCAACTCTCCGGGGCGACAGGGATGACAGCCGAATTAAACAAGCGCACCGCCGCTTTAAGCGAAGGCGCCTGTAATGGGGGTCAGCTGTCTGTAACGGTATTTCATTAGAATTTCCACATATATGGCGCGGATGTTCTAAGAAGATGAGAATAGCATTTTAAATGTTTCCTATTATTTGAGCTTTCCCCATCCTCCAAATACAATAGCATATGAATACTGCACATTTTGGTGCAGAACTGTCCAGTGTGTGACAGTATTTTCCGCGACTTGCGATTGCAGACAGGATGAATTAATTTGCAGCTCCTTTAAGTAACGGAAGTCTGAGGAATGACTTATTGGGTGGGGGGGGGGGGGTTGTCTGTTTTCTCTAAGTTGTTTATGTGCTGTAAATTTGTAGGTTTCAGACGTTTACCGTCCATTGCAATTTGGCCTGTGCTCGTGCCAAAGGAATAATACCGGACTTAAAATTATACTTCGACACTGTGACGAGTTTGCAACTGTTAACTGTTGTGAAGCGACATCGCTGCCTTTTATTCATTATGAGATGGGATCCGTTGTCTGCTTATGGTCTGTGAGGCCCCATAAAAAGGTTATACATACATATACTGTGGCTTTATCAAGGGGCAGCAGGCAAATTACTACGTCCGTGTCACTCATTCAGAGGAAGAAAAGTTAATTGGTTGCTTCTTGGTCAGCCGAGATTGGTTTTAATTAACATGCAAAACAGCTGTTAATTATGTGACACGATGCGCCGCCGCCCCCCCCTTCTAATTGCTTTCCGTGCGGGTCATGATATCAAAGGCGCCCAGGGCGACCCAGAGGAGGCACCGTAACCGCAAGGGATGGCGGAGGGTTGCGGGTTCGCGTCGGAATGAGGCGCACGTCACACCTCGGTGCCTCCGCCATAGTAACATATTAAAGGTTTCCAGCCCCTGACACGTGCCGCACCCGCGCGAAAGCGGCTAATTATGCGACTGAGCCGGATCAGACCCACCTCTCATATTATCCCATCCCCCATGTGGTTTTCCGTTTAAAATGCCATGAAGGGGGCGTCATCGCTACTGTTTAAACAAGGTTTTCTACTGTAATTTTGCTACGAGTTATGATAAAAGTATATTTTTCTGCTTTTTGAGATTCCGCCGTGCTTAACGGATGTGTTTTAAAAATATACACAGGCGAGCTCATTTTGAAAATCAACCGAGTCACCGTCCAAAACTTAAAGCTGTATATGCTGTTTTATATACAGCGGACCGATGCTTCACGTGACAACCCTTGCCCCTAAATAAACGTATATGCATGGTTTCTTTCTAATTTCGGCGTGTTTTATGTAAGACCATTTCCACGTTTGATTTATTGGGGATGCGATCTCTTTACATCCTATTTCGGAAGTCCCATCATCCACGGGGGTGTTTTAAAGCTCTATCAAAATGAATTAAGGCATAAACATGCTGGACCAACGGGACATAACTCATCGCGGAACAGCGTCCTCCCTGGAAAGCCACTGTCAAAGTCAAACACATTTCTGTCTGGCAAACCCAGCTTTCTGGGGAGAAATACTGCACCCCCGTCCCGAGAATCGTAACGTGATCGTTTTTACTCGTATTTTCTAGTATTCGTATCATCTTATTTTTATATCTGCGACAGCTGATGCTGAATAAAACGTAATCCGAAGACCCAGAATATATAATACTAATGAATGAAAGAATGAAAACTGTTGCGTTTCTGCGCGAACTTTAAAATGGGAGCTGCATCCCATGCGGTTTCATTACGAGACCACACACACCGGTATGTCCACTCTCCTTATCTCTAGTTATGTAACATGACTAAAAAAAATGCCGAGGACTCTATAGAGTGAACTATAGCTATTTGTCCTTTACCTTAACCTGCAACTTTATGAAAACGCGATTGAATATCCTTCGTTCGCTGGTGTACAGCGAGATATAATAAAACAAGATGACGCTTGCGCGTAAACGATGATGTAGAGTTTAGCTCGGCGCTGTATAAAGCTCATCATGTTTAATGCATCCCCCCCCCCTTATTTATAATCCGTGACATATGAAATGTGACGGAGTTATTCCACGCACATTCCCGTTCGCCGAGGTCACCGTTTGCAGCGCCGTCCTTTCTGAACTTTTACAGGAACAACGTGGAGGTCACGGTTACGATGTAACGGGTTTGAAAGATCGAATCGGTGCCAAATTTTTATTATTCTGTTTCTTTAACGAGAGTACCTGCCACCACGTCAAACAAACGTATGTGTGAATGAAATATGAACTAATCATATCCCCTGTGACTATTCTGGATACGGCAGTGTGTATTTACACACTGATATATTATAACAGCCAGTCTGACCTCCTTATGGTAATATCTGACTTCTCTAAAAGTGGTTACAAACTGCAAACACATCAAGTAAAATGCGTTCCTGTTTCTTTTTTTATGCCATTTACTAAGTTGCCCAGGTCCCACCTCCCTGCTTCACCTCAGAAGTGGGGGGTCTTGTTGTGCTTGACACTTTGATTAGGAAGGTAATATTTGAAGTGTGCGCCACGTGAGATTTGGTGTGATTTCAAGTGCAATTAAAAAGCAGCTGGTGTCTGCTCATTGCTGGGGGGGCAGAGCTGCTGGCTGTGACCTATCAGCAAAGGTCACAGCTAAGCTGTTCATTCGCAGGCCTCCCGCACGGACAGATGTTACATTCAGGCCATCTTATTGGCTGATCCAGGGCAGACCGTACAGTACCATGTGAGCTTAATGACGGGGTGGGGGATCTTCCCTGAGATGCAACTTTTCTCACAGACTTTCTCACTTCTTTTGTTCTCCTGCTTGTGGTCTTTGTTTATGGAGAGGAGGGTCCAGTGGGCACAGGCCGTTGGTGCCAGCCTTTCGATTCCTACTGTGCTTCGGGGGAGCACAGTTGTTGTCTGTAAGGCCCTCTCAGATGGCTGCGCAGAACAACCCCCCCCCCCCCCCCAAAAATTTAGGGTCAACAGCCATTTCAAGGAACAAAAAGGGAGGGGGGGGGCCAAAAACAGCAGAAAAACCCCCCCCCCCCCCCCCCCCAACGGCCACCCCCCAGGGGGTGGGGGTCGGCCCCC
>JAABNY020000050.1:8806855-8817001 GCA_015164015.2 Brevimyrus niger
GGGGGGGGGGGGGGGGGGGGCGCGGTGGGGGGCGCGGGGGGGGGCGGGGGGGGGGGGGCGGGGGGGCTGCAGCAGCAGGAGCAGCATAAAACCGGCCTCTTGAGTGTAACGGTCACAGGGGCCGGGCTAGACAGCTGTGATCTTCAGCTGAAATTTATTTCCCCCTGAAGGATCCATCTCCGCACGGCCCGCGGCGAGACCCCCACCCCGCCCGTCTGGTCCATGCTATCGGCGGAGAAAACGCCGGGGCTCCGTGTGTGATTTGCATTTGTGATCAATCTCGCGGCGGCTTTTATTTCCGATATGGGGCACATGTGGTGGGCTACAGGCGTGAGATCCAGACCCACGGATCACTGCCGTCTTGCGGAAAACGGTGACGTTTGACCGCAACCTTGGTGCATGAGAGAGTCGGCAAGAGGATTAACCCCTTATTTTGGTTAGCAGATACAGGAGGACATTTGTTATGGCTGCTGAAAATATCTCCGCTGTGCAATTTAATAACATCCAGTTTCATCAGCTCAGTTAATGCATGGAGATGAGTATAGCAGCAGGGTACCTGGTAGACGGAACGATACAAATACCCAGCTTGGACAAAATCAGAGCGCTGGGTATATTTGACTTCCTTTAGGTCATGCTGTACATCACAGAGAGGCTGCAAAGACCTTTCCGGAAACACGGTCTCTATTCTGTCACCTATTTTGGAGGCTGGTGTCACACCATAAATGGTACAACTTAGAGAAAATACCAGAAAACTATGCAGAAATCGGTCACATGAGAAGGTTGCCAGCAATGTGGCCAGGGTGTGTGGGAGGGACCAGTAGAAGGGGTTGAAAGCCCGGTGGGGTAGACTGAGGAAAAGCTGATCATCACCATGTGCTCATTAATGCGGCGGTGCTGTCTTCACACGGCCGGCTGCTGCTTAATTGTGCAGGGGTGGAGGGTTGGAGTTGGGGTGACGACCGCCTAGCCACAGAGCTTAAACTGACTTCCCTTCGATTCTCCAACATGGCAACCCCAACAGCACCAGTACCTTCAAAGCTAATCAATTAAAAACCACATCGCCTGTTGACGTCAACTGAGGTAGTATGGTTTTCAAAATGGTGTTGCAAACACGGAAGACAACAGAGGAAAGAGCAGAAATGATACCTAAGTAGGTACAAAATGAAAGACTTTGGAGGTCGACCAGCTGTTTACAGATGAAAAACACTTGAATAAAGTAGATTGGACTAACACTGAGGTGGAGTAGCGGCCTACAATTAGCTCTGCCGGAGACGGACAGCGGGTCGGCCCATGCCTGTGCTAACTGGGTCATGGAGGATCCCAAGGTCTGTATGGCAGCAGACAGACCCAGGTAAAGCCGGTCTCTAGGTCGCAGGAGCTCATTCAGTGCCCGTGGCGGACGCCTGTCCCCTGTGGTCAAGCCTCCGGGCAGCAGACGACCTGCAGGACGTATCTGCGGACGATTGAGAGGGTCACTCAGCGAAAAGTAGCTTCAAGTAGAAGGAGTCACAGTGACAAACGGTATCAGACAGGCTAAGGTCAGGGAGCGGCTAACGGTGTCAAGGTGGAAGAAAAATGTCAAAAACAGAGAATAAAACAAGAACACAGAGACTAAGGCCCACAAATAAAACTACTAGGCTGAGCAGAGTGATCGGTTATTTCTGTGGTCACTCTCCAGAAGTCAGCTGGTGGGTCGGATCATAATGAGCTAGCTGCTGAGCCGAACGTGCTGCTTCAGCATCTCAGGAACATTTAATACTTAATGACCGTTTGTGGCCAGCAGGGGGTGCCACGCAAATGAACGGTGTGAGTGCTGCTGCTGCATTCTGGGCAATAACCTTCTCTAAAACCTTTTCTAAAGCACGTATAAAAAAAAGGAGGCATCTTCAGCTGTCCACACAGCCTTCCCAGTGCATTATGGGTGACAACCTCAATACCGCTGACCCTCTGAAACAGCTTGCAACACAAAAAAAACATTAATTCAAGATGGCACAAAATTTATACAACAAAGTACATTAATGGCCCTGGAGCCCAGATGGTCAGAAAGACCCTTCTTATGTAATAACCCTAATGGTGCTGTTATGACGTGGGAACAACATGGAATCCGGGCATTTGGGAATAAGGAACCACCATGTTTCACATTTTAAATATTTTATCGGCTGGTGTTTGGCTGCTGTGCAATTTGCCGACGTGCTCTGCTTTCTCCCGGCGTAGACGATACTGCTGACCAAGCCCAGGCCATCTCTTCGATGGCAGCTCTCCAGATCTTTTCACGCCAACTCCCCATTGGCTGAGAGGAAGTCGCTCCGTGCCGGCGAGCATCACTGAGCCGTTCGTTCACGCTTAAATTGCTCCTGCTTCCTGATAGGATTCCTTTAGGTGCATTTTAAACAGCCCTTCAAGATTCCAATGCATAAAATTTTTAAGGAGCTGAAGGCTTAGTCTTTGGAAAAAAACGTCAAATTATTCTCATGAAATTAGCAGTCCGTCTCCAAGCTCGTCTCCTTGTGTTTCTGCAGGCAAAACATGGTCAATGGATCTGAGTGGAACCAAATCAGTATTAATTTCTATCTATCAGGTTAGGGAAGACTCTAGGCTTGAATATCTTTGTTCTTATATTCATATTTTCTCTCGTTAAAGCTATAAGTATTCATATCTGCGATTGCGTGTTGGTCTTGAGAGAAAATAGCAAGTAGTTAGTGGTGACCTGCGTATTCCAGTTAGTGAGCAGCTGGGCCAATTTGAACCCATTTGAAGGGGCACTTAAAAAAAGAAGTTATCACCCTGTTAGTATACGAAACAAATTTCCGGGGATTTCCGAATAGATTGCAGACAGACCCGGCAAATTGACTGGGATAAATCCGCAAAGGCCGCGGCCGCAAATCCAATCCCTACCTCCGCCGTGGAGGACACCGGCTGTCAGATCGATAGGAGGCTGATAAGCCATTCCTTGATTAGATGTGCAGTGAATAACTCAACAGGAAATTGAATCAGTAACCTTGCCCAATAACAGTCGCCACGAAGTTGCTCAAATTTCATTAGCCCTTTCATGGGGCTGCTCTCTTTAAAGAGCAACACTGGCGCTATGCAAAGCTCCATCTACTGGGAGCTTGTGAAGAGGTCAATTGCTGACTGGGAGCAGAATTAGTTATCTGGACAAAAAAATAAACAAAATAGGTTTAGTGAGTTCTAGGTGGCTAACTAACCATGGAGAATGTGACTAGAAAAACAGCAAAGCTGTTAATAATTGAAGAGGATTTCAGGACCAAATTCCGAGGCTCGATTTCCAGCAAAATGGGGAGAGCGAAGATGAGATCGATCGATCTCCTGGGATGTAAACGGCCGCCACATCAAAGCGGTTCGGCTGGCGGCTGTGCACCATTGTTGGGGGTAAATTAGGGAATGAGAGAATATCAACAAAACTGAGGGACTGGAGCTTTGCTCTCTCACATCTCCAAACGAGGGGTCAACACCTCCCCCTTCATCCTTTAATGAAGTATTCATATATTCATTTAGAAATGTTATGTTTAACTGGATCTGCGGGTGAATTTGTTAAAGCTGAATCTCCTCCAGGCACTGATTATAGATCATATGAGGTTATTAGGTCAGCTGTTCAAGCTTTTGAAAGTATACAGATATAAAGATGTCCTGGATATGAACTGTTACTCACAAAGGCAGAATGGGCACACATTATAATGAAAAATTCACAAAAGGAGAGAAAGAAATTTGGAAATCCATTCAAATTTGTCCAGAAGCCCTTTAAACACATCTCTCTCTATATATGTCTCTCTTCCTCTCTGTCTCTCTCTGCCTCTCTATCTGTTTCTCTCTGTCTCTCTCCCCCTCTATCTGTCTGTCTCTCTCTTTCTCCATCTGTCTCTCTCTCCAGTCAAGTTGTGAATTTAAAAAAAAGTTGGGGAATTTCAATTCATCCCTAAAACATACAAGGTGATCAGAAGAGATTAAATATAAAGTAAAATAATATCCAGCCCAAACGTATTGTTCTTTTTTTTATTTGAACGCATGAAGAATGATGTGAGGGAGTAGCAGGTCCAAACGGTCCATTCAAAGAGCCGTAATTCAGCTCTGAGCTGTACAGACGACACGCTGAGGATGCGTGCTGCAGAATCCCTCATTTTCTATTTTTTTTTGTACAAAAAAACACTGTTCCCTAGCAACAGCAGTGACTAACCCCCAAGTGACAACCCTAAAATGTTTAATGAGGAGAACATGCACATCTCTCGCAGGACTAAAAGCGCCTGGCAATTTGACTTTCCTCAGGATGATGTAAAACACGCTCTCCTCCAGGAGAGAAACCGATGATGATTGTATTCCTGCAGTTTGATGGAACATCGTTCAGTCTATATAGTCGCACCACTCTCATCAAATTGCCGGATTTGCTCTCTGCTCATGTCGTTGGTGCATCAGCCCTGTATACCGCCCCGTCTTTAGATGAATGTCTCCACCTAGTGCCAGCTTCTTAAGGCAGGCCTGGGGATCTGCACCCCCCTTGGAATTAAACGATGTTCACGGAGATAGCAGCCTGACGTTCCCTCGAGTGCTCCTAGACTGCTGTTTTCAGTGAATTTTCCGTCTTAATAAGACTCTGGTACATTCCGGGCTGTTCCTCTCAAACTGCAATCCTTTGTAGGTCCCCTGAATCGGCAAAGCAGTTGTGTGTTTTTAATACTTTTTTGGTCCATTGAACAGTGGGGATGTCTTTTACGAGGAGACGTTTTGCCGGCTAGGCTATGGGGGTGGGTGTTTCGGCGTTAAAGATGGATGCAGGGGATGCGGTCCGCCACTTTCAGGAACCCTAGAGCGTGCGGCAGCCCCCCTGACTGGGAGAAGGGGGATGCGACTCCCTGGTGTCATGTCTCATTTATCTCGTATCAGTCATCGTCACTGGGAGAGGGACACTGACGCCCAGGAATCTCACCAGGCACAACTCAGAGTCAAAACCCCTTTTATCAGATGGTTCATGTTCCCACATTCCTGAACACTTCGGGTCTCGACTGCTTTCAGTTCAGTTCCGAGCTCTTTTCCTCCAGACATATTTTTGTAACCATTTGAAATACAAATAATCAAAAACATCAAATATATATTTAAACACATATGTTAAAAACCTGGAGTTTGCATCAAAATGCAAATCGAAATCGATGTTATACCACTTGAAAATGAATCACCTTATATCCAGAGCAGATGTGCAATTTTACACCTCCGATTATCCCCGCCCCCCCCTTCTTGTCACCTCCTGCTCATGGAAGCGTAGGTAGGTAGGTGAAGACGTTAACGACAGCCGTCGGACGATTATCCGTGACAGCCTGGGTACCAGCGGAGAGGACTGCATCAAACGAGTCCTTAAGTAACTCAAGTAGGCAGCGTCTGAACATGTATGACCAGGTCTCCTCACACATACACACAACATGCTAGTTTTGAGGCAGCTCTCTTTAACTCTAATGAAATTTAGATCACTGCCACCCTATACTACTACTGCTGGGCTGCCTAACCCTCCCCCAATTCGCTTTTTCAGCAGGTGTTCTTGTTAACATGCATGCTTAATTCTGCATCTACTTCGGCAAAGCCATATGTGCCCGACTCTTTATGGTTTTCTAGTTTACTTAACATTGAGTTGCTGGGAGTCTGCCAGAGGAATCATAGCCACGTACTACCCCTATGCTCACTTCAAGCTAAATGGGCGGAGTAATTCGATAACTCCATGTTTCCCCCCCTGGGATATGTAAGTTTTTTAATTTTGCATAAATTAAAAATGTTATTTTTAAAAGCAATTTTGGTTGCTAACAACAGGCAGGTGTCCAATTCCGGCGGAATATATTAGGGGCAGATATTATCCCGGGAAGCAAGCAATCGAAGGTTGGACCTGGCACTCGGATGATGGGTCTCAGGGAGTTGCAAACCACAGAGCTGTTTGCCCTTAGAGGAGGATGCCGGGCGGAATCAATAATTTGGTAATTCTTCTAATTTGTCACGAGGCAAGGGATGGTGGACTTCTGGGTAAACATTTGCTGATTCGCTGTGGGAGTTTGGCATGGACTGCTTAAGTAGTTGAAGAGTCTTCTTGTAGAGCCAAAATAATCACGCTACACCAGAACTATCCCATGTAACACTTGGTAATTTTTCCATTTGTGATGTTTTAATAATTAATTCGATGATGTAGGCAGCCACCTAAGCCGCCGTCTTGTGAGGGGGCATCAACTTAGCAAGTCAATTTCACTTTGTCTCAGACAGAGGGCGCCAGTGGTAAAGCTTGTATAGGGTGCCACATAAGCATGCTGCTACTGATGTTTGGTCTTAAAGAACACCTGATGGAACAAACAATAAGCTTGTGGAAGTTTTACTTGTACATAAATGTTCTGAGGGTAGAAGAAAAAAATCATTGGTTCAGAGAAATAACCAATCAGATTGTAGAGGAGCTGGATCCAAGCAACTAGAAGAGGATCAATCATTTTTGTGGAAGCAAAATTCCCATGAGCAAACAATGTCCAAAGCTGGACACCTGCAATAAACCAGCTTAAAATATTCAGAACCCTTCATCACTCCAGTGATTCCGCGGGGCCAATTTGAATGCCGAGGAAAGTGATTTTCAGATTTTTCTGTCTTGTTTTTGAACACATCATTGATGTTTTACAGACTGGACAAAAGAGAAGAGATTGAATGTAAAATCAGCTGGGGGGTGGTGGGGAGGGGGCTTTAGCTGAAAGAGAATTACACATTAAGTAGCGTTTAAAGTAATGACCCAGATATCATCCTGGATGGCCCCTCATTAAAGCATCCATTAGACCCGTCCTGGTGATTTGTCATTCTCTTTCAGCCCCATCAAAGCCCCGTGAAGAAGACTCCTCTGAGCCTCTTTCGTCCTTCATATGTTCTCAATCCCAGTGGTTGTGGTGAAATTTCATTCCCTTTTTTGAGGGGAAAAAAACATGAGGAATATTGATGAATGGGGACCTTGGAGTGTTGACTGAATCTACTGCAAACAATTTGGCATTGAGCACTCAGCGTTGCAGCATCCTTGGTCAGGAATAAGGGCAGGAATTTCATCCATCATGGAATTTCATCGAGGGTGCTACCCATCTCTGTGTCCTCTGCTACATAGGTTGGCCTGTAGCCCCCCCCATCTTGAACACATGACTATAGAAGATGGACTGTGTTTAAATACTGATTGTTTTTAATTTGATTGTGTTGGTTTTTTCACTAATTTAATCCTCGTGGTGCGATTGTAAATTTGGTAACGTCATGTATCACCACGGTAACCGAGCTCTTGGTGTTCCTTGCAATAAAACGCAAGGAGGGTGATCCCACTGTCCTGGCGTTGTTTGGTTAGGCCCTGTTCCCTGGGAGTCTGCTTCATTAATGAGGACTTAGGTAGAGTTACACTCAGGCCTCCATGTTGTGATGACGATGGGAGCACAGGTGATGGGAGTGCTCCGGCAGTGTTGCCGTGGCGATGGGAGGGGTCCGGCAGTGTCGCCGTGGCAATGGGTGGGGTCCGGCAGTGTTGCCGTAGTCTTTTCGTGTGAGCCGGGGTACCCGTGGGAGTACAATGAGCCACTTTGATCTCAAGCAGCGGGAACAAGCCTCTGGTGCGAAATGCGGGCGAAACCAACAAACAGAATGCAGTAAGAGGTGAAGGGGGCTATTCGGGGCTGAGAAGGAGGGAGCCACTTCAGCGTCGGCACAAAGTCTCCAATCAGCTGCACTCCGCTGTTTGCTCTGTTCCAGGGATTTCGGCCTCCAATGAGAAGCGGTCAAGCCACGTCGGTGACGCATCTGTCACGGTGCGCGAAAGCGGCTCGTGGAGCAAGCGCCCGTCTTGATCCCGTCACCTCTGGTACTCTCCTGTCACCTTGGATCTCGCCGAATCGATACTTGATGAAAAAGAGAAGAAAGCGTGGATGGGGTGGTAGAGAGGGGGGGGGTCTTCATTCAGCTCGTCCACACCTTTTAATTTCACCAGGACCCTCCGTGTTTTATTGCTTGAAGGGAGTATGGGTAACGCACCCCCCAGGGGTTGGTTTGCTGGTGATGGAAACAGAACACCTCTGTTATTACTTTGTACTTGTTGAGTCCAGGCCATCAGGAATGCCCTCGCCGGGGGGGGCGATCCCATGCCAGATCGATATCGGTGGGGGGCAGAGCTGACGGGCAGAGGAAACCACGCACGGATCACGTCCGATGTAGATGGGGACCTGGATAATACTCTCTCAGCTCAAGCCAGCTGGTTGTGGGGTCAAGCCCCACCACGACACGTTGCCATCTCTTTAATAAGAGCGGCTTTCCCCCCCCGGAGGACCCTCATTTTGAGAGGGGCAGAGAGATGCGAGGAGGGCAGGATATCTTCCCCCTCCCGGGGGGCTTTAGGGGGGAGTTGAAAATGAATCCGTCTGACCTCAGCAGCATCTGCACGACATACTCAATGAGGGAGGGGGCATTAACGGATGCTGTTAGGATGACCTTGTTGAACACACTGCAAATGCGTGAAAACAAAGACATCTCTCACTCTGGCGAATCTCATATCTTCTTGAGACGCTCTGGATAAGAGGGGAAAGCAAGCAACGGCTAGTTACGGCTCACTAGCTACAAATTCATACATTTGCTGTCCAACGGCACATATCAGAGCCGGTGCTGGGAGCCGTGATTTGGCCCCCCAGTCCCCGGGGAAATCTGACAGTGACAGTGACCCTCCCTCTACAGGACATTGAATCAGCCAAAGAGGCAGGTGATGTCACATCCAGCCACAGCGTCGTGTCAGTGAGGTACGGGTAGACGAGGGCTGCAGAGCGGGATTGTGGGATTTTGTACAGTTTCCTGTTTGAATACAACATAACATGCATCCTGGTTTTTAAAAATCTGTTAAGAAATGTTAACAATGGCAACATTACCATATCTACTGTATTATAAAGCATGGTAATGTGAACTTGTTCTTTTTTTTGCATAGTTTTTGTAACATCTTGGTCTTACAGATGAACTTGTGTATTCAATCATCAGTGGTAATTCACACACAAGGCCCTTTTTCAGTGCTGACTGAGTTGAACCCGGTGTCCAGTGGGCTGGGAATTGGGGGGCGGGCTGGTAGCTCTGTGGGTTGACCTTAGCTGCCCCCAGCCGCCTGACACTGGATCACAGGCCTCTAAAGCATGTCATGCATTGTAAGAATACAAGTGACAGGTGACGTGCCACTTACCAGCCCAAAGGGTACCTGCCACTTTCACACCTCTAAATTCGGTCCCATTTACAACCCTGTTTCCAAAAAAGTTGGGGTGCTGTGTGAAGTGTAAATAAAAACTGAAGGCAATGGTTTGCAAACCATATAAACCCACGTTTACCTGAAAATAGAACAAAAACATCATAACGAATATTGAAACAGAAATTTTATTGTTTTATGACAAATATATGCTCTGTTTGAATTTGATGCCGGCAACATGTTTCAAAACAGTTGAATCAGGGGCAAGAAAAGACTGAAAATGTGTGATTCTAAAACAAAACACCTGGTTGAATATCTCACAACCAATTAGGTTAATTGGCAACAGGTCAGTAAGATGATTGGGTATAAAAAAGCTCCCCAGAGAGGCAGAGTCTCTGTGCAGTGAAGATGGGGAGAGGTTCACCACTCTGTGAAAGACTGTGTGGGCAGATCGCGTTAACAATTTACTAATTATGTTCACCCGGGAGAATGGATTCCAAAGAATTTGGAAATTTCATCATCTATGGCACATAATATCATTAAACGATTCTGGAGAGAATCTGGAGAAATCTCTGTACACAAGGGACAAGCCAAAAACCAATACTGGATAATTGTGATCTTTGGGTCCTTGGGTGGCACTGCATTAAAAACAGACACGATTCTGTAGTGGAAATCACTGGGCTCAGGAACACAGTTCGTTGCTGCATCCACAAACGCAGGATGAAACTCTACCATGCAAGGAAGAAGACTGGCCTGCAAGAGTCTGGGTGTTAAATTAGCCTACAACAGTCTGGGTGTTAGACTGGCCTACAAGAGTCCGGGCGTTAGACTGACCTACAAGAGTCCGGGCGTTAGACTGGCCTGCAAGAGTCCGGGCGTTAGACTGGCCTGCAAGAGTCCGGGCGTTAGACTGGCCTGCAAGAGTCCGGGCGTTAGACTGG
>JAABNY020000050.1:8821093-8867982 GCA_015164015.2 Brevimyrus niger
AAAACACCCCCCCCGAAGGGGGGGACGCTTTTTCGAAAACAGGGGGGTTTTTGGGGGGACAGCGAACATTTTTCAGGCTCCGTGGCCCCTCAGGGGGCGGGGGGGGGGGGGGGGGGGGGGGGACATCACTGCCACCAAAGCGAGACGCGCGAGCAGCCGCGGAGATCCAGGCGTAATCTGTCAAAATGGCCGACAGGGATTAGCCGCATAAACAGCCAAAGACGGCTGGCGCGGGAGTCACTAACGTTCTCGTGCAAGGTTACGAGGGACCCCGCTGTTTCTCAAACAGCCTGCTTGAAGACAGGGAGAGAGAGTGTGACTGCGGGGCCTAGCACCGGGATGGCTGGAAGTCGATGAGCTCTTGGGCGACGCCCCCCGGGACACTAATTCAACAAAGTCACCCTTAAACGACTCCAGTGTCAACATGCTAATTCAATTAGCAGGATTTACAGCGGTGAGGCCTCACCGATGCAGTTGATAGTACAGCTCTGCGATGGCTCTGCTTCCCACTCGTAGCCAGTATGTGACTCCGTACCCCTGCTACTGGCTCCAGAACGAGTGATGAATGAATATCAGGGAAGGTAGGGCTCATAGGAGGAAAGAAAATAGAAAGTGCTGTAAGTGCAGGACTGGGGCCTTCTGCTGCTGATAGAAAAGAAAAATTGTAGATGATGAGGAGAGAGAGTAGGGCCTCTCACATTCTGTGAAGTTTTCAAATTTAGATTTACAGACACAGTCGGTGTGTTCCTCTTGTTGGTCTACTTGAAATCACATAAAAATAATGTTTGGCTGCACCTTCCTGGTTAAGCGAAGCAGATGAATATTTTCGTTCAAGTATTTGAAATGGAATCAGCATCCCATCCGAGGTGTTCCCCTGCCTGGTGTTTTCTGGAATTGGCTCCAGGCTCACTGTGGTGTGCAAGATGGATGGACAGATGGATGTCTGAAATACTCACACTGTCTCTTATCTGTAGCCTGAAATTCCTTTGCAAACAGATGTTTTGAAATGTCTGACCACGCCTGTGTAGTTGGGCTGGATTTGGGTTCAGATTAATTAGAAACTGGATCTGAGAACAAGCAAAGGTCACGATACAGTTTTAAGAAAGATCAAGATTATATACTGTATTGATGCACAAGTTGTGGCTCCTGACTACTAAACAAAGGTTTTTTTGTTTCAAAGCTTGCGGTTTGTTCGTTGATCCCAGGTGTATCCGTGATTCATCTTGTTTGAGATATTTTCCCGTTAATCTCATAACTGTTATTAAAAACAAAACTCAACAGCCACACTTTTCGGCTAAGAGAATATAAATCCCTTCATTTCTGCTCAACCTTTCCCAAGGCATCGATAGTCACCCAGTCATCTGGCGCTTTTCCACTGCCACCAGGAACCGAGCCGCACCCGGCCCGGACAGCGCACTGCTGGTTTTCCATCGCTACACCTGCGCAAACATGGCCCTGATAGAAAGCATGATCAAGTCAAACTGGTTGCATCACCACCAACGGACTAGTCGACTTGGATGTAGTAATCAGTGCCCTGCACATGGGATTATCTGAAGGAAAAAGAGTATTACTCATTATCAGTAGTATTGCACATCACGATGTATTCATGCATTCCCAAAACTCTGAACTAAAAGATTTCCAACCTCCAACTTAAAAAAATTCTATAAAACAGCTGAACGGAATAGATTTGTACTGCAAATTTACGCTAGTGAATGCTAATTCCACTAGCATTTGATACGTGCATAGCAATATAGTAATAGCAATTCTCACAGATGTGCTGGCGAAAATTACCACACGGTAAAAAAAAAAATATACATAATAATAATTACACACAGTAAATAATGACGTCCACCATATAGACAGTACAGATGCGTATCTTCGGTTTTATGTCAGTCGCTCTCCAAACACGGCAACGTCTTTACCGAGCCGAACCCTTCTGCAGTGGAAAACCGAAGCGAGCTGCAACTATGCTGTAACTACTGTACGGGTCGGTTCCTGTATGCCAGTGGAAACTCCCACTGCCATCATCTATTCATTGACAGTGATCCAGCACTCTCTCCCAGGTCAGGAAGCAGGGTTCACCTTACCTGGGACATCAGCAGATCTTCAGGGTCAATCACTAAATAACACATTCACCTTGGGATTGTCTACAGACTGGTTTGAGTGCTTAAATCCTACCCCACTCTATACATGTTCTCCCCATGGTCACATGGGATTCCTCCAGATATTCGAGCTTCCTCCAAAGACATGCGGTTACCCCATACTGATTCACCCACAGTGCATGGTCTGTGCAATGGACTGGCATCTCGGCCATGGTGTACCCCTGCCTCGTGCCCTGTGCACCATGGGATAGGTTTCAGGCCTGCCTCCAATCGGATTTAGCAGTTGGAGAACGAAAATGATGTAATAATACTGCTTATGCAACTGATCCGTCACTGGTGGATATTTGCAGAGGCTTGTGGACTAGCATTCCATTGCCGTCATCTTCATTTATAAGTTTACTTAAGACCCCATTGCCAAATGTGTAAATAAACAGCGGCCGTCCCGAGTCCTGGTAAACTCACAGCCGGCTCATATTTTCGCCTTTGGGGTCTCAGCGGTGCGATATGGTAGCGGTCCGGTGGGCCGATCACTGCGGGAAGCTCGGGACCGTGTCCCGTGTCCAGCACGGCAATGCCTGACGTTCACCTACATCCACATGGGTGTCCAGGGTACGACCTTGAAGCTGCCGACCGCAACACGGACCCCCACAGGCCCTTAGGTTCACTGCCAGGTCCCCGTGACAGAAAGGGCAACACTCAGCTAAAGGCTGTGCCACGGATTAGGAAAAACGTCCCTGTAAACGGAAAATGACCCCGCCGCTGTACGAATGGCATCCGCGTGATTACGATCCTGACGTTTGCCATTCACAGACAATGATGCAACTAATAAGCAACAACAGCATTTGTTTAGATGGAATTCGTATCTTTGTGTTCTCTTTCCTTCCCGTCACGTTTACACATTTGTTCCGCAAACGTGGCTTAAAACAGAACCCAGCAAATCTGCATCTGTATTAATTTGATTTAAATGTGCGTGAAAACAGACCGGATCCTGTCGCACCCCCTCTTCGGCCATGATCAAAAAAAAAAAGACGACTTATTGAATATTTTCGCTGTTCCAGAAACCGGATCATCATGTTGACTTTTTGTCGATTTCTGATGCGTCAATATATATGATCCGCTGTGGACCCCCAGGGCAGCCAGAGTGCCCCGTTTGAAACCCCCCCCCCCCCCTTAACTAATTACATTGGTTATTGGGAAATGGCTCAATGGTCTGTCCAGCCTTTTTTTTTTGCTGGAGATCGACGACGTAGACTTCCTCACAGGCCACTTCATTACAGCCACGTAATAATTTATGTCAAATTATCTACGCCCTAAGCTGACTGATAGCCATACATACTCACAAACTTTCACAGCACCTGCTTGGCCGGCTCCATACAGGACCTTGGGGGCCCCACGCAAATGAGTGATGGCAGTATGCTACCCAAGTAGCAGGACAGAAATCAGACGGCCAAGGGTAAGTGTGCAGGGAATGCTGGGTAAATGCCAAGCATGAGTGTCTTTATCCATCTCCCTGGCCTCCCCCTTCCCTAGACATCAGTCGTTACTGAGGGATTTCCTTAGTTAATTTGTAGTTATTTAATTATGCTCATTTAGTTCACTCATCTATATATCTTATTTTTATATTTCTTTCTGTCCTTGCTACTTGCTCATCGTGTTCTTTGTCTCTCATACAACTTACTCTCACCAAGGCCATCGGACCCCCTGGGTCCAGGAGTCTGTACGAAGACCACAGATAAAGGGCCTGCTTCCCTCAGTGGGAGCAGAGACAGACACAGACACTGTACCAGCCGTGTGAAACAACTTTCTGATACTCACATCTTTCTTTCATCTTCATTCTGTCTTAATAAACTGCTTAAGCTTAAGGAACCTGCCTCATCATTCAACTAAAAGAACCTGAGGTTTCACTGAAGAAATCTATTATTACTGTAGTTGCGTCATATTGTCCTGGAACACCAAAGTCCTCATTCAAAAAGGCGAGACAATTTTAAGACAGGCAAGTTGATTTTAGGGGTAATCGAGGTACAATTCTCTGATAGCATGATTCTGGGAATAAAGCTTGAGCCACAGTCGTTGATGGCAACAGTGCACACAGCCCCCCCCCCCAGATCTTTCCACATGTCTGTCAGGGTTGCCATGTTCTCCAGGAGATTACACCCCTGATCCATAGAAGCACACCCTCCACGAAGTGCGGACCCCTTTATGGCTGAACTGGCAACATATGATTTTATATGCACGAAATTGCATGCGATCGAGTGCTTGGCAGCTATTGGTTGGCTCATTGCTGACGACATCTGCCCAGAGCCAATAGCACCATTTAGAGATTCCCCTAACCTAGCATTGCAGCTACAATTTCAAACAATAATGTGAATATTACACAATGAGGTTATCAGGAGTGTCAAACAATCCTGAGGACTGAGGGGTATGCATAGCAATATTTATTACGATAAATGGTGGGATGCTCCTAATCGGATCATATTCATGAAACTGTTAGACCTACATTGAGGTTTCTGTCCTATAAACTAATACAGTGTAATAAACTGACACCATCCTGTAGGTTCAGGATTTAGTTCATGCGATTATCTTGGCGCGTGAGATCCGTTCGTGAATTGTATTTCCTGAGGTACCCAGCTGCCATACCCTTGAAGAAAAATAATAAACAATGAAAATTGCCTAAAATGAAAGTGTATACCTCAAGAAATTGGAAAAATAAAGCTTTTTAAGAGGTTTGAGAGTTGCTGTGGCAGGAACACACACAGTTGGGTATGAAGATACCCACCTCAGAACTGTACTGTGAAATAGCACAAAGTTCTGAGACTGCAGCACATAATTCGTCTTAGCCGATATCCTCACCTGTGGATTCCTCTTCCTTATAGTTCAACGAATTTTCACCGTGGTCTCTTTGTCATTTAAAAGGGCCCTACACTGGGTTTGTGAAAGCAGAAGGTTTCTGAAATCTCTGTTAGTCATATTCAATACTGTCATGTCATTTTTTTAATACTTTGTGCACAGAGATCAATCAGCCAGATGTAGCTTTGGAAGGGGAAACAATTTTAGTGAATCCGTCAGGGAATATCTGCGTCCGCAGCGGCGAGACGGTGGTGGCGCGATCTGGAGACGCGTGCGGCTTTAACGCTGCTAACGTCACCCGCATTTCCCCTCTGAAGATCTCCTGTCGCCTCCCTCGAAGGTCCCCCCCTTTCTCAAAAGCAAGCCAGGCCCACTGTCACCCCCTGCCAGCGCAAACTGAGACCCAGGGTTAATGATGGAGAGGGAAAAGGCCCTGTTTTTCCCATTTATGATTATTTCACGGAAAGGAATAACATCAAAGAGCCCATCTCTGAAAACCCGGCACCGCCAAGTCCCCAGCCCAAGTACCCGCTGCAAGTAAATAGCATCAAATGAATTGCTAAGGAGAAGGGGGGGGGTAGCAAATAACTTTCATTAATATTAATTTTCCTCCTGCTTCTATTTTCACTGACAGGTTTTCCTAATAGACATAAATTTGTCAGGTTATTTAATATACTTTACTCTGAGAAATGTAGATTTCTCCTGGGAAATCACACATCGGACCATCTCCTGTAAGCGTGTGTGGGTCAGTACTTCAGCAGAATGCATATGGCAAGTAATTTGTTACAGTATGTTTATGAACCAACGAAGATGAAGTGGTATTTATGGCTGCGCAGGGCATTTATGATGCATACGCAGAGGGGAAAGACATGAGAAGACAGCAGTGGCGTTTGTTGATTTCAGCGTGAGGCTTTCAGAGTGACATGGGGGAATCTGGCAACGGGAGCAAAGGCCCTTTAAAGAACCTGGAAGTATACTGTGGTAAATGGAGGCAGAGATTCCCCGCAGGATTGACAGGAATCGGTTGCTATATCTCATACTGTATCTCTGGAGGGCTCAGCCCTTGAGGTACCGCAATCTTGAATCCCACCCCCAAAGATGCTAACCCGCTCGGTAACTGGCGCTAAATCGCCTTTATCTGGATCTCGACTGTGTTGTATGTCTCTGGTTGTGCATCTGCTACACGAGCATCTACAATCTGATGTCCCTCAAAGATGCGTGTCCAATCATGCAAGACGCTGACATAAATATGACCCAGTCTTCTTGGCTTTCCCATAAACCCCCCCCCCGTGATGACAAAGAGAAGATGTCCGGATGAAACTGAGGAGTTAAATACTCTCAAAGAAATGAGTGTCAGGGACTGGCCTCATGGGATCGGGGAGGGGGGGGGGAACATCTGGAATGCTACTGTTGCACTTTTCAGGAGAATGTCGACTCTAGTTTATAGGGAAAACGTGAACATTTTTGTCTGAGAAATGCGCTGGTTGGTTTGCCCACTGGGAACCTCTTTTGCCGGGCTCACTGGGTTACAGACAAAGTGAGGCTCCTTCTTGGGATGCTATGGCCGTGTGTGCTGCTAGGGACCAGGGCCCGGAAGAGAGGCCTGGAAGCCGCCAAGAGTATGAAGCCCCGAGGTGCAGTGTATCTCTGCCCCTCCCTATCAGCGCCTCCCCTCAGGCTGTTTGAGTAAATACCAACCATGTATTTCCCTGCTGTTAAGGATATACTGCATTAATAAAGCTCAGAGTTCAGGGTACCAACTTCTAAATAAGGATATAGGAGGAAACGAGGGAGATTTCACAATTTACTGTATGCTCTAGAGATATGGCAGGAACCCTCTTAAATATTGAAGGGGGGGGGGGGGGGCATGTCACTGAGGTCTGCGGCGTTTTATTTATGTAGAAACTTAATTTCCAGCAGTGGCGCTAAGCGGTGCTTCGGCACTGATGGATCCGCACCCGGGGCTGTCCTCAGAGGGCCCGGCGCACGTCCTGTTACTTGGGTAACATTCTGATTCTTTTTCCAGCGTTTCGAGGTAAAGCCACGCCGGGGGGGGAGCAGCAGCTGCATACAAACGCGGCGGCCAAGGCGGCCCGAGCTTCAAGGTAAATCCGTGAAATCCACCAGAGCTGGGGGGGGGGGGGTCGGGGTTGCGTGCAGCAAGACGTGGATTTAATGCACAAACATCTGTTCAGGCTGAAGTACAGATCAGCCTGGGAGTGAGTTAGCGCCCCCTTGTGGAGGGGAACAGGACCTGTGGGCTGAATGGAAATCAAGGCTACTTAATTTGGAGCCACAGCACGGACTCAGACCGGGGTGGGTTATTGAACCAAAGCTACTAGACCAGATCTCCTGTCACTGGTATAAGACAGCATGAGCTCAGTAGGTATCAGTTATTTCCCTCCAGCACCCAAAAATACCCCCTCCCCATCAAGAAATGGTAAAACCCAATTTACCCATGGAGCATAACATCCCTTCAAGTTCACATTTTATACATTTTAGTACTTTGGCATGTTTTAAATAATACTGACAAGGCAGTAAACTTTAATATTAAAATCAATGTTACCGTCATTTTGTTCATAACGCAGCTGTGTATCATTTTCTGGACTGAAGGCAAGGAGACCCTCCCAAGGAAATAAAAACTGCTAGAGCCACACTTTAAGGCTGATTCTTAACTCAATTTCCTCACAGTAACATTTTCACGCACTTCATTTTGGCTTCACGCGTGCGTCGCCGGTTGCTCCAAGTTAAAATGCAGCCACGCTAATGGAATAAACAGCCGCTATATAAACGCTATTAGGCCATTTAGCGGTTAAGGCGAGAATATAACTGGCCTGTTGCCGCTCATCTCCATGCCGGCAGCAGGAAAACGTTTAATGTTCACAGCCCTGCAGAATAAAACACGGAAGAAGTGCACTGAGCCTACCTGCCTGTATGGATGGATTAGTAATGCTCATACGGTGATTTTTGAGGTAACTGCGCACCTATCTGAAATGCTACATTAAAGGTAGACATCGGTTTAACCCCCTCGTCATCTGCTTTGAAACAGCTGGTGCTACTTGATCCGAAGGTTTTACGGTAGCACCCAACATATTTTAGCTCTATTGGAATCTTCCTCGAGGTACACTCATTACCGTTTTTTTTACCGCCGCCTTGCATGCTATCTTTTGCCTGCGGGTCCTAGCAGTCTAAGATGAACCTGCTACTTTCGAAGAGGAGCGCGGCGCTGCAGGTGCCGCTCCGCAAACGCCATCCGGGATGTAAATCGATGCACCTATTTCCATTCCGGCGGCGAGGAGCGGAGATTTGAAAAATGCTGCTAAATTATTCCATCCCAATTGGTTCTCTTGTGATACCCGATTACCCAGAGGCCCTCATTTGTGGGACCGACTGGACGGAAATATATAACAGCTTGCGACGAGCCGGCCTTTAATAGCCGGGAAACTCGGCAATGCGTCAATTAGCAGGTAAAAATCAGACTGTCTCCATCCTAACACTCAGACCGTCGCTGAAGTGTTTTCTAACAGTGTCTTTGTGTCTGTCCCTGGCCCATTGCTAGGAGTTAGTATAGAGTTGTTAATTGCTCTCGTCTATGAAGGTGGGATTTCGCACGTATCGTTTACCAACACGCGATGTGCTTTTGACAGCCGTGGTACATCCGGAAACTTCTAGGCTGAACGGTTTCAGAGGCATAGGGGGTTTTATTGAAACGAGATTCAATCTACGTCATATTCATCCATCCATCTAACCTCTTGTCCTGGTCAGGGACACAGGAGTATGAGATTGAGGTACACACTTATCCAGATGCCAGTCGATTTCAGAGAATAGTATCAGGGTTGCTAACACACATCTGGCGTGACACTAAATCACTCTTTCAGACTCTTACCTTCACATAAGAAATCTTATGGCATATTCTTTCAGTATAAACATAAAATTAGCTACATTATACTGTAGGTGTTGGGAAAGTTTGTAAACCGTACAGTCTATTTACAAGGTAATAAAACCGTGACAAATAAATCGGTGTGAATGTGTGCAGACTTGTCCCGAATTGAAAATCGCACACCAGCCAGTTGGCCAAAGTTAGCCACCCTGTAGCCGGTTAGGCACCAAATATGAAGGTGTCATGATCTTGAAAGTGAGATTGTATTTGCTTTTCAAATACAATGACACTTTTCAAATAACAAAACGCCGTTGATGCAAATTACATCGGTGATTTTAAAGTAAACACTGATATATTTTGCTGACAAGTTTAGAAAGAGTGGGACTAACCAGCGAGTTTAAAATGCTTGTTATATTGTCACTGGTAGCGTTCAGTGAGCAAACATCCAAAGTAATTGTGGGGCACGTTCGTGGCAAAATGACCGAGTGTTTATCTAAATGGTGTCATTACTCCGCCAGATCTTGAAATTTGGGCTGTAATAAATGCTTTTTATGTGTGTATTTGCGACAGAACAAGGTATTTACATTTTAATGTGTCTTTGCTTGGATTTCCCCTGTTACATAGTGCATCCATCTGTCAATCAGCCCCAATCTCCAGGAAAAAGCCACAAAATGACACCTCTAGGACATAAATCCCCTAATCCTATTCGGAAAGCCGATCTACATGGCCGATGCTTTGATTATTTTATTTATTTATTTATTTAACTCAAACTACGCATTACAAAAAATCAAAGATGTTTTGTGGTCATTTTGCAACCACTGAATGAAATACAAATTCAGATACCCATTAAAACAAATATGTCATTCAAAATAACACTGGTGTCACGCCCCCGACGCCTGACCCTCCTGCATCCCCCCTAACGTGGTCTTGATGAGCCACGCCTGTTGCTTTTTGCCCCTCCTTACTCTTTGTATATGCATTTTTTTCATCATCCCCAGTCCGGTCATTGACAACGAGCCCTTCTGTTACCAGTCCCTGTCCTGGTTGCCAGTCCTCCATTTCGTGATCTCTCATAATTTAATTATTATGTACTGAAATTGAAATAACTCGTAATAATCCAGATTTTACTCAATAAAATGGTGAAAAGGATTTAAATATAAGAGGCATGCTTAAATTTGTAAAGAAAATGAAAATCAATTGAGTATATTGGTAATTCAAGTCACCACATCTAGAAAAAAATATATGGAAATAAAATGTATAAACTGTTTAAATTATTTATACATGCCGCGATAGTTTCACAAAGGTCTACTGCCGCAAGTTTTTGGGTCGTTCACATTAACATAAAGCGGCGATGAACTTCGCCAGTTCGTGTCCGGGAGGTAATCAGTTATATTCTTTTGTATATATCCTCTGTAACCCCGAAGCGTTTGCTGGGGTCGGGAGGGTGGGGGGGGGGTGGTGCTGATGATGAAATGTCTCGATGTTAGACAATCGGGCTATTTTAACTGAAAATGTGAAATAAAAAAGCAATGTTTTAATCGAAAAAATATTCATACCGCCAGAACACATTAAAAAAACCTTTAAGTTACAATGCATTATTCATTGAATTTGACGTGGAAGAGGTTTAATACATTTGCCCCAACAGTAATGTCGATTAAATTTTCATGCTCAGGAAATCAAAACACTGGTACGGGGACAGAGATTAAGGACTTAATATTTACAAAAGAAACAAATAATCTGAAGAATAATTTCTTTAGTTGTTCCACTGTAGGATTGTCAGCCAGTCCAGTGGGGCATTTACGATAAGAAGGCACAATTTAGCAAACCTGGGTTTTGTCACAGGAGTTCTTGTAAGTGCGCTCTTTGCAGCGTGTACGTGTTTCGGCTTTTCCACTATCCCCCTAAAATAGTAACTCAATAAAGACACATCAGACAGATCGTTAGTAACTAGTAACGTTCACGTAAACCGCTGTTAACCCTTCGACCACGATGATGAACATTATTCAAGCTTTTATTAGCATTTTCTGATTACGTGCGCTTGACGTGGCGTAGACCTCAGCAAAGGTTGCGGTTAATCCGCCGAGATCCTTTTTCAGGGAGTGTATTAGCAAATCATTTTCAAAAATACCAGGTTCTGATCCTACTGGATGAACACAATTCAGTTAAGTAGCTTAATCCAGATTACTTCAGTAAATATCCACGTATCTCAGAGCATAAACATTATTTTATTTCGGGGCACACTGGTGGCGTCCCTTGTTTGCTCAGGCTTTTGAACTTCCTTAGTTAATATTCAGTTGTCTAAACTCATTATAAAATATACTTGATTAGGGTAAAGCAAAGCCCCCCGCGAAGTTCTGATGTGGAGGAGGACTGCACGGCACCTCTCCGGAACAAACGTAACATCTGGCCGCGCCGTGAGCCTCCACTGGCGCAAACCGCAATGTTCAGTTTGTTTTGCATGTCTTTTGTTCATTTGCACTCCACCATTCCATATGGTAATATTTTTTTCTGCACCACATTATAAAAGGGAAAGCGGTTGTTGATAGCAGGAAAGAGTTTAAGAAGACGTTTGAATAGTAGGAGTACCGATAAAAATTGAAGGCATTTCAGAAAATTCCGAGGATTTTTAATGCACTCGAGTCATTATTTACACACACAAAAGGGAAGCTAGGCGATGGAATTCGTCTGACTTCTTCTGAGTCTCTTTGCTTATATCCCCTTCATAGTTAGGAATAGTAAGGATCTAATTGCATAAATGGATTATTCATGAGATTTGATTTCTGAGCTATGTCGCGACCTTTACCCCTGAACTTGGACTCATGAAATCATAATGTGGTGAGACATGTACAGTTCTGCCAGGAAAATCAAGGAGTAGAATTTAATAAGACAAATATCATAATAATCGAAAGTGTAGGCAAAAGTACATAAAATGCCAATATCATGAATACAAGTGTTGTTTGCCCATAACTCTGCCAGTTCCATGTTTCGATGAGCCCCTGGAGGTTTCCAGTACACTGATACTTCCAAAAACATCTAATTCAACCATCACCTTGTCGTAGATTTGTATAGCATGTGGTGAGTTCACTTGCCCTCTAGAGGGCAGCACAAGCAACAGGTGTAGGTCCCTCAAAAGCATTGTTTCTCATGCTTAATGAATGCAGGAAACATTTATATTGTCAGAGTACTTCACTTAATGAGTGTTTGAATATCTGATAAGCCTTTTGTCAGATCATGGGTCAAGCTTCGACCACCATTGCGTGAGAGGCGGCTTGGCTTTCTAAGGTTGCCCATCTTTATGTCCCTCCCTTTCAGCTAGACACTTTAGCTGACGCACTCCTGCGGAAAGCACCAAACTGAGTCAAAAGGTAGCGTGAAAGCAGAAGGGCACAGCTGACGCTTCTCGTAAAGTTGCGAAATGCAAACGAAAACTGTCAGGATGGGACGAAAAGTCTGTGGGTGACGATGCGTAAGAAGATGACTCATTGTTTCTTGTCCTGGTGTCCCTGGAAGAATTTTTAAACAGCTGTTTCTTTTACGTCGCTAACAAATGTTTTGTTTGTTCAGATATGTAGATTTTTGTCGTGGGGTTTGCGCCGATGTAAACAGAACAGCATCAGGGACCGTCAGAATCGCAAGTGTTTTGTTGTTTTTCTGGAATTAATGCGAGGGAGGGAGGTAACAGCCATCACACTGTCTGATGTAATCTCAAGATTTGCGAATTACATGTAACCGTCACATTATATAACAACAACGGACAAGTGAAAAGGGTGTTGCTAACAAAAGGACTGTTGAGATGCGGAGCATGGCACGTGCAGTTGCCGTAGCGACGACTAACGGAATTCCTTTAAATCTGCAACTGCTCTCAACTTAACAGGATAATATTAGTACAGAAAGCAGGAGAGACAAACCAGCAATCAAGATAAATTATATCCTCGGGGAAGAAAGAGGGTGGTGGCAGGGTTCTCTGTGTCTTACCGCTAATGAAATCACAGTACAATTTATTCTGTATTTCATAAATATATTAGGCAACTTCATTCTTTTTCAAACAATGAAGGACGCCAGGTCCGAGCAGTACATTATGCTTGTATGTTTTTTTTCCCCAGAGTGCCATATTCTGTCAGATAAAACATTCCAGTATAGCCCTCACAGGGCTGCCTTTTTTTGATGTACAGCTTTATGGCTCATCTGTGATCTGCTCTTAGGAATTTTAGCGAAACCCAGGAAAAATGAGGAAAACCAGTGAGTCAGATTCTTCGCAGCACGCTGGGGAGAGCAGGAGCCCTGCCACCAGGGAATTCCAGATCATTTATTTTGCCGTTTGCAAATCAAAGGAATGTCACCACCAGGAAGACATGCGTTCACCCGGTCACCGCAGGCGGGTCCCGCTGGGCATCCCTGTGGGAAGCCGACAGAGGAGCCAGAACAGATTCCCCCTGGGGAATGTCGACATCTCAGGCCTTCCTGGCGCACGGAGGCTGAGGCTGCGAGGCGACTCTGCAAAGCGCCGGCAAGCAGAGGGTTAACTAAACAACACTCTGTTGTTGCTCTGCGAACATGGGCAATCAAGGAAAACATGGGCAATCAAGCCGACTGCCTATGAGGGAGCTCATGCGACAGACTATGCTGGGGGCGGGGAGGATCTCACAGCAGCAGGGGTGGGGGTTCGCTGACCGGGGAGGGGGGGGGTGCTGTGACATCGTCTGTTAACAAAAGGGGTACTCGCCCACGGGGGTCCCTCTTTTTGAACAGGGGCCAGAAGCCCCCCGCCCCCCCCCCCCCCCTGCTATAGGTAGTTTGCACCACAGAAGTCAGAGAGACTTTTGCCCCCAGTAAAATTTTATCACTTAACTAAACATTAACATTTCTTGGGGTTTAAACAGTAAGCCAGTTAGTTAGCTGGTTAGTTAGAAACAAGTTGAGGCAGTGTTGGGGAATAATCACTTAAAACATTTAACGGTTAACAAACTCTGTGCTTCTATTTGGAAATATGTCTTTTTGTCAATCGGCAGCCACAAATACAATTGCACACGTGACACGTTCACAGAAAGCATTTTCACAACCACAGCTAAAATGCTGGATCACATCATTACAGATATGGTTAAATAGTGGTACATGTATAAAACAGCTAGTCATAATGGTGATGCCTGATAATGTTGGAAGTAACTGTAGATTTATGATTAAAATCACCCTAGATGGGTCTTGCGGTTATACCTTAAAAAGTTAGATAACCGAAGACACACCTGCATGAGAAATATGCAGTCACTATGAACAGCAGCACACAGGAAAGCATTAGTTAAGCATTAGCCGCTCTCCGAGACATCGTTCTTCATTCCATCCAACCCCAAAGTCATACTGCCAGTCGGAAGTGCACATAAACGCCACGGAAGCGCTGGGGCCCTTATAATTACAATTAAAATAGCAATTATACAAAATAACCAAACATCATTACATATGGCAACAAAGATTAAGATTCTCAAATTAACGACCTGGAGAACAATTAAATTGTTTTGAAAAGCACAAAAAGCACACATTTTTATATTGCATTGTAATTTGTTTATAGTTATGTAGACTAAGGCTGGATGGTGTTTTCGGTATGATAATTAGTAGTTCTGTTGTACCAGTAACAGGTAGAGGAAAATCCTCCTCTGTCTGTGTAGTACCACCTCCGGTCCAGAGGAGGAGCCATTTCTCATGTTGGGGTTCATAATGCCACATATATCAGTGGGGTTTGCATTCAAGGTGTCACCAGGGTTTCCCACATAGCTTCCACTACACTGTACTTATGATGGTGGTCTGCGGGAGGCAGGGCAATAAAGCCACTGTACTGTAACTGTCACTGTAGCTACCACTGGATTTGACTATCTTATTCGTTTTGGTTGATTAAATCATGAATGGTTTATATTTAACAGAGTCTATTAAACATAGTCATCATCTGGAGGATAGCGAGATCTGAAATACCATTCCTCGCAATGGTGCCCCCTAGGAAGAATGCATTGTGAGAAGCCAGTCCCCCTCACTCAGACTTTGAAAGCCATCTGCAGACAGCCACATGACATGTGCACCTTGACTGGGTAACGAGGGGCCGGTGGTAGGTGGCACCCACCCCGTCCGTCAGCCTGCAGAAGGTCCTCCTCCATTATCTGGTTACCAAGGAGATGCACCTTTGATTCCACAGCTCTCCTTGCAGGACGTAAAAGTCATATTTCTGAAGATTTTATGTCTCATGGGAATGATTTCTGCACCTACTGTTGAGCATCATCTCTTTTTTTTGCCAAGCCCTTGAATTAAATGGTAATTACTTTAATTGAAGAAACAAGTACAGCATTTAATCTGCAGTCTTCATTTAATAATGTAACGGGCACCCTAGCACCTTGGTTAGCGTCTAGGCATGCCTGGTGTCTATTAGAGACCGTCTAAGGACCTCTCACGGTGGCGGGGTCCTGAAGAACAGCTGGCCTGATACTGCCTGGCTAATTAGCAGTCCTGCTGACGCAGGGTGGAGGTTGGCCCCATTATCCTTGGCGGTCCTACCTGCGGTTGTTTAGCTTGTTAGCATGTTAGCGTGAGACACTTGTCAGCAGTGAGTTTTTGAAGAGTGCTTGCCTGCGAGCGTCTTGGGCTGAAATTGGTGTCAAGCGTTTCTCTTCGTGACTGACAAGAAGAATCCGACGAATGGCTGGAGCCCCCCCCCCTCCCCTTCAGTGGCTGGCATGACACGGCACAGGTGCGAGACGGCCCCTAGGGGTGGCGGATTCAATCTGCTTGTTGACACCGTCCCGGTTAAATAATGGGGGGGGGGGGGGGGTGAAAAATGGAGACTTCTCTTTGAGAAAGATCTGATTCCCCTAAAGAAAGAAGACAAATCCATACCGCGATCCACCCCCTTCTTGGCTACGCGGACTTCCCTCTCGGCCGGCGCAGGCTTAACGAGGCCTCGCCATCACCTCATTAGCCATGCGCGGAGATAACGAGGATTGCGGCTGCGCCGGGCTGCTGCCACGAGGCAGATTCGCGGCGGGTGCCCAGAGCCCCAAAATAAATAAAACCGCAGATTCCACCGGCAATCTCTATTATGGTAATTCTCTAATGCCGATTAAAAGTAATTGCTAACAATGTGTACACAAAATAATCTCTCTTGGCTGACGACCATGGAAACAGAGATAAGGGCATTGTCTCATCCGCGAGAGGAAGCCGTTTTACGGGTGATTAGCATATTCCCTCCTGGGACTTCGCGCCCCGTTCTGTGGCAACGGCCTCCTCCGGATTCGGCTCCAGGTGTGGTGTTGACGCGGATGAGGAAATCCACCAGCTAAGTGGTTCGCTTGTGGCGGCCAGCGGACCGCGGATGTTTCGCGGCAACGGCGGCGGTGCCGTCGCGCTGAATTGCACTTTAGCGTTCGATAATGCCGCTCCTCAAGGGCCATTAAGTATTCCGGCGATCGTTTTTGCTCGCCTCTTAAACGCTTTAGTTGAGGAGCCGCATATTAAGCTACCTTTCGCAGCATGTCAGATGCTAATAGGAACGTACACAGAACGCGGACCGACCCCGCCTGGCAACTCCTTTCTGGACTCCGAGTGTGAGGAGACGGCTGGAAATGCCTCACTGGCAGACTGCATGGTGGACCATTTTCCTTCAGAATACTAGGAGAGGCAAGCTCACACAGTATAGCTCATATTTTCAGTGGTCTAATTTCCTCGCACCAATGTAGGGTGAGTGATTGGCCCAGGCCCCTAACAGTCCACTATCTGTGGTCCACTTCCGTTAGTGGGTTTCATTTTACTAACAAAAACTGACCCGCACTTTCCTTAGTGTCCACCGGAGGCACCACCAAGCTAACACTCACCGTGACAAGCGATTTTCTTTTATCCCCCGGGGGGGTGGGCTATAGATTACAGCCTCTAACATTCCAGCATCACTAGCCTACCTTCCCCCAGTGGGCTTCATTTTAATAATAAAAAGTTAAAAACCAACCTTTTTTTTTTTGCCTAATGTCCACTAAAGGCACCTCCGAGCTACTAGCGCTGTAACGAACAATGCCACCCCACCAGCCGGCTTTACTGTCGGAATGATTGACTGTTCTCACAGAGTGCCGCGGCTAATGCTAATTGGCTCTAGTCCCGGCGTTGTCTACGTGGGCGTGCTCGGAGGAAAGGGGAGGTCAACGCCCATTTGGAGCGCGTGTCCATCAGCTCAGATCCCCGCTTTTATGCGGCAATAGGAAATTATGCAATGTGCGCTAAACAAAAACCTATTCGGTGAATCACTGATCTGTCAGGCACTTTCTGATGTGCGGTAAACAGAGGCAGATTGACAGCGTCAGACAGCCCCACATCCAAAGCAATTACCCCCCCGCAGGATGCGTCTTCATAGCGGCCTTCCACCTAACTTCTCCTCCCTCCCCCCCTCCAAAAAGAAAAATATGTCATGTGAAGAAAATTTACCTCAAACTTCATAAATAAAACAGGCAAATACATCACTGTCAAGCGCTACTTATGTGACAAGGCATCCGGAAAATAATTGACTCCAGTACGTTTGAGAGATGCTGATGAAACGGAATTAGCATTTTCATTTCTTATCTGTGTAAAATTTAAATGCATGTCATTACACAGGGGGAACGCAATTACGGGCCGGAGCAAGAGTTCCCCTAAACCTCTATTTCACTCCGACAACTCAAGTCAAGACTTAATACACTTGTGTACAACGCAGGGCATCTCAGAAGACATCAGACTGAGGGACGAGGGATTCACGTTGTCCTTTGATGGATTATCCATCTGTCACATCAGCCACCCACAGGAAGCTGAAGGACGAAAAAAAAAATGCATAAAAGTGCTCGATTCCTATTCTAGCTTCTGCAGAATAAGCATCACCATTAGCTTAGTCCATAATGATCACCTTCGCAACATGGCCTCCGACGTGAATTTCTTGAAAATGCCGCTTATCTCCATCGAAAATGGACCCAGCATCAGACCCTCCCCTCCCCCGCCCCAGAAGAAGCCCCCACCCCATGACACACAGATGCTTCTCCTTTCATCAGAAAAAAGTGCAAACTGCGCAAAGATAAAAAAAGCATGTTAAGGGTGCGCCCGCGAGGCTTCTCGGAGATCCGCGGGCTCTAAGCCAAGCCGGTCTTTTGATGCCGTCCCAAGGCAAATGGGCTGAGTGCCCCTTGACCAATTAAGTTATGCAAAGCCCGAGGCATCTCCCGGGAAACTAGGGGGTCACGGAGTTCTGAATATGATTCCGAAGCCCTCGATTAACCATCCCAGATCTCTGTTTGAAGTGGGGCCACGATGTGGCCAGCGACGTAACCGGTAAAGACTTACAAGCCCTTAGTGTAGCCTGGCTGCCATGAGGTTCCTAGGAAACAACTGTAAGCGGTATTAGCCGCAAATAAAACTACACCGAGCTAGGTGCAGCTAGGTTAATGTACGGAATCCTGCGAGGGTCAAACCTCATAAAAGGCAAAAGGTAGATGTCTTGCCTATAATGTAGATTCCACATGTCTTTCATTAAGAGTTCAGAAAGATCAGCACTGCTAGTGCCCATGAGATGTGAGATTAAAAATAGTCTGCTACGTGTTTGGGATGTAGAAACACAAGAGGGATCAGATCTTTCTGTCTGTTGCTAATGTAGTTTCCTTCTTCTAACTAAGGAACTATCAGCCCGAAATAAACGTGGGGAGCACTGTAACACACCCCCTCCATCCATGTTAAATCACCTGTTTTGGTTCTGCCGGCCCGATTTAAGCAGTGCAGAGTACGTCTCGCTAATTCCTGCAGTCCTCTGCAGCCCGGATCCACACGGGCTGGTCATTCTGACACAGCTTCTTGTCTCCACGGTAACCACACCCCCATCCTCTCACCACCCGGCGAGTCCCACCCCACCTCTGCTTGCGCTTCCCTGGATGCAGGGCAGATCCGTTTTCCAAACATCCAGAAGACAAGCTGAACTAGCAACCGGCAGCTTTGTGTAATGTAACAAAATCCCCATCTGTATCTGATCACAACTAGTTCAGATTAACTATTTATCAGCACAGAGAATATACTCAACGGAATAACAGACAGACAAATAGAATCGAGATGATAGATTTATTACATTTTCTGTCACACTTAAGATGAAATCAAACAAAACATCAGCTCTGTGGCTTGAAGCGACTGAGGTTTCTTGGGGAGGACATCAACACCAGGGTAGTGACCACCTTGTGTGGGGGTAGCAGGTCATGGGTGGTCTCTGTCACATTTTATAACATCTTCCTCTTCTCAAACTCCTAAAATCAAAAATGTATAGGGGAAGAAGGACAAGGTTCTGCTTAGTCACTGTTAATGGTGAAGAAAAACGTTCTAAAATGGTACCCCCCCCCCCGACCCGGCACCATTACCCGATTCCAAGCTTAACTGTCCCCACATAATGGGGGGGCTACAGGTGACGTTACTGGGAATGGTGGATATCACTGTGCCGACGAAGTTACACTATAGTCTGAAATTTCAATGAGAGGCTGATCCTTCATTCTAACGTTTTTCGGGGGTAAGAAGTCGACTTCCACTCTCCCAGCCAACGCTGTCTTTGACTGCCATCTATTGGAGGAACGTGTGAACCACATTTTTACTTGGCTGTGTGGAAGCGGGAGGGCAAACACGGCGGGCCGTTTCGGGGATGTCGGAGGAGCAGGAACAGGTCCACCATGCCTCTAGACCATTGTTCCACAAAAAAAACCTCTCGTCAGCCTGGAAGGCCGGAGCTAACGGCTAACGGTGTACAAGTTGCCTGAACACAGCTCATCAACATCGACATGCCAACAACTCCTCATTAGATCAACTCTTACAAACAAGGAGAGTTTGAGATATCGATTATTAAAGTTATTCTTGCGGACCACTGGCACATTAAAAACAGTGCAGAACGCCCCTACCACAAAGTTGGGGGGGGATGTAAAGGGCACCGCGGAGCAGCAACGCAGGCAAAGGGAACATGCGGGTCAAAGCGACCCCAGAAGCATGTGGACGACCTGACCCTCTCCATTTGCCATAAGGAAGGCGTGCGAATAGCCAGAGATGTGAAATCACCAATCCAGCTGTTCTTCATTTAATGGGCACGTACGAATAAATCTACCACACTGCAGCAACAGCCAGCACCCCCTACAGGATGGGAGTGGGAAGGACGTCGTCGATTTTATCGTCACACAGAGATAAAGAGCCGACGTCTCCAGTTGCCGCCTGCCCTCCGCACACGCCAATCTCTGTAGCTCACACCCCGAATTATCTACGACCTTCTGTACCCTACTTATACGCTCAATTGGTCAGAGAAGCACTCACCTTAAACATGGTGCTGCCCAGCTGAGCAGGGGACATGCTGACCACGACGCCGGCGGCCTGCAGGGCGGAGATCTTCTCCTTAGCTCCGCCCTTTCCCCCGGCGATGATGGCACCGGCGTGACCCATCCTCCGTCCAGGGGGTGCCGTCAGGCCAGCGATGAATGACACCACCGGCTTGGCCTTGTCACCCTGCAGCGGAAAACACGCACCAAGGGGTTTGCGGAACAAAAGGTAGAGCCAAAAACCACAGCAAAGTGCACCAACAGGAAGACTGATTAGTCATTTCAATGGCTACTTATTACCCTACCTTTGGTGACAAATGGGCATATTTAACAGCTAACATTTTCGGGAGGAAATGTCTCACAGATTCAGTCATTTATAAGTTGGGCAGAAAGAGGAAGTTGGATTTAAATTAGGCTTTTAAGTGCGGCGTCGCAGAGTCTTAAAAAGGTCCGTTTGAGATACACTGGGTTTTGAATTCCTGAGCTCTAGCTAAACGCTAGCCAATTCATTCTCTAATAAATGTAGTATCCCTGTGTGAACATATTCTTAGATCCACCTAAGCAGTTAATGTAGCAACTAATTGAGTAAAGCAATTAATTCCTGTCCTCCCAGACAGCCACCTCAAATGAAGAGACTGAATTAGCATTACAATGGTCGCCTATGTCCGCCCTCCATTCGAAGGAGATGTACTACTTTAATTACGGAAACAGAGACAGCCGGCGTACCCTACCATCCCATTCCGCTACTGCCGGAGGGCAGAATGATCATCTGGCTCTTTTGAAAACGGAAAACTTGCTTAAGGTGGCTCATTCATCTAACGAGATCAAGACACCGAACCGCCAGACGACCACAGAACTACGTTAGAGGCAGAAAATCCATCTCCAAACAGCGGAGTGCGAGTCAAATAAAAGCCTTGCCCATCAGATTACACTCCGCTCCATTTTTGAAAGTAATTGACCTTTCTTTAAGCAGCTTGCCGTGGCTTTGGGGAATAGCAAGCACTCTGGGGGGGGGGGGACACACCCAGGGTGTTAAACGGGGGGTGATGACTCTGGGGTTTTCATTTCCTCACCATAATACTTCTGGCAAACAGAGAAAGCCATTCTCAGGGCTCCACAAGCTGGGGGATAAATACGGCACATGTGATGAGTCAAGCAAAGAGCCATTCACGTTGTACGGACTTCTTAGACTCCTCCTCTTATACTCAGGTTGCTCTGTGGCACATCTCGCCTATCCCAGTAAGTTTAGGACTTCTAGACGGATCGATCTCATTGGCCAGCATCACGTCGATCGAAATGGGCCAATCGCAGGCTGTTTTCCAGCTACGTTTCAGCGCCTTCGAGCAAATCGATTCACGACTTTTTGCCCGCTGCCAAAAGACATTTTCCATAGCCCCGCACAAGAGGAGGGATTTTCTTCACCACGAAACACTCATTTCGGGAAGCGATAAGAGAAATAAACGTTGTGATCCTTTAATCAAAAAAAGCAACAGCACTCTGGCACACCGTGTCATTCCGGTCGTTCCGCCAGCCAAACTCCCATCATTCCCGTCTCCAGCTAGGCGGAACAAAAAGTTCTCTCCTGTAATATGCATGGCTGAATAACTCCAGATTTATTGCTTTAGAAAACGGGTTCCTCTTCCTACTTTTGACAGCCCTGCTTCACCCGTCTCAGGTGAATTTAAGCACCATTCAGTATTAAAAAGCGTCGGCCTTAGGAATCCACCGCCGACAGACTCCTGGGGGGGGGGGGAGGCGGGGGCACCGGCTTACGGAATTGTGCTCCTTCAGGTACTCGGCCGCGTTCTCCTCGGCATTCCCGCCGATCTCCCCAATCAGGATGATCCCCTCTGTCTTGGGGTCCTTCAGGAACACGTCCAGGCAATCGATGAAGTTCGTCCCGTTGAAGGGGTCGCCGCCGATTCCTGGCAACGGCAATAACAGAAATCACACGACTGCTTTTTCTCAGCCAGCCGCCTAAAAAACAAAAAACCCCACCCCAAACAAGGCACGGATCACCAAGCTCCACAAACGACCAGAACATTCTGCCATACTTACCGATGCAGAGGGACTGTCCCAGTCCGACCTGTGTGGTCTGGTGTACAGCCTCGTACGTCAGGGTGCCGGATCGGGACACGATTCCTGAAGAAAAGTCCATTAAGCCACACATACGCCACCCGGTGGTGGTATATGCAAGCGCACTACTTTACATTACACATGGTGTTAAATGGGCCATTACCACACTACAATCGACCGGCGTTACTGATGACCCCCTTACACAGGGTGCATCTCCCTTCCCGGTGACCCCAGTGAGGTGTGATCCCAGCTAACTACCACCGCTGCAATCACCCACAGACTGGCGCCCCGCAGCGACACCTCCCTTCGACATTCGAACGATGCGGAAATCACACCTCAACACACGCCGAACGTAAAACTCGAAGGGAGTCGGGATGGCCGCCTTGGGCCGAGGGGCGTTCAGAGTGACGGGGTCGTGCACAGCGTGGAAAAGCGGCGGCGGGGCGATCTCACCGATCCTTCCTTTCTTGTGAATATGACCGGGCATTATTCCGATCTTACATTCGCCGGGCTGTGGACAGAAGGGGGGCATATTTACTTCAGTCAGCCTGGAACGAGGGTTAAAAACAAGCCCGACGCGGCTTCCAGAGTGTCACTATTAGAAGACGAGGCTTGTTGTCGTATTGGCGGACGGGTGGGCGTGCGAATGTGTGCGGGGAAGGGGGGGGGGCTCACGTTGATGACGCCAGGGCAGTTGGGCCCGATGAGGCGGGTGATGCTCTGCCGAAGCAGCCTGTGCTTCACCTTCACCATGTCCTGCTGGGGGATGCCCTCCGTGATGCACACCACCAGCGGCATCTCCGCGTCGGCCGCCTCCAAGATGGCCGCCGCCGCGAACGGGGGCGGCACGTAGATCACGGAGGCCTCCGCTCCGGTGGCCCCTTTGGCCTGGAGGCGTGGGGCCCGGTTAGTTTCACGCAAGAACTACCAAGCTTGTAAAAAGCACAGATGGAAGAGGATTACCTCCTTCACGGAGTTAAAAACTGGCAGGCCGAGGTGAGTCTTGCCCCCCTTGCCGGGGGAGACGCCCCCCACTAACCGGGTGCCATAGTCCAGCGATTGTTGGCTGTGAAATGTACCCTGGGGAAGGAGAGAGGGAGGGAGGGAGGGAGAGGCCTTTCATGAGGGTGACGGATTGAGCGGGCGACGGGGAGCTCTCCTCTGGCGCAGTGCTGCGCTGACCTTGAGATGTTATTACGGACGGCAGCGGCCATGATGAGGAAGACCACGGTCGGCCATTAATCACTCGCGTGCAGCCCTGCGGCTGGCAGGTTGCAGGGGATGGGAGACGAGCTCGCCGGGCCAGGTGTGGCGGTACTCACACAGACCACAGGGGGGCGCTACTTACCAGACAATCAGATCTAACGGAAACGGAGCCCTGGCACCTTTGAAACATGCAGTACATGCACTCTACAAACTAGAGTTTAAGGCAACTGGAAACACTGGAAATTATGTTGAATTAGGCCAAAATAAGTACAAATATAAACAGGACACGTTATCTAACCTATTATAAATGTGTAAAAAAACTACACACACTAATCACAAATATCATTGTGCTTAAATGCCTTTATTGTATTTGTCACGCTTCGTGTTACTGTGTCCCAATGCAACAGGGCGGTTCACTTTTTTTTCTTTAAAAAGCATAGAGTTTAGGTCACAGTTTATTAATAGATTGAATGTTCATTTCTAACCTTCCGCATCACAACTGCCTATGTTAATTATTAAAGATGGATGTCGAAACAATAGAGATAAGCAGAGTCAACTAACCCATGAGCAAATCAATGCGCTCTGAAGGCAGCTGTAATTAGTGACCTGTTAATTGCAAATCAGCACTTTCCTCTTATAGATTTTTTTTTTTTGCCTTCAGCTGACAATCATTCGTCATTCTCTACGTCCTAAGTGAATAAAAACAATGTCCCCTGTCCTCTTACTTCAGTTTTACACACATCTAAAGTGTTTGTCTGACATGGTTAAGAACAAGAAAATAAAGTCATCTATAATGTTTCCTTCTTCATTCCTAAATTAAGTGCCTTTTGGAAACTCAAGGGCTTATTGTACTACACTGTCATTACAGAAATTCAAGGGATCAGAATACTATCACATTGGACAGGGCTGACAACAGAAAGTAGGCATTAGTCAGAATCTATTACACCTTCCCTTCATCCTTGACCAAAGTAGCATTTAAGTTATTAGGAAACTGTTCAATGTCATTAAAAGGACCACTAAGGTACTCAAGAATGAGGCATAACACGCGATACTTTTTTAGTAGCATAATCACAAGACAAGGTTTAGCAAGAGCCTAAAAACTGCAAAATATGAATATTTACAAATAAATACAAATATTACTTATTTTCTGATTCTTGTACACACAACGCCAAGGAGCAGGGGAGTCAAACTTTTCTTCACATAAATTCCTCAAGTTACTAAGTCCCTAAAAAAATAAATAAATCTGAAACTAAGAAGGCGAGCGAGCACTCCAGTCAATGACAGCTGTGTAGCAATCGTGGATATTAAAGGGGGAAATGCGATAAACAGGAGTATACTGCATTCTAAAGATGTAAGTCTGGAGAACAGAACCAGTTACACCAGTGCTGGGGATATTAATTCAGTAGCTTGCACTGGTCATTCGAACTTTGACCAGTAGGGGGTTTGACAAATGTAGACAAACACACAACTGTGCATCTACATTAAACACTGAGTAGAGTCTTATCGGGTCCAAGAAAGCATGTAAAGTAATACAAACCTGCTTCCCAGTAAAACCTTGGCATATAACTTTAGTGTCCTTATTGATGTAAAGGTGCTGGCGGGATGCATTGTAACAGTGTCTCACTCCATGCTGCTGTACTGCAAAGGAATAACAACAAAGCTTTAGTTTTACGCCTCAATATGTATAGGACTGTCTGCACAATAACGGCAACCTTGATTTTTGTATCACTTCAACCTCACGATAAACCAAGTATGACATAAACCAATGCCTTAATCATTTGGTCGAGTCAGCTCCACAAGCAACCATAAAGTAATACCTTTTTAATGCTTTTATCGTTTCAAAAAAACTGATCTCTAAATGACTGACACTGGAAAAACAAGAGCACCCTAGATAAACTTACTGAAAAGCATGGCTCGATCTGTAGGATTTTACAGATACGATTACATGCCCTATGACTCTGTACACCAAGATTTTTGTTGCCAGGGAAAAGAGTCAAAGCACTTAATAGTGATGTACTTGCAAACAGTTGGATTGAGCAGATTGTAGGCAGGTTATTTCCACTAAATATGTGAAAGAAACAATGCCCGCAACACACACTGCATTTCTAGGGCCGAATGGTCTACGCATATTGAACCTTTGAAGTACAGTATGTGAAATGCAGTTTGAACGTCTGCATATTCAAGTTCCCAATTCCATTTGCATGATCAATCCAAAAAGGACAGTTGAATAACGTAACAATTTCACGCAAAAGAACGAATACTCAACCCTTACTGTACAGTATAACGTTAAAGTGGGGCAAAGTTCATGTCTGGCCTACGATCGGATATTGTATTTTGGGATCCTGTACTTCGCTACAGGTAGGGATCAAAGCAGCCCGCTCAGTAAAAAAAAGAATTGCACAGATACGACACGGGTGTATAAATCAAGCGCTAGCAGATTTTCATTTTAAAAATGAGGCGCTGGGCTTTAAGCAGCGAGCTGAGAAGGAATACAAGATACACTCACAGAGCAGCCGAGCGAACAACCTGCTGTGGGACATCTTCGGTCACTTAGCAATGACACGGCGGTGGAAGGACCTTAAACGTCAGGCGGCGTGGCTGTCTAAAAAAATGCCTGACGGAAAAAGACGCGTAAACCCCGCTTTCTTCCTATTGGTTGACCTTTAGACTCAGATTCAGCTTGAAAACATTCCGCTGACACGTGAAAGGTTTGTTTAGACTTTAGAGAAACGTCTGAGAATAAAGCCTAATCGTAACACTAGCTGCAGTGTAGCCTACGCAGCTGACTCGCGGACAGATTTAAAATTTAACTCAAAATATAATTAAGCTGAGGTTTCTGAGGGATTAGTTAGGAAAATCGACAAGAATTTTTTTTGCCAATTTTACAGTTCCGCCCGATCATTTCTTCAACTTCACTGGAGTTTTAAACGGAACTCAGACCGAGACGTGCACAGTGCCCCCTACTGAACGTACTGTAGGGACGGGTGTAAGTAGTAGAAAGTCCGTGTGGCATTTTTGTTGCCATTGCAAACACGTGACAATCACACAACAGTCCTGGTGTCAGTGATCTCTCTTGCCACCTAGTACAGTATGTAACATTTATAGTTGTACTTTCAAATTCCACACACAGTGAGGGCGAGGAGGGTGTGGGACAACATGGACACCCACGTCACCGCTGTCCCATCCTATTTATAGCCACTGTATATTACATTGTATTTATATTTGCATCTTGAAAGCTAACCTTTGAGTCAGCATTTCATATTAAAGTGCAGCACGTGACTGCTGTGAACATTAGAAAGTTTCTCATGTAAAGTAATGAGAACTGAATAGATTTTGATACCCAAACGGCACACAACGAACACAGCCAATATAATCGATTACTGTGGCTCGGTTATGTATAATGTATTAAAACTAGACGTCTGCTTTGTTGTCTAAAAAACACGAAAAAGCAGTGTAATTATGTGTTGCCAAAAACAAATCTTTGCTCTTTTGACCTTCCCATTGGAAATTCCCAGCGAGCTATATTTATCCAACCTGAACACTGCACTTCAAACAAGTCATCCTTTAGTATAACTTGTTAACCAGTTGTTCTTCGGGTAAAGGAGCAGTGACGATTCAAAAGGACGGCCATTACTTTCAACCGTATATGTAAATTATAGTTAGTCTTAAATTCTGAAAAGCAATCCTAATTATAGTGCTAAACGTATTTTTATGTTCTTTAAACATTTTAGAGCGAGAAAATGCGCGGCTGAACAACTTAAATCATATCTTGACATGAAATAACCCTCCCACTCGTGTCCAGTGAGAACTTTCAAACTACCGACGTGTCGTCAACCCATTCTGACCAATTAGATGACACCAGCTCTCTTAATACCCATTGGCTGCCTGCCGCTTTGTCACGTGAAAGAGACGCCATTATTCACCAACCATTTACGTCACGTCGTTAGTTTCCACGGAAGTATTACGGCCGTCAGTTACGCTTCTGAGACAACGCAAAGTCCGTAATAGGGCCACCCCAGGAAATATGCCCACTGCAACGAATTAAAAGCTGTCCGCATGTTCAGTTCAAGATGGTGCTAGAAAGCATAGCGAGGATCATAAAGCACCAGCTTCCAGCCTACCTCAAAAAACTGCCGCTGCCTGAAACTATCGGAGGCTTTGCGCGTTTAACGGGTACGTTCATTGCATTTTATGCCTGTTATTGCCAGCTAGGAAAAAATCATAGGCGAGTTACAATGCACTGTTATCTATCTGCGCTCAGCTGAACAAATTGAATAACATTATTTGTGCTTTTTCATTTCAGATCAAAGACATTCGTTGTTATAAAGGTCGTTTTAAATGCAATAATTTCCTTGAAATATGCCAGTGCATTGGGGGCTCTTTAAGGTAGAGCCAGTTTTATTTGCAAAAAGACAGTCATTATTCTCTTTGGTGTGCTCTGGAAAGTGAAACATTTTGCGGAACCGGTTTTCTTTTTTCTCCTGATTGGGAGTACCTTGTTACATTTCATTAGCATATATTACAAAGACATTTTAAAAAAAGTTTAGAAATGTCCCACCACCTATGGGTCACACATCAGAGCTTTAAGTTCTTTAAAATGATTTAAAGTAAGCAACACATTGCATTGATATAGATTAAGGTTATGGTGGTGGGGTATGAAAAACTTTTAAAGGTTATGTTATGATAGATAACGTAGCTCTAAAACGGTCTGAGTCAGGGCCAGCGCTGTTTGATTCAGAGTTTACAGTGATGACATCCTTATGAGGATTCTGACGATTACTGCAAGCTAGACCTATGAGGGAGTGCCAGTGTGTTATTGGGTTGGAATCCTAAGTGATGCAGCTGGACAGTTAACTAAGCACATGGTGAAATGGATTTCATCTGATAGGGCCTGCTTTATTTGGATACACTCTATAGAGACATATACCATATTTTACATAATTAATATTGTTTTGGGTTCCTAATCACTCATGCGTGAAACTGACGGCAGAGGGACCTGTCTTTGTAGTAAGACTAGCATGATGGTGGAAACACTCAAGTTGCACTTTATGCTCACTATCTGGCAGTTGTTTCTCAGCCTGGGTCCGTTTATCGGGTGACCGGTCGCTTACAGATGTGCAATCTCGGCGATTCCCTCAAATGCTGCTTTACATTTACCTCAGTTCAGGGATATAATTGTGACAGCATGATCCTGCAGTTTTTATATTATGAGAAATTGTCATTGTTTTGTGTACCCGTCCCGAGTCACCACATTTTCATTCTGTGAGAATAGGATCTGACATTTTGCAGAAATAACAGACTGAGTGTTGATGAGAGGTAGCAAGTCACTAGTATTACTGACTGGTTTTTAAAACATGTCTGACTCCTGTAGCTTTCCTGAACGTTGCAGGAGTCACACAGCATACAATATATTGCCTCTCTTTAGGCAGTCTGAAGTGTCAAATTATGTTTAATTGCAGTGACTCGTTTATGAAAATGGGCAGTGAGAGCAGTTCAGGGTTTGGTGTGAAGGGTAGGTCACGCCTGAACAACTGGTGTGAAGTTTGTCCTCTGAGTGAATTTGACTTGTGCAGCCTTGGTACCTCAGCATCTGCATAAAAACTCCCAGGCTGTCATGAAAGACTTTTTACTGACATGGAGCCCCAACCCTAAGCCCCTAAGAATCTCCTCTCTTGGTTTTCAGTGTTTATAGTGTTCTCGCTGAGCCCCTTCTCCCTGTACACGCTTTCACAGACCTTTAGCATAGGTTAATTACTGACCACTTTGCCGACAGATGCCAAAATACCAGACTCGTTTTGTCTCGAACCCGGACGCTCACTACCCGCCTACTTTCAGTTTCAGAGTGGCTGCGATTGCTCCCCGTCCTGGGAATCCTGGCCCTGCTGGGCTACCTCACCATACGGCCCTTCCTACCCAAGAAGAGAAAGCAGAAAGACAGTCTGATCAACCTGAAGATCCAGAAGGAGAACCCCAAGGTGGTCAATGAGATTGACATTGAAGACCTGAAAAGCCCGAGTGCCTGTTACTGCCGCTGCTGGCGCTCTAAGACGGTAAGGGGCTGTGGGTCGGACTTCAGAACATACAGGGAAAGGTAACAGCGAGCTAAATGAGCAAAATGCTAGCTAAATGAGCGCTGCCTGATTTCTAGCTTTTCCACAGTATTCCCATTCAGTCTTGGAAATGGGGCTTGGCCAGTCAAACCCAGAGAATCTCATTCATTAATTACCATTTGTTTTGTGAGAAACTAGAGTGCGAGGGCCTGACATGTCGGGCTCCCCAGAGTACGGTTACTCATCCTCCATTGGCTGTTCAAGACACGTTGTTTGCTTCCTCTTCCAGTTTCCCGTCTGCGACAAATCTCACATAAAACACAATGAGCTGACCGGCGACAACGTGGGGCCCCTCATACTGAAGAAGAAAATTCTATAATCCACGCCGCCGAATGGAGAGGCAGTGCAGCCATAAACCCCGCCTCCTTATGGGCGGTACTTATAGTTTTTGCAGCCTTTAGGGAGGGGCCAAGTTTTCCATTTTCTGTTTTTTTTTTTTCTTGTTAGATTAAATACATATACAGCATGTGCATTTAGTCTTGTACAATATTGTGCAGAGATAAAAACCTCAGAAAAGGAAGTATGCCGTTAACTACTCAGAAATGCTCTTATTTAAATGGCAGCATTGACTTTTGCTTTTATTTACTGTTAAATGAGAACGGGTGTACCCTGTACCCCTGAAGATGCTGTTATGGCCTCCACGCTCACCCACCTGTATTGCCACTGTAACTGGAACCTGCTTTCCATCTGATTTGTATTCCAAAACACCAGGGCTAGAGAGTTGCGGCATGGAGATAGGGAATTGGCATCTAATCGAGGCCGTGGATGTCTCAAACCTAAACACTTATGGATCAACCGGGGGATGCTAAGCTGAATTTGCGCTACTCTGCGTTTTTGTGATCCTGAGTCGGTCTTTACTCTAACCCATTTGATTTTTATCTGCACCGTAATTATATTGGATTTTTTTGTGTGTGTGTGTGTGTTTTATTTCCAGTAAGTTCTGTATCTTGTTTATGCTTGGGGACCATTTGGTAGAAAAAGAGCATATGTATCATAATTCTTAGTTTGTAGTCTGTTCAGGGGGCTTTCCGCGGTCAAGCTGAATTCGGCTGCCCCGGTTTTCCGTGCTTTCCTTCATTCTGTGTCCCTCCTTCCGCGTGGAACGCTGGATTTCACACTTCACTAATACGTGACGGAAATGCCACAGGTGAGCGACCCGTCTGCTTTCGGCGGGGGTCCCCCGCAGCTCGAAATCGGGCTGCCTTGGCTTTGGGCTCCACGCTGCAGCTCGCGGTCGGGCTGCCTTGGCTTTGGGCCCCACGCTGCAGCTCCCGAGCTCAATGGCTCTTGTGTGTCCCTGAGAGAAATAAACCTCCAGCTTCAGTTTTTAAAGTGTCTTTGTTTTTCTTGCTGCATTTTAAAAACAAAAGATACGATGAAAATATTTACATGAGCTGACTTGTTCTCGTACATTTTTAAAGGGGATTATTTCTAATGGGGAAAAAAATGCAGCACTTTAGGGAAAGGTGTGCTTCGAAAGAGCACGATTCGATTACAGTAACGTTTAAGCGAGGCTTTTGTTGATCATTCATTACTTTTATGCCGTCACGCAAAAAAATGATGCAAAAAAAAGATGCAAAAAAAATGGAAAAACTGCAGTTTTCTCACAGAACCATTTAGTGATCAGAATGATGCAATTTTTTTTTATCGCACCTCAGCTTATCAGTATGTGTAGAACATGTGACCTTTATGTGTGAGGGCCTAGCAGATGTTCATGGTGATGTTGCATTTACTCATTCCTACGTGGGCTATGTTTTTGCTGTGACGGGAAAGGGGGGAGGGGTCCCTTGCCCTTGTTTGTCATCCTGGCTTTCAGAGCTAAGGGTCATCAATGCAGCCGCCCCCCCAATTCTGTTTATGTCCAACGTGTCATGTTAACCGTGCTTTGAGATATTTTCACATGCAAGTGCGTCGCAGCTGGAGAGTTGATCGCAGACAGCCTGCGTGTGGGATGGTGTGACTAAGCGTTTCGGTGAATAAATAATGTTGTGTTGTGTAAAAAAAAAACAAAACATATTTTAGACCTGATAAAAGTTAAAATATGACCAAAACGAGGGAGAGAAACCAGTACAAACAACATCCAGGGTGTCAGGATATACGCCTGAAAATAAAAGCCATAGTTTCACTGAAAAATAATTTTATCTGTTAAAAAATATAAACAACTTTTTGGATATGGGTAAAATCCCGCTCTCTAAAACGGGTGGATCCTCCAGATCTGGGGGGTGGGGCAGTGTTCTACCAGGCAGGATTACTCAGTTAGATGGGTTACCGTAAGCTAGAAGTCATTACTGGCCAATAGGAGAGCCCCTTACCTGAACTCTTGGCAAAAAAACATACCAAATGTAAGGACTGTCCAATAGGAGTGTCACTTACCTCTCCTTTTATTGGACAGTTTTTATGTTTGACATTCTTATTGGCCAGTCCTTATATTTGGCTTGTTTTCTGGCTAAAGACAAAATCCTGCTTTGTGGTGTACCCCCCAGGTCTGTTGTTGGAGTCGTACATCATGGGTGGTGTGGAGTGGAGTATGGGGGAGGAGTCACTGCCTTGTACACGTGTGACTATCCTGCATAATTACCATCAGCTTTAGAAGTCATTTGTACAACGAAAATGTTATTTACGTTGCATTCGTGGACCTCATACTCATGAGGGTTAGGGGCTGGCCGTATCTATGCCGATGGGTGTGTGTGTCTGTCACACTGTCCATCCTAAACCTTGCCGACGGCCCAATCCTCTTTCCAGGCAAACGCATTTGGTTAATCTAACAGGAAGTTGCCTGGCGATCTGTCATCCCAGCTGGCCCACAAGGCTGCCATTGTCCCAGGCGCCACTCTGCCAGCCTGCCCATGCAAATTGTACCCCCATCGCTCTCAGAAAGCCTGTCCAAAGGCGCTCATATCGCACATGTTAATATCAGCTCCCAAAACAAAACAAACGGGGGGAGGGGGATAGTGTACAGGCGTCGCCTCGTGTGGAGCCCTGAGGGGGTTTGTGGGAGGGGGCTGGTTAATTTCCAAAAATAAACAATATGATTTCAAGACATGCCTTTTTTTTATATCACCCCTGATATTTGCATGTTCTGATCAGTACTGATGACACAGAAGCCACCGAATGAGATAGATAGCAGTTCACACATGGTGTCGTGTTGGTGATATTTTCCTGTTAATCGTGTGTAATATGATCATCAAAAGGTTTTGAGCTTGTGGCCTTGAACCCGAAGCCAATGAACAGAACCTTCAGGAGCCTATAATGAGGCAGAGGGAATTAAGTGAAAGGCTGCGGGTTTTAGTCCCAGGACGGAGGGTTTATTGTTTCTGGAGTCCCATTCTAACAGTCACTTTGGGGCCCTAGTGTAGTGATGGTTTGTGGCCAACAGGGGGCCCCCAAACCAGCTGCAAGATGCCCCAAGTCCAGCTCGTTATGTCCTCCACACAGAGCAGGGCTGGGGGAGCGGACATGTTTTCCTGAGCGCCCGTGGACGTCTGGCGCAGTGTGGGGACGACGTCATCAAAACGAACATGTTATTGTTCATTTTAAAGACACTGGGGAGCGGGAGGATTTTGCCTCCAGGCAAAAAGTATTTCAACATCAAGAAGACCCCCATTTCCGACCCGGGACAGGGCACGGCTAAGAAACTAGACCTTTAGATCTGAATGTAGGGGGTCCTACTGTTGTACCCTTATGACACCTAACTTTTCAGTAAATATAAAGCAATCTGTGAGTGCAGAGTATTGCAGTGAAGCCATCAGCTTAAGAAAACTTCTCATTTTCGAATTAAGTTCAGTTCACACTGTGACCACGTGGTTTTCACACTGCGCCCAAAAACGCCACAATCAGACACACACGGTTTGGGGGAGGGGGTGACTTTTGACTCCAGCCCCCAGCCCAGCCAGGAAGGACAGCAGCAGCCTGCAGAGGGCACCAGAGCTGAGGGAGCTGACCACCACGCTGCGACCAGGAAGGGGGGAGGAGGGGTCAAACACACACAGGCGGACCTGCTGCTCCTTAGAGCTCTGCATTCAAATGTGTGCAGTGCTGAGTGGTTTCTTACAGCATGTATGACATATGAAGGGGTAAATGACTGGATGAGAGCATGAATGAATGACATCACTGGGGAAAAATCAGAGGATGACCCCCCTGGAGGCACAACCAAAGGCCACGCCTCCTGCCACCTCCAGCCCCCGCACACGGTTACACAGTGTTGTAAAGTGGCTCTGTAAACCACTTTGAGTGTTTTTAAAAACACTATATAAATGCAACAGTAATGGGTTCCTTATATACTATATTTTTTAAAAATAATTAGCTATACTTTTTGGAATATGCTTAATTTTATCACAAAAGCTGCCCCCAGTCTTACAGCAACATAAGTTCTGACGCAAAAAAAGGCAGATGCATTCATTCTGTGTTTAACCTCCAAATAACTGCAAACGGTGTGATTGTGCCTTACGATCCCCCTGTAAAGTTTTCCTCCCATTCACTTAAGCATTTCACCACTAGGGGGAGATGACGGTGGATATACAATATGTAACGGATGATTTACAGATTCTTGCTCTATCAGAAACGTCTCGAAAATTGCGTTTTTTGTATGGGCTCAGATTTGCCCAATACGTCTGTTTTCTCTTCAATAAGGCTACACGCAATTCCCTCAAGGTACCCTGACGCCTAACCTGTTCAACCTGTCGCCATATTCAACCTGTGAATAAACGTGAACCCCACACAAGCCAATTATAGTCCTTTTTGTGCCTAAACAGGTTCTACTCAGGTGACTCCGAACCACCCAAGCTCAATTTCAGTTATCGGCTGCTCCAGTTGTCATCTATTATATTTAACAGCTGCTCCACGTTATGGAGGCGGGCTCTCCCCCAGCCCCGCCCATTTCCAGGAGCAGTCTGTGCCAGCGGCAAAGGCCACCCCTAGGCAGGTGGTGAAGCATGTGATAGCTATGATGCGAGGCTCCCGGCCGCCACCAACAGGATAGGGACTCTCTGATTACTTCTGGAGGACCAGCATGAAAGGATCCACCAGGGCAGGAGACCCCCCAACCTGAACCTCGAGTCAAGAGCGTGGGGGTGGAGGGAGTCAACCCAGGGCGAAGCTGATGCTCTCCATCAGTGACGGACGCATTAATCACGAGCAGCGAGCCCCACGCGAAAACAGCAGAGACGCGATTTAGTAAAAGCAAGCGTGTCAGAAATTCGGGAATTGCAAGTGAAAAACCCATGCATATTGTAGTGACAAGATTTAATGGTTTATGCAACCTGGTCTCAGCAAAATACAAGCAATAAAACGCGCGCGCTATCGGCGAGTCCCCTACTAACGATATGCATGCTTGTCATACTGTAGGTTACGTACTGCAATACACCTACACTGAATGTTTTTAAGGGTTCACTGGTAAATGCTGCCACCACTTTTTTTTCCTGATTTCACCGGGTTGATCCAGACACACTACAGAGTAATACATAAGGTGTTATATATTAATGCATCTAGCTGAGAACTACAGCCATCCACATTCAACAGGAGATTATGTGTTAATCATGGCAGTGGGTCCCACAACCAGTATAACTAACACAGCGGACTAATCCAAGGAAAAAGCCTACGTACTCTGTGTTAAAAGTTTTCCCGCGTGTACGTACATACATATACATACATACAGCTCTGTTTAAATAAGTAAAATTATCAACTCGCATTCACAGACAAACCCTTCCCCCCTGAGTCTGTCTCTTTTTAAAACCAAACCCCCGCCCCTCTTCAAGTGCAACTTATCAGTTCCCAGGGAGCAATTACTCTGAGCGCTCACTATAATACAGTGCATTTCTACCCCCTTTACTAATTACAATAGTGATCTCAAGCCTATACAGCAGGCTATACGCTGGTGACAGCTCCTCTCGCGTCTTAGTTTTTGAGTACCCTAAATATAATTTTACCCTATAATCCACTTTAAATTTTCAAGTCCATTTAAAATCCATTATTAGAAAATAATACTTTATTGAAGATAGGAGAAGCTTCTAAGCATCTTTGGTTTTGCTCATGAATGCAATTAGGTTTTTACTTAATTATGCATTACTCGTTTGTAGCCCTTGGACAAATAACTATAAGACAAATTATGCAATATATATTTATAATAATTTCATAATTATGTTTGTTTCAAAAATCAGTGAAGAAATATAAATTATTAAGGCAAATATGTCATTTAGATTTTAGCATGAGTAATCTTGGTAAAATTAACATCACGTTTGCAAATCCACGCGATTGTCACACGGTATTAATCGGGAAATCAGCATACCGTGCATGTGGGGCAAGGTTGGGAGACGCTGCTTTTACCAGCTTGGCTAGATAACTGATATACTAAGTACTTTGACAATATCTGGGGGCATCCTTCTGCTGTCACGGTATCCGTAGCCACGATTTTTAGAATATCGAGGTCCAACTGTGAGCCTATTTGTCATCTCGAGTATGTGTCGAGCCCCGTACCGCGGTCCGCATCGATCTCACCATGTTGCTTTTTAATTACAAAATAGACAGAAAATGGATGCAGGTGATTGTTTTCTGTAAAAGCTACATAATATTATCAGAAGACGTGAGTCTACACTTTTATATAGTGTCTTTTAATACTAAATGTATACATGCCGTCAATATAACAAAGGACATCAAATTGTCTACTTGCTGTACAATAATTATTCAATGCTAAGTGCACTGCGATACGCGCTTCTAACTAAAACTTTTTTCGTGTTCGTTTTTTTCGGTCCCCTAAAAACGCAATTATCAAAGTAAATATGCCAATAAAAAGATGGGGCAGGTAGACCGACAAAAAAAAATCTAAATTACGGTCAGGGTTGCCAGATCCTGCCAAAATATCCAGCCCTTTCTGTTTTCTTTCGTTTTTAGGTCTGCAGGTTTCATCATGTAAGTAGGATGGAAGGAAAAAAAAACATTACATCCCCAATGAGATAATATTTAGTATGCAATAAGCAGAATAAAGGAATATGCATTAGGCATTGTTATTTATAAAAGCATAAAATGACCACAGTAATTATTCTGATTGATGTTTATGTCCAGTGAACAATTAGCCTTTTCCTTGACATGCCCTGATTTATTAGGAATATTTAAAAACTTTATATGGTGCTCTGAGCATTTTGAGTAAGCGTGATACATTAACAGTCTAATTTAGACTGTATCTAGACAGTAGATGTTTCACATGAACCGCTCTCTGTAATCTGCTCACTGGAACGTCCCCACCACGGCCCAAGGGGCAGAAATAGCATCCTTTCCTTCCTACCATCCTGTCTTTTGTAGCAACAGACCGCAGCTCCAGCTGTTTCACAGGCAAAGATATAAATATGATGCTTCTTTAACCTGCGCAGCCCCAGAAGCTTCATTTTCTCTCCTAGGGTTTAAATCCCAATTAAAAAAGCAATTAAATAAATCGTGGAAAATTGCCTGGTGACAAGCTTATAATTCCATAGTTCAGTCATTCCAGGAAACACCTCTGCACATCTGCCGATGCTTTCACACGTGCCCCCCCCCCCAGAAACCCAGCATCGGCCAAGCTTTGCTGGCTTTGACCAAAAGATCGATTACATTTCACAGTGAAGTCAGTTTTAAATCTCACACGAACAAAACAAGGGCTTAGATACCTTTTATTAAGCAGTTTACATTTCCGGTAAATTAAGGAAGAACATGTTCCAACAGAAAACACTTAATCTCCTGGAAAATTCTCTCGATACAAACGTTCAAGTTTATTACAGTCCGTTTGGTGATCATATCATGAGAACATCCAGCTCAACAAATATTGGTCCATGGAAATAATTTGCTTTTTTGATTGTGATTGTTTTATTCCAAAATCAAATCGGTTTCTTACAATCGTTACATTAATGCACTGTTAGCATGTTAGCCTAGTTCACCCCCAGATCAGGGCGTGTCCACAATGCCTCCATCACATGCTCCATCCTCCATCGATGATCTGCTCCGTCCCAGTGATGAAGGCAGACTGAAGGAAGAAGCATCCATCTCGTAAGCGGACCTCATACTGATATGCATCGCAAAACCACTCGCCAGATCGGCAAAGGTCATAAGTGCGTTTGATCTGCTCTTTAACTCCCCCGGGTGTTAGGTCACGTGGTTCACTCCGGCCTGGAAGCCACACCCACCTCGTCGGCAGCCAGGTACACGCAGAGGTGCGCCACCTCCTCAGCTGTACACATCCTGCCCATCTTCTGCCGGGCCAGGAAGTCTCTCATGGCCTGAGGATGCATGGAACGCACCCCAGGAAACTGGGTCAGGATTCGGGTTCGAGTTGTCACTCTGATCACTCTGACCAATAGGCGTTGCTAGGCCATGCTACACTACGCTACAGTTACAGTTAAAGAAGTAAGACTCCATTAAGCCAGTTACACACTTTTTAACTCCAAATCACATCATGGACTGAACTGTGTCAGACGTTTTAATGCCGAGAAGCCTAGTGACTGACTACAAAGTAACAGACCTGCTCAGGGTCCGGCTGGGCCTGGATCCTCTCTCTCAGTGACGGGGTATCAACAGTCCCTGTTGCCAACAAGGAAACACTTGTAAGTGATATTTAGTCTTATAGGCTTTAACGAGCTCAAAAATACTACATTTGGAGATGATTTAAAAATAACTGAATTAAGCAAGAGAACCCCTGCTTTCTCAGTGTGAAATATGTACTTATGGGGGAAAAAAAATAGAGTTTACCAGGACAGATGCAATTACAGCGGATTCCTTGTTCGATGAAGTCGGCTGCCACCGATTTGGTGAGGCCAATGACAGCGGCCTTGGAGGTGCTATACGCGCACCTGTTCACCACGCCTGCAGAACGGAAAGGGCCATATTTTACCACAGTAAAGACATGGCTTCAAGGTGTACAGTGCACAAGATCACTGCACACTGTCACTGATCGGTTTAGTCTAGTGAGTACTGAAGTCTCCAAACAGGGAATGGTTAACGCATCTGAAGACGGTCTCACAAGCCTTCCAGAGTAACTTCCCTAGTTTTGTTTCACCCCAAAAAGTCCAAGCAAACAACTATTGATCAGCCCAGATGGGTCACGACTAGTTAAATTAATCACTGTTCTGTTTACCGCGAGGCAAACTAACCGGAACTAAAAAGCTGCTCTCACCCTTTATGCTGGACGCGACGGACGCCATGTTGATGATATTTCCAGATTTCCGAGCCAGCATCTGCGTGGACAGACCAGTCAGAGAGGACGTAGGAGTATCCGGCAGAGTAACTCAGGAGAATCTCGGCCAACATGGGTTTGTTAAGCAAACTGGAGCTTAGGAAGAGTTTATCACTTATTAGCAGGTACTGAAACCCAGTTGATATCTCTTTTACTGCAGGTAGCTTACAGTTTACCCAGGAATAATGCTGGTAATGACCTCTCCCAAGATATGAGCCAGATATGGTGTTATAGGGACATGGGTGTATTAGTGAAGCTCTACCTTGGGCAGGAAGACTTTTATCATCAGGTACATGCTGCGAACGTTGAGGTTCATGGTGAAATCCCAGTCTGCCTCTTCGCAGTCCAGGATGGACCCATGATGGACGAACCTGGAGGAGACGTCATTAATCACCAACGCAGGGCACATGCTAGAGGAGATTCCCGTTTGTCATGAGACACACTGCAGGAGACACCTTGGATGGGAGACAAAGTCGATCACAATTAAAAGATATGAGATGTACCTAGCTGGGGTGGAGACGTGAAACCTAGTCTCCAGAGGTATGAGGTCACCATGATCCTTTCTCCATGTAGTTTTACCTAATAAAGTGCTCACTAAGTGTTCGTACAACATCTCACATGTTCACCAACCCGTTTCAGATTGGTAACCATACCCGGCAACATTGAATAACACGTCTACGTGGTCAACCTCCTTAGCAAGAGCTTCAATCTGATCCCTCTTGGTTACATCCACAACCCTGGTCTTGATGCCTGAAAAAACAACAAATGAGATTTCATAAATTCCCTGGACATTTGAGCAAGAACATATGATGCAGTTTGGATGTTGAATAACTGGACCAGCTTGTCCACAGTGTAAGTAAACTTTGAGGACTATTTAACGGAGACTAGGTAAAGAAAACCAAGACCCATCGCATTAATGGAGCGCCATCGGACACTTCATGATTTTCATTATTAATGCGGCACAATAACGTCCACTAGATGGCAGCACACACCCACACAACTAAACACCATAAGCAAATTCAGAGGTCACCTGGGTAGCTGGCCAGCTCCTTCAGCTTTTCCTCATTAATATCGGTGGCGGTGACCAGCGCGCCCTCCCTAGCAAAGGCCTGCGCATAAACAATAATCCTGTTACTGACAAATGGGGAAAAGCACAAAAGTTAAAACTTAATATGTGTTTAAATGCATGAAAATCTAATTTCCCCACGGGTTGCTAATAAGTTTTATCTATCCATCGAATAAACACAGGTCAGGCAGGAATTCGTTTACTTCCGGGAAAAATTTCACACTTTGCTGGTCCAGAATTAACAAGTAACATAATTACATTATCCCGCGAAATGTCCTTTATTAGAACACTACTTGCTCAACCTGCATGAATCTAAACGGTTTTCTTTGCTTAGCGACACTCAAATCACGTGTGGGTCCCCTGAGGACTGCTGGCCACAGACCTCCACTACAATAGATGAGGCGAGGGACCCCGAGAAGATTTTTTTTTTGAAGGGGCCCCAGAAACAACGAATCCGCCCCTGCTTAAAAGCATTTATTAATACTGAAAAAGATGTGTATTACGTTTACTGCACACGGTTAAAGGCTGGTGTTAATGTTAACTGATAACGGGTGATTTTTCCACAATATTATTACAATGCTAGGATTTTAGCGTATAAACATAACTATACAATCTATAATTCTTATGAATGATAGAGATAGACGGACTATGATAGACTGAATCAATTAACGTTACACACATAACTTCTTTTTCATTCCAAGTGAATCGGAAAACCACTTTCCCACGAGAAGGGAGGGATGGGGGTGCAGGGGTAACTGCAAAAAGGCTCAGAGATACCGCTGCAATCACACGCTTTACCACAAAAGCCGTGGTTTGTAGTTTGAGAACTAGGGGCCATTGACTGAATGAAACTGTCACACGGGTGAAACGGAGTAGTTTTTTTCAATCAATATATTCAATTACAGCCAAAAGTGGAAGCAAAGGTAATTACAAAACAAGCATTAAACGCGCCTGAAACTCTGCATCGCTGCAGTAACAGAGTCTGTTTCATTGTGGCAAATGTGAACAGCAGTAGCAACAACTATTTTTTGTTACAATGACTGACATTCTATTTATTGCTCTATATTGTCCTATGCTGCACTGTTGCTTGTTTTTCACCGCTCCGACTCCCCTCGATGGCCCATTCATGGTAAAAAAAAACCTTAAACTTGACACAGTACGATGGCCGCAGCTCTTCCGATGCCCTGTGCGGCCGCCGACATCACGATGACTTTCCCGTCCAGCCGGCCCATCGCGCAGTGCGGGATCTGCTCAGCTGGGTGATGCAAACTGCGACAACGACAACGACAACGATTTCATCACCTTCAGCCGTTCAGTAAAGAGTATTCGTTTCTTGTCTGCGTGTTTCTTTTTCAGATTTCTACACGTTCGTATTCAAGAGTGGGTGATGAGAGATCATCTCCAACATATTCATGATACATACACTATTCATGACGTACATGCAATTAATTCTTACATTGCTGTTAATTTCGTGTTAAACCGAAGCACTCCCTCACAGCAGCCTGGCTATGGACCCTGTCCTTGTTACAGCTTCAGGCTGACATGATCAGCAGCCTGATCATGCACAGATTAACACTTATACTGTAGAGGGAAAGTTAATAGTTAACAAGTTTATAAATTTTGCCGCTCGTAATATTTGTCTAGTGTAACTGAGCATTCGGAAATTTAAAGAACTTATGAAAGGATAGTCACGATGAAAACGTGAATATTTGATTTTACTTATAATGTAAATATTGAAACTGAGTACCCAACGTCATTAATACTGTTTAAAACAATATTTATTGTAGTGAAAACTAGGCTATTTGGCCAGACTGGTGAAAACGATACACTGTTTCGTGTGAATGCTACTCTCCGTAGAAAGTAAAATACTTAGGACTTCCAAATATGGACTGTTACGCATTTTATACTCATTCAAATAACATCTGATGATCATATGATCAACACGGAAATCCCTAGTGGTCATTCAAAGAAGTGAACCGAAGTGCAGGAACTAAAGAGTCATACGACCATCACCTTTTTAACTATATCTAATAGGAGCTGGTGTCCTGTGCATGTAAACGAACGGCCTGGCACATAAGCCTCCAAATAAACAGCTTACCTCTGTCACACACACTCACACCCCCACGCTGCCGGATCCGCTTTAGGTGTCTGACTGCGGAAGAGAAACCTATCGCCCCTCCTCCGCTTCCCTCATCTGACCCGTTAAATGCACCCGCCAGTCAAAACCTGCACGGAAACGCCGATTAATACACTTGTGTGGTTTGTACTCTCCGCGTGCATGAAAGTTAACGTCTTCTGAATCGATTGCATGCATTTCCTTTCTTTCGTAACCGGTGTGGCGGAAATGCTTTACTGATATTTGAAAGACCTAATCTTCTTTTTAGACGTGCAAAGTCTTTGTTTGCAAACAGTTTTTATAACCACTTGATTGTTATAACCGCTATGTACGATTGACCTACACTGTCATACTTGCCTACCCCATACCTTTTGACCTCACAGTTATGACTCCACCCCTACATTATCTTGAACACCTTATTATTATTATTATTTTGCATGTTTTGATGGATCCATTTCCACTATAGATGACTAAGGATTAACCACACAAACTGCACATCTGTGTTATTTGTCTCTCTGTCTGTCTGTGTGTTTGTCTGTTTGTTTGTTTAGTGCCCAGCCAAACACACAATTGAACAAAACTAATTAAAGTGATGTAATCCCTTATTAGGCCAGATTTATCCTGCAGGGTCCGATTCACTAGATATCTGGACAACGTGGCTCCCATTAAAGAGAAGTCGAGCAATCCCAGCCGGACTCTGGCCAATGGGGAGTAAATGAGAGCTTAAGCTGACTTGCCAAGCTGCTCCCTCCCTGTATTCAAAATAGTAATAAAAGTCCTTTATTTGCCAACTGCACAAGTATGGGTACATTAGAATGCTTCTCCTTGCCTGCTCCATCTTGCTTGAGGGTCACAGCACAAGGTTAACCAACATGCATCACCCTTGGAGTTGGGGATTAAGGGCCTTGCTTGAAGGCCCATGGACATGTGACTGTCCTACTGAGGTCAGGGCTTGAACCAGTGACCTTCTGATCACAGGCTAACTCCACCCAGCCACTCATCTATCGGCCTTGTAATAAAAAAATAACAACCTATTTTCGACAGCGAACAACACCTCCGCCCTCCTCCCAAATATCTGCCAGAGATCTGCCTCTCACACAGACCAGCGTAGCCCTGTTTCTGAAAGTGTCCCGCCTCTCCCCAGTGCAGGTGTTATAAATATGCCCATTTAGCATACATGCCCAGGCAAATTCACTCCATGAATTAATTATCCATTAATCATCGAACTGGGGGGATCAGGGTAGTACAGTGGTTAGCTCTGTCACTTCATACCTCTGGGACACAGCTCCATGTGTGGAGTTTGCATGACAGGAGTTAACAAATTGCTCATAGGTGTGATGCCCTATGCTGGGTTGTTCCTTGCCTTGTGCCCATATATTTTGGGACAGGCCCTGGACCCCCCGTGTCCCTGAATAGGAGAAACAGTTACAGTGCATGTAAGAAATCACACTGGGCCAGGACAGTGCAGCTGTAATGACCTGCTTGTCCGATCCTACTGTGTGCCATGTCCCCCCACTACCTCGTGTGGAATCCCCGTGTTACCAGCTGATTCTCGTTATTGTTAATTGTCTAAGTGTATCCTGTGTATCTAAGTCTGCATTCGAGTACGTTTCTGCAGGACAGTCATTAACGTCATGTGAATGTTTCCGAGTGTTTTCGACCCGAATAAATCGCACGTTACCCGACTCCACGGCTTATGTCCTGCTTCCCTGGTCTGTCATGACATCACGACAGCAACCAGTCTGATACATTACAAGTTTACAGGGATCAGGTTTGTCATGTTGGTTAAGCCTTATTTAGTGGCCGCGGTTTAGGAGGGGGGTTGGTAACACAGGGCTTATCACTCCGTGTGATCTGAAAGGTGCAATGCAGTGAGTCCCTCCGATTTTTACGGTCATGATTATGGGCATATTTGAGGAATGACCAGTTTTTTGTTATGCATTAACCTGCTTCAGACACCCTGATCCCTGGTTCCTTTGAAAACACATCTGATTTTTTTTTTCTCTATTGTTTTAATGCCACAGCACATAGTAACTGTGTATACATTTTAATAGAGCGATGTGGTCACTTTGCAAATAAAACAAATAAATATGCCTAAACGCCTCATTTGGAACATGTTGCCTCATGGGTCATTACGTCATAACTAACTTAATTAGCGGCGATGGAAGAAATTCCTGCTTTTTATTATACTGGGACGTTGATGCATCGGTCGCAGTGATGTCTGGTAGGACAATCACCGAAGGGGTAAATAGCCTCCTGCGTAGGCTTTCCACTAAACGTATTCGGGAGTGGGTCAGTAAAGGGAAACTTGAAACGTGTGACTAACGCCTTTGCATCATGGCTTTCAAGATTACAGTCAGTCGCCGATGCTGTGTCTGTTTGCACTGAAGCGTCTTGTGCGTGTGTATGTGTGGACGGTCAAATGCAGGAAACCTCTCAATCGTAAATAATACCTTTGAAAGAACCACCTTCCCCTCCAGAAGTGCATGATATGAAGGCAAAGGGACATTATACTTTTAAATGGGGACGCCCATTTCCATACACATCTCCCTGCCTTTGCCGTTTGATTAATGCATTCTGAAAGTGGAATTTGACGCTCCCTGGATCAAAGTGAAAAACACACCTCCAGCACAGATCCTCAGGAGCGGTTCTGCTGTACGTCTTTAGAGGATAATTGTCCCTGTGCCTTAGAAGTCGGAAAGAAGAAAACTCATGTCATAAAGTCCGCTTATATTATTAAGTGCTTTCCTTGAGGTACAGTGATTCAGCATTCAAAAATGTGTTCTGAATAATACATGGATCCCATATATTTAATATGTGCCATAATGGCTTTTTACTTCAAGTATGTTTTCAGAAGTTCACTTCCGATATAGAAAAAAAATCACTGTAGTAAGTTAGTAGCGTTGTCTATGATTTTTGTAGAATCCATAAGTTTGGGTGCTATAAGGGATCCAGATGTGGTTGGAGGCTCAGGTAGACTAATATTTCCCTTCCCAATAAAACAGCGCTCATTAACGTACGCAGACAGACTCCGAGGCTCTTCCATTTTTCTCACTTACCCAGGCTTACACACCACCACACTTGGAGTGCGCGCGTGTTGGCGTGCGTGTTAGTGCAAGTATTCAAGGCTGTAAGCCAATAAGTGCAGTATGCCTGACATGCTCTTTGTCCACACTTTGGTAAATACCACATGGAAGCATCTTTTGCGAAGTATATATTCCCCAACTCACTGCATCATTGATGACTAATGTTTACATTGAACATGAGGAAGTCTGCCGGCTTATCAAAGCCCATGGTGCCTCCTGAGATGTTTCAGTGTTTACATCACCTAGGCGACAGTGAAGGGCAGCCTCAAACAGAACCAGCAAAGTTCTAGCGTATCTTGTTTTCCTCTTCAGATATCAAGTGTGTCCCATTACTTTAAAGAGATCCCTGTGCACTTGGGCTCTTTACATACACTTGCGCACTTTGTGCCATAGGTTAAAATACGTCACCACAGTGTGTAGTATCTCCGCTCGCCTAAATGTGCTAAATGGGATGCAGCCAGAATATCAATGGAACGTAAATGGAATCATGGCTTAGATAGCCTACTAGGCCAGTCTCCCATGCAGTCGCGTGATTGGCCAAGAGGGCCGGCTTTTCACTGTCCATTAGGAAACAGCGGTGTGTCCACAGAGCAAACAGCAGGAAATGAGACTGATAAGACCTTAATGGAAGTTTTGGAAAAGCTGAATGCCATCAGCATAATGTTTATTACTGTCAGGTACATAAAGGGAGCGCATTTTCAAAATCAAGAAATAGGATTCAAACCCAAGGTTGCCCCAAGATAAAAGCCCACTAGCCCACTGCCACCTAGAGAAATGCACTTAACCCTGTGGTGTCTTTGTACCTAAATGCATGCATCAATTTTTCTGGTGTCTGATGTGCGTGATTTTGCCTGTATGGTTCTGTGAATTCCCCTTTGGGCATGTGTCTGCGTATAGGATTGGTGGACACATGCTTGGACCCCTAAACTACAGCTTCAGAATATAGTGACGTGTATGGTAGGATCCTGAACCTATGCCTGCTGCATTAACTAAATCACTATATGGTGTTGATTTATGCACTACGGACAGCTTGAACGAACGGTGGGGTGGAGTTGTCACTGTCCTCCATTCAAATGAAATATACACTAGTTCCAGTCCAGGCTTCTGTGCAGGATCCTTTTGGAAAGTGTTCTGGGACTTTCTGCTTTTGGCACCTTTTTGCACAGATATTGTAATTTTAAAAAACAGTAACATAAAATAAGTATATTTTAATTTACAGACCAATTTTCATGCAATTTCACTCCCTTTTTTATTGTAGATATATTCTTAATATTTAGTATGTTTTCAGCACAGTGTTCTGTACACATTTGGACACCTGCAGCTGCTTCGTTACCCCTCAGCTCTCATATGCCCTTCTGATTTACAAGTTAAGTACTGCAGGCACCCCTGCAAATATTACAGATCAGGAGGATATAGCATTACAAAAGCAAACTTGTTAAAATGTTCCAGCTCTTTAACAACAGTAACTTAAAACTAAGGGAACTGCACACAAGGAGCGGGACTATGAACAGAGCAACAAACAGACGGTAACATTAAAGCTGTCAGATGGCACAGGCACTGAAAAACACGTAGCGAATCAGCACAAAGAAGGGTCAGGTGGAAATCCTAATCACATTAACCAATTAAGGAAGGCACGGGAGCAATTAAGGACACTGAATAAACAGGGAAACTACACTCACATAAAGGATTATTAGGAACACCTGTTCAATTTCTCAGCAATGCAATTATCTAATCAACCAATCGCATGGAAGTTGTCTCAATGCATTTAGGGGTGTGGTCCTGGTCAAGACAATCTCCTGAACTCCAAACTGAATGTATGAATGGGAAAGAAAGGTGATTTAAGCAATTTTGAGCGTGGCATGGTTGTTGGTGCCAGATGGGCCGGTCTGAGTATT